>CAJQUW010016798.1:0-31697 GCA_907163375.1 Prostheceraeus crozeri | reverse complement strand
CTCTAACACAAAAGGGCGGTTTCCTTTCAGCAATACTTCCAATGATAGCTCCTGCCGTGGGCAACCTATTGGGAAATATCTTTGGCTCTAAGCGTTAATTATGCAAATGTTGAGTCTCAAAGTAATAAAATGGATTTCAGACTTCAATGTGATAAAGTTCTGACTGTATCAGGTCCATCTCATGCAGGTAAAACTGTTTTCACGCTGAATTTATTGGATAAAAGAAGGGAGTTGTTTAAGGAACCTATCAATCGAGTGATTTGGTGTTATGGTATTTATCAACCGTCGCTGTTTCAGGAATTGCAAAGTCGCAACTTTATTCGACATGAAGGAATTATTCCAGTGGATAAACTTCAGTCTAATGATGTTGTTGTATTGGATGATTTATTAAAAGAAAGTAAGAATTCAAAAGATGTTACAGATATGTTCACTCGCGCAGCACACCATAAAAGGTGTTTTATCATCTATATTACACAAAATTTGTTTCCTGATGGAAAAGAAGCTCGTACACGAAACCTGAATACACACTATTATGCTATTTTCAAGAATCCGCGAGATAAAAGTCAATTTGAAATTTTAGCGCGACAAGTTGCACCCAGAGGATCAAAAGCCTTAATTGAAATTTTTCAAGCAGCTACTGAAAAACCATACGGTTACTTATTCATTGACTTTACGCAAGAGTGTCCGGAAGAATTTAGATTTCGAAGTGATATTTTGAAAACTCCCATGATTATCTACAAACTATGAGTTCTTATTCTCGCATGATTGTTATTCCTCAGGATGAATATGTACAATTGACTGCCATGCAGCAAGTAAAGCAACCTCTTGCAAATCAAATGTATAGGAAAGAAATAGATTATCAGCAAAATGTTCACATCAAAGATCCACATCGTGCTGTATTATTACAATCGGAAACTGTTGAGCAATTGAAAAACTTGAAGAATAAGATGCGTGACTCTGTATCGACTGCTACACCTTTAGCATCTCGCGCACATGCCATATCTCTTTTCAACAGTATTGAACCCCATCTCAATGTAAATGATAGAGGAGAAATCATTACAGATGAAAATAAAGTGATTGATGCTTCACGTTATGAAGACTTGATTCAGTATGCGACACGTAGAAAGCGCCGTCAGGGCTATGTTCCACCTGGTTGGTCATACTTTCTTAAACTATTGAAAAAGCATAATGTGCCAAAATTTGCTTTGAATAATGAGACATTGAAAGAACTTGATTCAACAGTGGCTACTACTCCAATGCTTCAGACGATGAAAATGCCAACAAATTGGTTTAAGGCGTCACCTGCTACATCCCCTCCCACACTCACTAAGCAAACAAGAGGAAGAACTCGACGTAGGTCTACATCGCCACTAAAACTGGTAAAAGGAAAACGTAAAACAGCTCCTCCCAGGAAATACATGTTCTCAGACTATTAATATGAAGCAGATGTGTTGCTTGCCATGTAATGAGCCGCCAGAGGTGAATGTCGTTGTCACTTGCACTTGCTGCGCCAGCTCTCATAATGAAACCCCTAAGCAATGTGAACACGATCGCAAAACCGCTAAAGCTAAATGCTGCAGTTGTTGTAAATGTAGAAAGGCAAGAAAACAAAAAGATGAGAAGGAGGAAAAAGAGTCAGTCGTCATCGACTGAACGTTTGAAGTCAATCTATTATGATGTAAAACATCCGGCAGGATTTGCATCTATCAAGAAATTATCAAAAGCGAGTGGTCTTCCACAATCACAAGTGAAACGATGGTTAAAGGGTCAGGCTACCTATACACTCCACAAACAAGCGAAAAAGAAGTACCGCACCCGCCATTATATTGTTCATGACATCGATGAACAGTGGCAAGCAGATTTGTGTGATGTTGCCTCCATTTCAAAACATAACTCGGGTAATAATTTTATTTTAACCGTCATTGATATTTTCTCGCGTTATGCGTGGGCTCAACCTTTAAAAACTAAAGAAGGGAAAGGAGTAGCAAAAGCATTCCAAACAATTTTTCGAGAAGGTCGCATTCCAAAAAGAATTCAGAGTGATCAAGGAAAAGAGTTTGAAAATCAGCATGTGACAAGATTATTTGAGAGGCATGACATTGAGTTGTTTAGTGTAAAGAGCGCTTATAAAGCTGCACTCGTTGAACGTTTTAATCGCACATTAAAAAATCGCTTGTGGCGACATTTTACTGCCAACTTGACACAAAATTGGACAAAGGTTCTACAAGATACACTCCATGCCTACAATCACTCTATCCATCGTTCTATTGGACTCAGACCAGTAGATGTAAATGCTGACAATGTAGATAAAGTGCGCGAATCATTCCAACGTAAACGCACTCATGTGAAAAGTGATGTGAAAATTGGCGATAAAGTTCGTATCTCAAAAGTGAAAAGTGTTTTTGCTAAAGGGTACCTCCCGAATTGGACAGAGGAGGTATTTACAGTATCAAGGATTAATCAAAAAGACTCTCCGACCACCTACAAGTTGAAAGATTACGATAATGAAGAAATTGAGGGTAGCTTTTACCGCGATGAGATTGAGGTAGTCACTGAAAGTGAAACATATTTGGTAGAGAAAATCATTCGATGTAAAAAACGGCAAGGTGAAGAATGGTGTCTTGTTAAATGGACTGGTTATCCTTCAAGTATGAACTCTTGGATGCGTCGTGCCGACATCTTTCATCTAAGTGATCGACAGTGATTCATGCAAAGTTGTAACTAACAATGTTTAGGGTTTGAGCTATGAATCCAACTGCCTCATTTTATTCACGACCCTCCTATGTAAGTGGTGGAGGACAAATTTACATCGGCGCTCGCCGCCAACGTGGAGGTAGCATACTTGGTGCACTGAAATCTGTTGTAGCACCTCTCATATCCAATGTCGGTAGATCTTTGAAACGAAATGTTTTAAGTAATGCCGTTGGCTTTGCTGGTGATGTTGCTAGTGATCTTTCCAGAGGTAGAAGTTTTAAGAGCAGTTTGTTGAATCGTGGGAAGGAACGCGGTTTAAAAACATTGAAGCAGACCATTGCTGGTGTTACTCAAGGAAAGAAATCACCTAAACGAATGAATAAAGGAAGGAGGAAACATCGCGGAGCTGGTAAGGTGCGATCTTCAGTCAAAAGGCATTCACGCAAACGTCGCAGAGGCTCTAATCATTCATCAGGCGCTAAACGACGACGCTGCTATAACTTCTAATCATGGAGTGTAAAACTTCCGGTTTTTGTTTGTTCGATCAACAAGCCATACAGACAGATATTCTTAGTTCAAGTATTGTAGATTATCATCCTCGAACAGCTGAGAATGCTGGCCCCATTGAATTTGTTATTCCTGGTGGTAGTGATGACTACATAGATTTGAGTTATGCGATGCTTGATTTGAGGTTTAGAATTCAGCAAGCAGATGGAACTGCTATTGACGATGCACATAAAGTTGGACTGAACAATTTACCATTGACTACATTACTTCGTGATGTTTCTCTAACGATTGGAGAGCAGCAGGTGGAAGGTGGTCAAAGCGATTATCCCTATAAATCATATTTCAATCATGTATCACAGTTTCATCCAGCAGCACAAAAAAGTCATATGGAAGCCATGGGATGGTACAGAGATGAAGCAGGAAAATTTGATGTTGAAACAAACAGTGGCTTTGTAAAGCGATCTGCTATGATTAAAGATAGTAGAGTATGTCAGCTATATGGTCCGCTGAATTTAGACTTCTTTAGACAGTCAAAGTTTTTACTGTGTAATACCAGCATGCGACTCAAGCTGACATTGAATAAGCCTGAATTTGCGCTGAATGCATTTGCTAAAGTTGACAATTTTAGAATTCATGTGGAAGATATTGCACTTTACATTCGTCGAGTAGTACCGAATCCAAGTGTCATTAGAGGGCATGCTGAAGGCCTTAACCGCCAAAATGCCATTTACCCCATTCAGCATACAAAGCTTCTCACCTTTACAATTCCGAAAGATCAAAAGAGTTTCATGAAAGATGGCCTCTTTCCATCAGAAGCACCGAAGCTCCTCATGGTGGCAATGGTTGAAAATGATGCATTTAATGGTAATATAAAGAAGAATCCTTTCAATTTTAAACACAATCAGTTAAGTGAAATTGCTTTACGTGTAAATGGTGTGAGTCATCCTGGTCCACCCTACAAACCAGATTTTGCTTCGGATCAATTTATGCGCAGTTATGTTGATTTTATGGATGTCTTTGGCTTTTACAATACGGATGACACCAACGGACTGACTATGAAAGAGTTTAAGAGTGGATATACTATTTATGCATTTGATTTGACTGCTGACAGCGATATTAGTGCACCCTATCGTCAAGCGAACGTGCCTCATAATATTCGTTTGGATTTGACGTTCAAAAGAACACTACCTGAGACGATCAATGTATTAATTTATGCAGTCTTCGATTCAAATATTGAAATTACAAAGTATCGTGACGTGATTCTTCAGTATAATCGTTAATGAGTTGGTTGACTGCTGACGATATTAAGACTAAAGTGCAGCGTAATGCAGACGAAGCGACGTTGAAAGCTTTCGATAATGTCTATTCACTCGATACCTTACCACCTGCAGTAAATCACTATCCCATCTTTATTGTGCTAAACACTCATTCACAGAATTTAGGCGGTGAGCATTGGAAAGCGATCTTTATTGGAGAAGACCGACGTGGTGAACTATTTGACTCTCTTGCTCAACCTCCAAATATACCAACACAGCAGTGGTTGAGAAAACATACGCGTCAATATCAGCGAAATGAACGCATACTACAACATCCACTTTCATCAACGTGTGGTGCTTTTGTACTGTACTTCATCTTAAAACGTTTACATGTATCTCGATTTGCATCTGTTATTCAAAACTTTTCATGTAATCCATCCTCTAATGAAAAAATGATTTGTAAGTTCTATCATGATTTGAAATAAAAACATCATGTTGGAAAAATTGTTTTTTATTTTACAATCCGCTGGGTACGTACATACTCAATGAGATAGTCTAGGATCATATTTGCTTGTACATGAGATTTTAGTCCAGTAATGATCACTTTACTATTATGAAAGATTGCCACATGCACAGGTAACCAACAACTAATGAGAGCTGCAGGAAAAAGTTCGGGTTCATAACACAAACTGTAACTGCTGGTACGAATCTTCAAAAATGATAGACTGTCACTCAATTGAGTAGAGATCACCATATTGTCCACAGTCAGATTCGACATCACACACCTCTCCCTCTTCCATATCCGACGTAGTAGTCTTTGTAGCTCTAAGCGCATTGACTGCGCCGATGAATGAGAAAGGGCGCCGAGAATCTGTACAGTCCCATTTGGGAAGAGTTGAAGATTCCGTGAATTGTTCATCTTCACCACTAACATTTGAGGACGGCCCGGGTAATACTTGCTGTTTGGAAGCTGTTGGTGTAATGTTGTGAGATCGATTTTGGTGTAGAGTCTGAAGCGGCGGAGAATGTTGACGATGGTGTAGCGATGGCGCTTCATGATGAAAGAATGAGTAAATTGAGCGATGTACCTTCCTTTTATACTTTTCCCAACTACCTTGATGAAATGTGAAGTTAGTATGAAGTTGGGAATGATAGAGTTGAATTCGCCGATTGTTGACGCGCAACCAGATGCGATTTCCAATACGTGAATGTCTTTTCATATAGAAGTATTTTAAATCCTTCATGATATGATGTAGAGATTGAAAATGGCGATAAGATAAAGCAAACTCTCTTCTCACATTTCCAGTTGAATCTTTGAAATAGACGTTTCGATCATGATCCGTTTCAATACGTTGTAGGGAATCTAATTTCCAACTCATGGTGCGTGATAGTCATGTCTGATTAAGATTTGCATAGTAGGGCGATGAACTCACGACGAATAAATGTCATGATGGAGCGATGTATGTATCTTCTATACTTCTCCCAATTGTATTTGCGAAATGAGAAACAGTTTGCGGAATGAGAATGGTAGATTTGAATTTCATTTCTGTAATGTTGAAGCCAAACTTGATCACCCAAGGAGATGAATCTTAATGTTTCAAAATATTCCAAATCCCTCATGATATCATTGAGGTTGACAAATTGTCGCCATGTTAATGTAATTCCTCTTGATGTATGACCATGAGAATTTTTGAAATGTACGTTTCCATCACGATCAACTCTGATATATTGTAGAGAGTCCAAAATCCAAGTCTTCATGATGTTATGCAAAGTTGCAGATTAGCAATATAAAAATGTCGTTTTATCATATTTTGCTTAGCAATGCGGCTACAAAGAGATTTACTAGTAATCGAGCCGCACTCTTTTCTACTCCCATTGATCATGCACAACAGCTAAATGGGAATTGGGAAGTGGGTGTCACTCAACTTGTTTATAGCAACTGTGTCTATACTTTTGATCATGAGGTGATGACTATTAATATGAGACGTACAGCTGCTTACCAATGTGAAAAGGGCTGCCGAGTATACATTCCACAGTGGCCAAAGAAAGATCTCTTATCATGTAAAAAGTTTATATATGATTTCTTGAATAAAGCGTGTAAACATATTGCCCAATTTACTCCACACAATGATGATTATACTTATATACATCATGTAGTTGAGAAAGATTGGATTGTTGGTTTAAGTCCAAGTTTAAGAAATGATTTAGGTTACCTCGCTAGCGCCTTGACAACCTATGATAATTTTAACGTTAATTACCACATAAGTGCTCATAAACAGTTAATATATCGAGAGGAAGCTTATTATGTAGATCTTATTCCAAAAAATGAGAAGACGTTGGTGAAGAAGATTGTGATTAAGCCAAGAAAGACAAACATGACTCCTGAAACATTATTGAAGAAATTTAATTATCTCCTTCGAGTTGATGGTAAACAAGTGGCAACATTGACTTATATTAAATCATCTAATCATATTGCAATAAGTAAATTAAATGATGATGATCTAGTATTAGTTTGTTCAAAAGATTTTCATCAGTTCTTGCGACATCATTCTGCAGCTGTTCATGGAAAATTTAATATGCAACATTTACCATGTGAAAGGTCAAATCAATTTGATACAGAATGGACCGTATCTTTATACAGAAAGTGTGTAGAGCCTTTCGGTGGTATCTTACATGAAACAAGAGTGTTGATGCCTCGCATCATTACTTCAGTTAAATTGGTTGTAGATTATTTAAATGAAGTGATTAATGACCAACATATTTCATTTTCTGAAAAAGAAGGTACTTTGTCTCTCACTATAAGTGGAAAAGGTATTGAACTAATTATGGATAAAACTCTAATGGACATTTTGGGTTTTGACCAAAATATCTTTAAAAGTGGTACTGTAACCAAAGCTAGCGCAGACATGTCGCTATCGCGTCGTATTAACTATTTTCAGATATATTCCAATATTGGTGAAGATGTACGTGTGGGAGATGTTGAAGCTCCATTGCTAGCAATGATACCATACCAGCCAAAGAGCTGCAGTATTTTATCTGAGCATACTTTCAAGAAAGTGCATTATACAAAGCTGAAATCAAACTACATCCCACAAATTGATATTGCCATTTATGACGATGCTGGTGCGTTAATTCCTTTTCATAAAGATGCTGTGACAAGTATCACACTCCATTTCCGAATGAAGAGTTAATGCAAACGTATGCTAATATATTTTTCCAATGTGAATAATATGGAAAGTGAAAATAAGGACTCGTTTCTAATCTACTTGCCCAGTAATGCTTCTATGAATAAATTTCCCAAAAATAAACCATCAGACTATCGAGTAGAATTAAATCGGCCACTGCATTTAGAAGGTGAATGGGAGGTTGGCGTTTCTAGTATTTGCTATGATAGCAATATTCAGAATGTGAATGATTTGGAAGAAATGATATTGACTCCTCGCACCCATGATGGAATAACGATGAATAATGCATTCCAGTTCCCATACAATTTAACATCAGATGGAAAGTGGAACTATGAATGGATTCAGATAAAATCAGATTCTTATGAGCCATTTGGGAATGAGAAAATTATTAAGGCATTCAACAGTGGTAATACTTCCATCATGAAGAATAAAAATCAGAAAGCTTATGAGTTTACTATCTATCATTGGAGTGGGAGACAGTTCCTCCGCTTTCATTCTTTTACTAAAGGTCTTACGCTGAGGTTGGATAGTGAATTCTATCCGCATCTCGGTTTTGGTCATGGACTACATCTAACGTCAATTGCTACTGCAAATGTTAGAAAAGTTTATTCAAATCGAATCAACAAATTTCATTATAGATTTAAAATATTTGATGAAGATGTTGTAGAATGCGAAGAACGCATCATTTTGAAAAAGCGTGGTGTTCAACCTTTATCACTTATTGAGTTAGTAAAACGATGGAATGAGACTGTGGGTAAGAAGTATGGAGAGAAAATTATGGCGGACAAAAATAAGTTGGTTATTCAGAAATATAATGACAAACTTACAGTTTATTTCTCTCCAACCTTGCGTCATTTTGTAAGACATTATACACCTATTATTGGAAGCGGTGTGGTGTATGCTTCTCATGAATATCACACTAAAGCTGATTCAGTTAATGATGAATGGTGGGTGGACATCTATGGCGATCGCATCAAGAAAATTTACCAGTCTTATGAAGAATCTAAAGTTGCTATCAATATAATGCCGCGTCTATATCATACAGTTGAAAGCTTCATTCATGTAGTAAATCCTTATATACAACAGAAGTTGAAGCATGTGATGAAAAGTAAATATGATGTAAAGACACACCACATTTCGTTTTCAATTGAAAATCAACGCGTTGTTCTGAAACTGGGTGATGACATTCAATGTCAATTGAGTAAAAATTTGAAAAAACTCTTTGGTTTTTCAATGCTACAAACTGTGTTTAATGCTGCGCATACGATTGGTATAGAAACACCAATGACACTTGATAAACATGAACAGCACCTTTACATTCAAAGTGATTTGATTCTACCTATTTCTGTTGGCGAGAAAAAAGAATACATTTTACGTGATTTCATTCATGATAAAGACGCTTCATATGGAATAGTCGAGAAGATGTTTGAATCTATTTTCTATCATCCCGTCGTCAAACAAACTATACCCTCTATTGCTATCAAAATTACCAATGGTTTACAAGAGTGCATCCATGTGAAAGATACTAAATCCCTCATAACGTTAGTGTTTCGGAAAACAAAGTGAAGTCATTGTGATATGTTTATTGAAATAAAAATATGTATATGAAAAAGTCTTTTCACAGATATAGGGGGAATGGGCTGACTGTAGGCATATATTCACAAGGAAGAAACGATCTCATGTGATACATAAAACAACCATGTATATCTATAGAAAGCAACATCAAAATACTGAGTTAAAGTTGATTATGTCAATACATCTCCTGAATGTGGTAGCGTGAGTTTTATTCTTTTGGGTGGAGGTATGTTTGTATCAGGATGTCCATGTGGAAGAGATGTGTTATGTCCTATCCAACACCTCTTATCCTCCCATGCTGAAAGCGCTCGTTTCTTAAATGTGTACGTTTTTACAGTATGAATTTGTGATTTTAAGATTGTCATATTGACAAACGTTATATTTTTATTTTTATAGGCCTTCTTATAGGACCGATGTTTCATTTTTTGGACAATTGATTTTGATATTCCTTTAGCACGCTTAATACTATCTGCACATTCTTTTAATTTCATGGAATACATTTTAGGGCGGAGGAGAATCATTTCATCTATTTCCTTTCCTGCTGTTTCATCCTTAAAGCAACCAAGTTTGGCTTTATTCTGTATGGAATAGAGTGGATGAGTGGGATTGTAGTTAGATGTGTCGAAATATTTTTCTAATGACTTACCTACTTCATTAAAATTTAAATCTTTTTGAGTGGTAATACCTAAGAAGAAACTATCTGTATCACCACCCAACAAACGAACCTCTTTTACGAGAGGACATGGTTTTAGTATTTTATAAAAGAGTTGGTACATTTCAAGCTTAGAGTAATCTAGTACAGCTTGGCCAATATAGATGGGCTTACACAACTCAACTTCTGATTTAATCATTTTAACACCTACAAGATCCTGATCGATGATGTCTCTATCAATGAAAAGAGGTGATGAGGTCAATTTGTGATATTTTTGTTCATCAACGACTAGTTTGTAATTCATACGTTTTCTAACATCCTCCATGGTCTTTCCGAATAGACTGTTATTCTTATATTTATAAAAATCCTTTTCAAAATTATTTTGGGCGAGTGCACGTTTTTGACTGTTACTATCTATGTAGGGTTTGAGGAAGGCTTTCTGTCTAAATTTGATAATGCGGTGAACTGACTTTAGAAGCATGCCCATTTCTAAATAGAATTTTAATATGCAGAAGTGTACGAGATAATTTTTCTTATCATATTGGGTGAGTAAAAGTTTGCGGCATGGTTTGTACCTTGGCTGTCCACACTCTATTAAGTTATTATGAAATTGTGACATGAATGGTGAAAACATATCTTCAGTCACTTCACCAGATTCAGGTGCGAGTGGGAAATCAGCAGTTTTATTTTTAATGCTATTTGGATAAATCAAATCCACTTCAAAATAATATCCCCAATCACCTTCATCTGGAATCTTCAGTATGTTTGAAGGGTTGGAGTAATACACAAGCTCATCTTGATTTAACCAACTAAACTCGGAATGAGGTAGTGGTTTAGACAGTGAACTGCCATATAAATTATTTTGGTCGTAGTACTTTAGGTGGATATGATCATTACCTACTGTTTCAGATTTTATGTGATGTTTATTCACAAATGTGAGACCACCGCGTATTCCGCGCTCAAATATGTTATACATCTCGGGGTCTTGTAAGAGATGAATGGTCTCACCAGTCATTTTAAAGGCTGATTTAAAGGACATGGCTGGTAGACTGACAAAGTGGACAGGATCTAATTTGTCTTCTTCTAATGCCACTCGTCGAAATTCCTGAAAGACATCAGCCAGCAAAATGACATCTAATTCTAAGTAAGCGATCATATAATCGCCAAACGTTTTACAATCAAATTTTGTCCATGCCTCTTGAGCATGTTCATAGTCCTCTACTGGACAATCTTCACCCGTCAAATCGTTTTTGAATTTGTCAATGGAAGGAAGGGTTGTTTCATTTAGTTTAGACATTGAGCTAAAATACGCATAAGGAAAGACTCCTTTGCGAGTGATCATGTCATCTGTTAAGTTTGGATAGTGTTTCTTCAAAGTTTGACTATGGGGAAGAAACTTGAGATTTCGAACGAGAGAAGCTAGTGACGCTGACATGAATTGAAATGAATCTAAAAATTTTATTTCGAAGAAGACTATCTTATTTTCTTTAGTTTTATCTACTGGTACTTTTGCTGTCATTGCCATGAATTTTTCTCTCGTTTGTGCTATTACATTGAACTGCCACGATTTCATCTGGCTCAACCCTCCTTTTATGAGCATATGACTGTCATAGCCCTTAAAGTTATGAAAAATGACGGGTAGTACACGACGTCTCAACCTAAGTGAAAAGTTACATTTGGAGCAGAGTGCGTTTCTAAATATACCAGTGATGTGATCATGATCACGCACTTTCTTAATTTTATCGTCATCAAACGTTTTATGACATTTAGGACAGGATGTGCAACTTTCAAATTTTTGTTTGTCTTCATCTGACATATGTAGTGACTTACGCTGCAATTGGGAATCATATGATTGTTGAAATTTAGCAGCTTTATCGAGAAATTCTAGAAATTTTGAAATGCAATCTTCACCTTGCCAAGTATGCATTTTGTTTTGTCTATTCCTAAAGTGGTCATGCCATACTTCATAGCAGGATATGGCTGCTGGCTTGTGGATGTTATCATCGATATAGCATTCGATGTCTGCGTAAATGACACGCAGGGGACTTAATTCGTCACCATTATCCCTATGTGAAAAGATTTTATCTTTGGGCATGCGTTCCATTTGTAATTTACCTCGCTTACACCATTCGTAATGAGTTTCAAATTTAGTTTTCCTCCTAAAGTGGCGAATACATCTGTCGCAGTAATATAACTCTCTACTAGAGTTTTCTAAGTGGTGGTATAAGCGAGAGATTTTGGGAATACCGCAGTAGTGCCATTCCTCACTATCATCCTGTTTTACTAATAACAGGTTTACTGTACGTTCATAACAACTCGAACGCGAATTATAGCGGGCACCCTTCAACCCCTTCTCCCACACGTGAACGACAATTTTAATCTTATTATGTTTTTCGAACGTTTCTACATCTTTGATTTTCATGTTGTTACTATCACAACCTTCAAAGTCTAGTTCATCCTCCCACTGTCTATAGCTATAGGTATGATTTCGATTCGCGTTGATATCATTATAGTGAAGGATGGATAGGACTGCATATTTGAAACACTGTGATGTACAATCGACATTGATGACAGCTTTCTTATTATACAACGTTTTTGGTAGTTTAAATGTGCCTCGAGCTGCATGACTTTCTAATAGGGAAATTTTGAACATGGCTGAGTCCACACCATCAAAAATGAGAGCGCTGTCGCGCTGATTGAATTTATCTACATTTGATTTTAAACATTGAATGTGAAAATTTAGCCAAGACTCGCAGTCTACAACTTCGGTTGCGGAAGAGGAAGGAACATGAAACTGTATTCTCTCCGTCACTTGACCCGTTTGAAAATCTATCTTAATATATTTTAGTTTAAGGTAGATGAGCGCCTTCATTCTAAAATTGTCTAAATTATTGAAGAGCGCTTCGATAATGTTAGAATTTTGAAGGAGCCACTCAGGAAAATCTACTATTTGAGTATTGGACTCCATGCAGTAGTCGCGTACTAAATTATTATGTGAAACATTAATGAGGGAGATGGTAGAGGTACCGTTGGTGTAGTGATCATTTGCATGCGTGTGTTGAAGTCTGTGCGAAGATCGCTGAAAGTGACTATCAAAAGAAAGAGGGCACAAATCGCAAGGAAAGGAGATGTCATCGTCAGAATCAACTTCACCTCCGGAGATTGACGCCGCTTTGCGTTGACACACACGTTGTTTGATGTGTCGAAGGAGACTGTGCTTCCTTGTAAACATATGTCCGCAGTCGGCACATTCCCACTCGTTGCCTTGCCGCGAGAGTCCTGAGCTGGAACTCACATCACCTGAAAGAGAAATCATTCTTTCATCTCTGTTCAAGTCTCAGTGTAGTGTTACAACCTACCTTGACTCAATAACTCTAAACTTTCCTCGAGAAGGGAGGGCGTTGGTGATGAAGTTGATGCCTGAAATTGAGGAAGATGCTATTAACCACACGTTTGAGGGAGATGAGAGAGGAAATCTTCAACTTACCATTTCAATGAAATCAAGTTTAAGGTTGATGCTTCAAAAAGATAGAGACTTCACTCAATTAATACGTCTCAAATTTGGAATTCACTTGTACACCTCAAATAATAGCAGAATTCGCTAGAGAACACTTCACTTATACGTCTCAAAGACAGAGTGAAATGACACGGATGTCACTTTGCTTATATACTTTCATCCTCTTTATTCATTGGATGTTCATTCTGATTGGCTGCTTGTGTATACTTAAGAATAGGAAAAATGTTAAAGTTATCATTATTCAAAGTCAGCATTTCAAAGACAACATGACAAGTCCTCCAACAACACCAAATACCGCATTGGAGTTCTCCTCTCCATATACATCAGCAAAGGTGCTCGTTACACCAAATGCACCAAGAAAGGCGAAGGTGGAGAAGACATACAATCTCGACAATATACGAAAGTTATCATTATCGGAGGAGGATGAAGAGGAGTTGCCCGACCTAACAGGCATACGGTGGAAATATTTACAATATGATGCCGAAGGGGTGATGGAGATGACCAGCAAGTCGCACTTGCATCAAATATGGGAGTGGTACACCCCTAACTCCCAACCGCGAACCGTGGCGGAGTGGGCGTACATTGAGAAAGTGAGGGACGCTGCAGAAGAACGTTTAAAGCAGCTCAACTGTTTTTGTAATCTATGTGAAGCCAGACTCTGGGACGATATTGACGATGAAGACCTTTTGAAATACATGCCATAATAAATGTTTATTTCGTATTATCTTTGCTTTCATACTGACTTACTTGAATGGGGTTTTAGTGAATAATTTAACCATGTATACTTTTTCATTTGGAAATAGTAGCACGCTTAGTCTAACTTGTAAATCTAAAAACATTTCATATGGACGATGATGGTAGATAAAATAGTGTCAAATAAATTAAGATAGCTTACACTTCTGATACAGGGATAGCAATCGACTGCGATCCATGTGTAAAGAGCTTGTTAGACTATGGATGGGCTTAAGTGGATGATTTAACCATGTATACTTTTTCATTTGGAAATAGTAGCACGCTTAGTCTAACTTGTAAATCTAAAAACATTTCATATGGACGATGATGGTAGATAAAATAGTGTCAAATAAATTAAGATAGCTTACACTTCTGATACAGGGATAGCAATCGACTGCGATCCATGTGTAAAGAGCTTGTTAGACTACGGAAGAGAGAAGTGTGTTATGTTGCGTGTGGCGCGTGAGTGTCCTCCCATTTCATTCCATTCATCAATTCGTCTCATTGATAGAGACAGGTAGAACTCATGGTTCTCATAACGTATGCAATGGAAAGTTTTAGGCAACCTTCGACAGTTGGCTAAATGTCGCCCTGGCGCGAATGCATACTACGTTGAGACAGAGGCAATCACTTGCAAACATGACGCAGAGAGGTTTAACAAGATTGACCATTGCCGAATGTCCCTTGCGGTATGCATAGCTACGGGTTTCACCGCCGCCCTTTACAGGAACGCCCGTCGAAAGGAAGTATTACACCGAACTTCATTTGCAACGTTCAAGTTGACTGATAGCAGATTCAACTTAATGATAGTATTCGCCAGTCCGAAGACTGCCCAGGGCAAACCGCGAGGAGGTTCTATCATGTCTTGCCCCATGGTGGCCCTTAAGAGAGCCGATGGTTCGTTCTCGGGGACAATTAAGTTGACTATTGACTGGAATAGTCAATGGGTATGACGCTTAGGTTGTCATAAACCCTATACCGCCTCAGCCGTGGTGGTGCATCTGGCACCTTTCGGATGCGGGTGGTTTTAGGAGTCCACACCCCATCCGTCCAAATGATCTTCTTGATCTTCCCCTTCTTCTCATCCTCTTCATCCCACTCGTCGAGGATGATGAAGTTGGGAATGCCGTTGTCTTCATCGGTGAAGACGGGAATGTTGTCGGCAGATGTCGCTTCCATCGTGACTTCAAATTGAATGAGAAGCGCTACAATCTTCTGGCTTATATAGGGTTTTCAACAATGAATTGCTCAACAGCGAATCAGAATGCTTCAGGGATAGCAATCGACTGCATAATGTTCAAGTTGACTGATAGCAGATTCAACTTAATGATAGTATTCGCCAGTCCGAAGACTGCCCAGGGCAAACCGCGAGGAGGTTCTATCATGTCTTGCCCCATGGTGGCCCTTAAGAGAGCCGATGGTTCGTTCTCGGGAGTCGTCATCCTACAGCCTACCAATTCTGCTGAGAGAGTCAAAGACTCTCTCTTTGGTAGCACTGTCGACTTCCACACTAACTGGCATGTGAGTAAAGAGTGGAATGTAGCGCCATTCCGTTGGATTGACAGCAGTTGCTGTCATCGGATTGCCAATCCGAGCAAGATTATTAAAAACTCTGTCTTGCTCCTCTATTCTAGCAAATTCATTAAATAAATTTCGCGGCCTTAACTGCGGTCCGCGAGGAGAGCTGACTTGACTGTTCGGCGTCTGCATGATTGAAATGAAATGAAATGAGAGGCAGTGGTTTATATACCCCTCTAACGCGACGCAACGTTCAAGTTGACTGATAGCAGATTCAACTTAATGATAGTATTCGCCAGTCCGAAGACTGCCCAGGGCAAACCGCGTGGAGGTTCTATCATGTCTTGCCCCTAGGTGGCCCTTAAGAGAGCCGATGGTTCGTTCTCGGGAGTAAATTGATGGGGTGGTGAAGGCGGGCAAAGATCTGCAATGAAAATGATATGTATTAGAATAGGATATACTATCTTATTTGCTTTTCACTTACCAAGTTAGTCATCCTTAGGTAGTCTCGCGCGTTTCCGAATCGAAAATTTATGGAGATGGCCGCGCATTCTTAGGCTGGCATGCAGACATTTCTTGGTCGGATGGCCGTTATAACATATTATTGATTCGTCGAGGCTTTGATTTACCAATACTTCGCCGGCCAAATGATTGTCCCGAATAGGGATGTGGAATTCAAACAAGCGATCCTCATTCACACGCTCCCACTCATCCCTCATGCGCTCCAACTTCTCACACGCCTGCCTCTCATCACCCCGCCGAGCCACAGTCCTCTCCAACTCAACATTCCTCGCTCTCAACACACTCATCTCCTTCATCATCTCCTCAAACTTCGCCTCTGCATCTCTCATTCTTCTCTCCGCAGCACTCGCCCTCTTCTCACACGCATCATTCTTCTCTTCCAACTCTCGCGTCTTATTCTTCAAATCAGTCACACAACGCCTCATTCTAATGTTTTCATCCGCCACCTCCTTCGACTTCAAATCCTTCTTTTTCAACTCATCCAACTCCTTCACAACTTCATCCTTCACTTTCTTCAAACTCTCAAACTTATTCACCAACAACTCATGCGCCATCTGCTGCGAAACATGCCTCTTCTCTTCATCCTTCAACCACCTCGCCGACTGCACACGAATCCCACCACTCTTCACTTTTGGGGAAGATGAGCTCTTCGGGGGGTCGGTGATGACGATGTTGGACACCTCCGATGACGAAGAGCTCAACTTCCTCACACGCTTCCTCACACGCTCCCTATCTAAATCCACATCATCCTCATCATCACTCTCAAGCACTCTCTTCCGCTGCTCAATCTCACCCTCCAACGACGCAACCGCTCTCGCCAACTCATCATTCTCAACAACATTCTCAACAACATTCTCAACAACATTCGCAACATTCGCCAACATTCGCTCCCTCTCTTCCACAATCAACTGCGTAAACCTCAAATCAGTCACTAAACCACCACTACAGTCAGCATGCACTCTGTAGAAACGCGCCTCATCCTCATCACCCTTCAGCACTCTACACTTCACGCACGCAACCCTATTCAAGACAATCATGTGGCCGGTGCCCGCCTTCTTGACGTGAGCCTTGGCGTCCGCACTGCGATTAACTCGCCCACAAGAGCACATTTTGATATGGTATTTACGATTTTTGTCGTTTGCCATGCCTGATTTATCGTTAGCTGTAAGATAATGAAATTTGTATAAGTTTGGAATCATGTAGTACAGTCATATTCCTAAAGAGTGTAGTGAGTGGCACTCGATCCCGTCGACAGCCCGAAGGCCTTGTACCGATCACTAGGGAAGTGAGAGATCTTCCCCGATACCCGCTCTTTACAGCTGAAGACATCATTGTCACTGCCCCGAAGTGGTAACAGACTGCCCCGAAGTGGTAACAGGAACGCCGAGTCAAAGGTAGTGATCAGTAGCTGGGATCTAACCCCTCAAAGCTGCCTTAGACTTAGTTAAATTTCAAATCTGATAGCAGATTTGAACTCAGGATACTTGAAAACCTTAGTCTATATGTTAAAACTTTGAAAAAAGTGAAAATTAAGAATTTTTAAAAAATTCCGCATTTTACTACTCATACTACTTTTAAAAAATTTTATCAGTAGTAAAGACACTATCAAACTCTATCATACAAACTTTGAAGTAAGAAGATAGCTTGCCTACTTCAAAAGATAGAGTCCTTTGCAACCCGATATCGGGAGCTCAGAGCGACGACCGTCGCTTACCTCGTCTTTCGATGAAGTGATCAGACTTACGTTGTCGGGGGTTTATATATGCTCGGAAGAAAACTTAAAATGGCTCTATCTCCGAAAGTATTCATCGTAGCGACATGCGGTTTGTTGCAAACGATTTGTCTCATCATTCTTTACAATATGACACCTCAACCATTCTCATATGACCACGGGAAGTTGGTCCGTCAGCACATGTGCATGTAACATGCCACAAGTGAAAAAATTCCTAAGTGTGGGAGCTCCAGTGTGGTGAAAATTTTGAAAAATTTAAAACTTCCGAATTTTGACCTGGGACCTTTACCAAAGTTTTTCTCTAGAAATTTTGTCCGATCGGGGGGGGACAAAATTTGATGAAAAATGTTTGGTGACGGTCCCAGGTCGAAATTCCACACTTTGGAAAATTTTCAAAATTTTACCCATACAAAGTCACTCTGACACTTAGGATTTTTTCAGGTAAGCGAGCTCCGACCTAAAATCTTGTAACCGCTCTAACTTTTGAACGAAGACAGATAGGAACAAGCCGATTGTTTCACTGAATTTGTCTCACTCTTAGCTTTCAAACGAGCTATCGCACGACAAAATCCGTCCACTAGAAGCCAAAATCGAAGCAAGCTGTCCAGAGGGGGGGGGGAGGTCAGTGAAATTTGATGAAAAATGTTTTGGTGACGGTCCCAGGTCGAAATTCCACACTTTGGAAAATTTTCAAATTTTTACCCATACAAAGTCACTCTGACACTTAGGATTTTTTCAGGTAAGCGAGCTCCGACCTAAAATCTTGTAACCGCTCTAACTTTTGAACGAAGACAGATAGGAACAAGCCGATTGTTTCACTGAATTTGTCTCACTCTTAGCTTTCAAACGAGCTATCGCACGACAAAATCCGTCCACTAGAAGCCAAAATCGAAGCAAGCTGTCCAGAGGGGGGGGGGGGGACGTCAGCCGAAAATTTTTTCTCTCCGATTTCGCTGGAAACATCCTTCCTAACCCAAAATTTCACGTAGATTCCGAATCTGGACTCCGTTTTCTCATCCGATGCTTCGTTTGGGCATTACACACCAAAACATCCCACATTCTATGTCAAAATTTTGAAGAAACAGTTTTTCTCGCCGATTGAGCTGGAAATCACACCACTGATGCAGAATTTGACGCTGAATCCGAATCTGGCCACCGTTTCACCATCCAAGACAACCTAGACGGTCGCCCATGTCCACCTAGACGGTCGCCCACGTCAACCTAGACGGTCGCCCACGTCCACCAGGCGGTCGGACCCAGTCACCCGAGTCTCACACTCTGTCGTTCGAGGGGGGGGACGTCAACGACCTTTCGCGATGGCGGCCAACCTGGCCGGCACATCACGACACTGTCGTTCCAGAGGGGGGGGGACGTCAACGACCTTTCGCGATGGCGGCCAACCTGGCCGGCACATCACGACACTGTCGTTCCAGAGGGGGGGGACGTCAGCCACGACGGCGGCCATCTTGCGCGGTCCAGTATTTGTCACTTGCTTACTACTATCATGAGACGATAGTTCATCGATTCGTAAAAGTCAAAAGAGCTGGTTAGCAAAATGAATTTGATCTATTACACAATTGTTGCGCATTAGTTTACCGGACTTTATATAAATCTTATCATTAGAGGGATTCATCGATTTCGCCTCTTTCATGTGGTCTCTCAAACGCTTTTCTTCCTTTCTCATAATGAATTAGCTGTCCTTGTTGATGTAAATGTATTTCAATCGATCAACACTGGAATTACGAATAATTTTTTGATTCCTGAGAATCTCGTTGCGATGCTTTTGGTTGGTAAATGTGGCCTTGATTATACGAGGTTTGCCATACGTTTTTTGAACCAAGTCTTTCTACAGTGATATCACTTTCATCAATATCAGGATCCACCAATTGACAGATATGAGCTATCTTCTCCCGATCATCATCCAAAACCTCATCCTGATCAACTATCAAAGGACTTTCAGGCACTCCACTAAATATCAAATTATTCTTTTGTCTGGATTGTTCAAGCCGTTCAATGAACATTTGCTGTACTCCTATTACATCTTTTATAGATTTAATGTCTAGATCCACTTGGATCTGATGCGCTTGAACCTGTTCTAGTTTGGTCTCTATTGCAGAAACTCTGGCAATAACCTGATCAATCTTGTTACAAATGTTTGTTTCCATTTGTCTCATGAGATCACGGATTTCATTCATCGTATTATTATTGATAGAGTTGGCACGTGTTGTTCTGCCTGCTGGTGATGACCTGTTCATCATGTGATGTTGTTGTCGTAGAAGTCACGTGAAAAAAATCAATAATTTGATGAATTTTTGACAAGGGTTGGTGAAGAGCGCCAACAGATAACAGCTGATTAATTGTTAAGACTGACAGTACCAGCCCTACAGCATTCACAACAACAGCAAGAAATGGAAGAACAACTTGATGACGTGATATTTCCGACTATGACGATTCCAACTTGCCAAAGAAAGGACAATAATCACACAGCGATAAGCAGAATTCAGATCCACGATTTGCCAAATACACGATGAGGAATTCAACGCAAAGGAAGAAATTTCCACTAAAACCGATAAGATGAAGCGTTTTATTAGATCCAGGGGATTCGAACCATCCAAAACTCAGAAAAATCGGACTGAAAATAATCACCACAGAGACAATAACACGATTGAATCAGACAACAGAGCGCGCGACGACCAACCTACACCGTGAAGCGTTAGTCACATGATATATTTTAAAAAACCTGAAAGATGGATAAAATTCATGAATTTGAAATTCTCAACTTTTATGATTTTCGGTGTCCTGGAACGGTCATGATTTAAGCGAGAAAATTGTAATTCACAAATTTTGAGATTCTTAACTTTTATGATTTTTTCGGTGTCCTGGATAGGTCATGATTTTCAAGGTAAAAATTGTAATTCTCAAATTTTGAGATTCTTAACTTTTCTGATTTTCGGTGTCCTGGAACGGTCATGATTTTGGGAGCAAAATGTCATAATCACAAATTTGAGATTCTTAACTTTTCTGATTTTCGGTGTCCTGGAACGGTCATGATTTTGGGAGCAAAATGTCATAATCACAAATCTGAGATTTTGAAAAATTTGAAAAATTGGGTATTTTTAAAAACGACATAAATTCATGAATTTAGGTCTTCATAACCTGAGAAAATGACCAAAATTCATGAATTTAGTCGTTTTTAAAAATACTATTTTTTCAAAAAATGATACTTTTTAAATGGACTAAATTTATGAATTTAGGTCTTAAAAACCTGAAAAAGGACAAAATTCATGAATTTATGTCGTTTTTAAAGATACTATTTTTTTTGAATTTTATGGTGGCCTGGAACGGTCTTTTGCCCATTACTATGATCTATAGACTATTGTTGAAAAGCCTTTCTTAATACAGCTTGTTCGAATGTTTGATTTTCCTCGAGTCTATTTGTCATTCTGTTTGAAATGATTTTTGTGGATAATTTGTACGTGTGGCTGAGAGGCTGATCGGTCTACTCAGATCTTTAGTATCACCCTTCTTGTGTAGGAGAATTGCGGTCGCGTTGGTATATGCTTTTGACAGGCTTGTTGATTTCAGCCAACGGTTGAACATGCCGGTAAGTTGTTGGATCAAAGGTTCTTCTTTCGTCCTTTGTTATAATGCGATAAAAACACCTCTGGTCTTCGTGTCAGTGCAATCTCATTTATGCCATGGACGTCTAGATATCTATAATTTACTCAGGATGCCGAACTATGATATGTGCACATTTTTTTAGAGGCTGAAAGTTTGGAAGGCTGAATGAATATGCCGCATCATTCTTTATATTTTGGTAAGATTATTCATTATTGTGGATCTCATGGTGTACTTAATCATCTTGCAGAGAATAGAAGGTGAAGAATATTAGAGAGCAATAATTAACTTTAATATCAAATCAGTCATTGCTCTACATGTATTGTCAAGCATGTTTTGATAACACTTGCGATTTGCAGTTGCATTATCTGAGTCGAAAGCCATCACTTTTACACCACATTCATTTGAAGTAGCGAATGCAAGATCAGCTGGTGACGTAAATATTCCCCTGTTGAAGTATAAATAGATTTAAAACAAAGGAGAAAGCATTCCCGAGACATCATCACTTTTATTTAACATGATGGCTAAAATAGTTTGCGCATGCTTCTCCCTATCATCAGCAGTCTTGACGATCAAATTTCCATTGAAGGAGTAGAATGGGAATCTAAACAACAGTGAATCTAAAGAGGTCCCAGTCTGCTCCTTCTCAAAATGACCATACGATGAAGAGCAGAAGTGACTGAATTCTTTACCTAACATTGCTCATGTAGATCCTCATATTGGCATCTGCTCAAAACACTGGCCATCCAGTAATTGTTTATTTTATGAAAAGAAATGAATGCATGTATAAAAATGACGTCAAATTTGCATTACAAAAAAGTGAAAATCAGAAAAAAGGAAGTTATAGACCGATGCCAAGGCTACTCCGTCTTGCATCTCCATGCCACAAATGCACCGACAAGTTTCGCGAATACCCATATTCACGGCGCAAAAGATAGCAAATTGGATCTGCAGTTTAACCCATGCAATAACGACAGAAAATGGTTTCTGCCCTTTTGTTGGCAAGGCAGCAGGCCAGTCGCTTTTGGTATGTCGAATATTCTCGATGTAACACTGGCCATCTGATTCATCCTTCGTGAAAATCAAAGGATTCTCACGACCAATTGAGCCACAATCTCTGCTTCCATATTTTGCACCATCGTTGCTTCGCCAAACTGTAGTGCATCTAGTGAGTTCTGTAGCAGTGTCTCACTGTCACTGTCTGTAGCACTGCCACTGTCTCATAAAACCAAAAGCCAATTGAACTGTGCTGAAGTAACAGAAATGATCACTATATTGAAAAATAATCTTTACGCTTCAAGCGCGGATAGTGAAAAATAAAGAAATCATAATTTTTATTTAAACAAGTAAAACTGATCAATACTGAGTGGGATGAATGACAACTCGGCCACATGGAAGAGAGACTCCATGCCTAATGTGCTTCCGAGTATGAACCAGGCTCATTCATTTACTCATTTGTTTATATTTATTTACCGGAAACCAACCCGAAACCAGAAGGGAAGAGATATAGGCCCTACAGCATCTACAACAATGAAGATTACTACACATATGTTTTGAAAAAATAGAAATGCATATTCTGGTCCATGTCTGGCCTAAGGAACATTTTGTGCTTGCCTCATCTTGACAGCATCCAAAAGAGAGTTGGATACTTTGGATCCACTGGAGGTGATAGCGAAGCCCGATCAACCGTGAGGCTTTGAAAAATTCACCAGAGTGCAAAGATCCTGTTCCTTATCATTCAATGAATTTCATATCAATCTTTCAGTCCGTTTTCGTAATGGAAATTTGATCGTCAAGACTGCTGATGATAGCGAGAAGCATGCGCAAACTATTTTAGCCATCATGTTAAATAAAAGTGATGATGTCTCGGGAATGCTTTCTCCTTTGTTTTAAATCTATTTATACTTCAACAGGGGAATATTTACGTCACCAGCTGATCTTGCATTCGCTACTTCAAATGAATGTGGTGTAAAAGTGATGGCTTTCGACTCAGATAATGCAACTGCAAATCGCAAGTGTTATCAAAACATGCTTGACAATACATGTAGAGCAATGACTGATTTGATATTAAAGTTAATTATTGCTCTCTAATATTCTTCACCTTCTATTCTCTGCAAGATGATTAGGTACACCATGAGATCCACAATAATGAATAATCTTACCAAAATATAAAGAATGATCCTGCATATTCATTCAGCCTTCCAAACTTTCAGCCTCTAAAAAAATGTGCACATATCATAGTTCGGCATCCTGAGTAAATTATAGATATCTAGACGTCCATGGCATAAATGAGATTGCACTGACACGAAGACCAGAGGTGTTTTTATCGCATTATAACAAAGGACGAAAGAAGAACCTTTGATCCAACAACTTACCGGCATGTTCAACCGTTGGCTGAAATCAACAAGCCTGTCAAAAGCATATACCAACGCGACCGCAATTCTCCTACACAAGAAGGGTGATACTAAAGATCTGAGTAGACCGATCAGCCTCTCAGCCACACGTACAAATTATCCACAAAAATCATTTCAAACAGAATGACAAATAGACTCGAGGAAAATCAAACATTCGAACAAGCTGTATTAAGAAAGGCTTTTCAACAATAGTCTATAGATCATATCCATGCATAATCCAGCTTTCAAAGAACAATACGTTGAGAAGACCCTCATTGAAACACTTCAAGCCACTTACAATGAAGCCACCATGAGAAATACGTGTAGCTTTGGACGACCATGTGCAGACCGAAACCATCAGAATCGAAAGAGGAGCTAGACAAGGTGACCCCTCATATCTGAAATTATTTGCAGCCACGTTAGAAAACATATTCCGAAAGCTAAACTGGGATGACTTGGACTGGATAAAGATAAACGGTAGAAAACTGAATAACCTGAAATTTACAGATGATATAGCCCTTATTGCAAATAACTGTGACGAGCTCCAAGAAATGTTAAACCAACTGAACACGGTTATTACAAGAAGGGAGGTTTAAAAATAGTTCATCAGTGCACAAAAGCAGAGCTGACAAATTGGATGGTGAAAGGGAATTCCTGCACTGTAGCAACAACCGGAGAGTAATTTTGAGTCATCTGCTATAGACGCATTGAAAGTTATAGAAACTCCACATCATCGCCATCGAATTCGTCAATTTGTGAAGCGGGAGTAGCACATGAGACATAAGATAGCACACCACCACCAGTTCTGGCAATCTTTCTTTTTCTTCTTGATGTCCTTTATAGTCATTAGTAATGGGCAAAAGACCGTTCCAGGACACGCCAAAATTCTCAAATTTTTTGTACTTTTTAAATGGACTAAATTTAAGAATTTTGGTCATTTTTTCAGGTTTTGAGACCTAAATTCATAAATTTAGGCGTTTTTAAAAATACCCAATTTTTCAAAATCTCAAATTTGAGAATTACAATTTTTCTCTTGAAAATCATGACCGTTCCAGGACACCGAAAATCATAAAAGTTAAGAATCTCAAATTTGTGATTATGATTATTTTCTTGCTCAAATCATGACCGTTCCAGGACACCGAAAATCATAAAAGTTAAGAATCTCAAATTTGAGATTATAATTTTTTTTATCTCGAAAATCATGACCGTTCCAGGACACAACATCAAAGAAATTGGTATTCTAAAAACGTTTAAATTCATGAATTTTATCGATTTTCAGGTTTTTAAGACCTAAATTCATAAATTTAGTCGTTTTTAAAAGTACCATTTTTGAAAAATTAGTATTTTTAAAAACGTCTAAATTCATGAATTTTATCCATTTTTCAGGTTTTTAAAATATGAGATATCTAAAATTATGTGTCTAATAATACTTCTTTAAAAATGGAAGAAACAAAAGTGGAAGAAACCGCAAGAATATATCCTTCATTATCTCAGTTAAAAATAACTGAATTGAATAAAGAAAAACACAAAGATAGAGTACGTTATATGAAAAATGAGGAATCTCAATTATCATTAAGATTAGAGCATTATGATAAATTAAGAAAGAGATGGTCTAAAATTAAGAATGTAACACAAGGAATTGGCAAATTCTTAACTATAAGTTTAGGTACTTTAACAATTGTTATATCCTCTAGTGTTTTAGTAATTCCAGTAGTTGCTACTGCTTTAACAGGTACGGGTGTTTTTACAACTTCACTTATTACAATGTTAAATAAATCTTTAATTACTAAGAAACAAAAATCATTAAAAACTAAATATTTACCAGTGGCGTGCGGTCCATGTATGCGATGCATGCGGCGAATGCGTATGCAAATTTGAGTAATCTGATTATTCATTATGTTCAACACGTTTATTTCATCAAGTATCAGTTAGATGGCCTTCCAATTGTCAGTAGGGCGTATGACGACATCACAAAATTCCATCTTCGTAAATGAATTACATAACTGGGTGAATATTTAGTGGAGGCATCGCCGCATCCAACCACCCATTCATTATGCATTGACTCCTCATACAGCGGCGATGAAGCCAGGCGTCAGCGTACAGAGGCGGGAGCATTCGGTCGCTCTATCGCATGCTTGCAAACTAGGGAAGGAAAACTCTCGCTGTAGTTGTGTGCATGCCACTCGGTGCACACAATGTATGAAAGCCACACGCTTTGTAATCTGGCGGTAATCATGTTACTGTGAGCAATTTCCGCAAACTCTGTTTGACGAGTTTAAAGACAAGTAGGCTACGGCTATTTATTTGATTTTCCTCGGTTGCGCAATGAGTTGATCGTTCTTTACAAAAGTAATGAATTTCGCACGTACAATGTCCATGAACTGAATGTTTATTTCGAAAGACAAAATTTGGGTGCAACGCTGCCTGAGACAAACAAATTCACGAAACTGGCACTGACTTTTCCCAGTACCACGGCGTCCTGTGAACGATCATTTTCTGCACTAAAGCGGATCAATTCTTTCACTAGGACCAGTCAAGGTGAAGAGAGATTGTCAGCTCTCGCCGCTATCGCCATCGAGAAGGAGTTGTTGAATAAATTGCAGGACAACTCCTCCGTCTTCTACGACACTGTCATCAATGACTTTATCAAGAAGTCTCGAAGAATGGATCTAATCTTTAAATGATTTTTATTTTCGATTTTATACAGAATATATCTGCAATGTATAATACTAGTTGTTTTGTGAATTCTACATGTAGATGAATGTGTTGGAAATTATAATAAGTATTAGCTGGTGATAAGCTGATCATGTACATGTACATATAACTTATAACATGCAGCATGTACATAGATTAGGCATATATGCATACATGTTATCATGCACTATGGTAGACTAAATATATCGCATGCCCACCATTTGAGACCACCGCAGGCCACTGATATTTATATATTAAAGAAGTCTATGATAAACTATATTATTACTTTCAAAGAGTATGTGATGATAATGTTATTACGTTAGATGAGATTGAAAAATTTGATCAAATAGCTAATGAAGTAAATCAAATATCATTTCAATTAAAGTCAGAAAAAGTTGATGATAAGAATAAACAGGATGGCAAAATTTCTAGTGATGGTAAAATTCCTAATGAAGAAAATGATAAAATTTTTTTAGAAGAACTAAATACTTTATTAAACAAAACTTAAAACGAAAAGATGTCAGACAACAAAACAATAAAAAAATAATTTGTTCTGTAAAATGTTTTTGTTGTATTCCAATGTTAGCACAAAATTCAAATATTATATTTTAAAAATGGATAAAATTAAAGCTGATAATCTAAAAAGAATTGGACAATTAGATGAGTTAATAAAACAAAGAAATATTATGAAAGAAAATCATCTTCAACATAGAATGATAAAAGCTGGTATTCAATCTGATATGTTTGAAAAAATGCAGCAAACTGAGCAAGTAAAAACTGATTTTGAAAAAACTATGGAACCATTTAAAACTCTTGAAAAAGAAAGTACAAATAATGATAAACAAATTAATATAACAGATCCAGCTCACAAAACTATATTAGATGACTATGGATTACTAGAATCAAACATTAATAAGAAATTACCAAAATCTATGCAATTTGAACATTCTATTTCATTTATAGATGGAAAAACAATACCTAGATTTTATCTCGGGCAAAAAGAAATATTTCCACAACCTTTTCGAGGTTTAATTTTTTCACCAGATAAATATCCTTTTAATTTGGATAGAAATTTTGTTGATCTTTTAAGAGGAGCAGATTTAAAAAATCATGCTGTAGAAGATCTCATAAAATATAAAGCTATGTTAGATAGAGTTGGTGCAGTAAAAACTCTTAAACGTTATAGGGAATTAGAAAATTTATTATCAACGGGAGTAAAAGTAGGAGAAGGTTTTAAAACAGAAACAACTGTATTCTTACCAGATGAACCACAAGAATTACTAAATAGATTAAATATTATAATATCTGCAATAAAAGAAGGACAATTCTAGTTTCAATGAAATTCATGCTCTATTGAAAAGACTGTTAGATAAGAAGATTCTAAATGAAGAGGATTATAAAAGTATAGCTGAAATATGTTGTTGTTTTTAATTTTTTTATAAAAAAATAGTTATTCAAAATTTTAACTAAAAAATGTCTTCGAGAGAATTATCATCAGCAGATTTAGACAATATAAAAAATCATTTAGAAAATCTAACAGAGATTTTGGGTTCATCAAAATTTAGTACGACGTTAAAAATTATAACAACTACTTCATCACACACTTGTAATTTAGAACCCATTCTACATTTGGAACAAAATAAAAATTATCAAATTGCATTGACTAGTTTCTCCACATTTAACACTATTCAAAACGTTATCAAAGATGTGAATGATCAATTTAGATATTCTACTGATAAAGGCAAAACGTGGAAAGTACTAACTTTTCTTCCTGGTTCTTACGAAGTTGAATCAATATCAAATGAAATTAAGAGACATTTAGGTATACCATTTAAAGATAAGAAACAATTACATTTTGCAGTTGAACCGGCAGTTAATAAATTTTCTCTTACTTTAGACGAAAATCATCAAGTTGATTTTAATCATGATAGATCATTGTCAAAGCTATTAGGATTTAATAAACAAACCTATAGTCAAGGTTATCATTTAGGTGAGAAGATACCAAAAATAACTGAAATAAATTCAATTGTTGTACATTGTGACATTATTGAAGGAGGATATATAAATGGTAAATTGTCAAATTTAATATTCATTAATATTCAGTTTTCCAGCTTTTACTGTACCCATTGGTTATAGATTAAATGTAATTCCACAAACATTAATATATTTCCCTATTACAAGAAAAACTATTAACAACATTAACATTAGAATCACTGATGAGAAAGGACAAGAAATAAATTTTGGAGGTGAAGAGATTATGATAGATCTTTTGGTTCGGGAGGTATGAACTCCCGTTCGGGAGGTATAAACTCCCGTTCGAGTGGTATAAACTCCCGCGCGAAGCTAGAGAAGTTTAATTTTCTTCTTCTTTTAACCCTTAAGCTACCAAGGTATTTAATAGTCCTTAGGCTACCAATGGTGGCTTTTAGAGCCACCCTAAAAAAAACAAGTTTTCCAGTGAGTTTCATGTTTAATACCAAACATAAGGAACAAAACAACATGTCAACAAAACGAATGCCTATTTCAGCAAAGTTTACATACAGTTTGAACAAACCACCTGGGCCACGAGAGCGTGTCGCCCGCAAGCTGGTGCATCACACTCTCGGCATCTGTGACGAGTTTTGTTACAGTCGCGAGTTGGCTTGCCACTGTCTTTGCACCTGGCGCATCTTAACTGCGGTGCTTCTTGGCCTTCTTGCACAGGTGCTTGTCGACGTGGATTTTGCTGACCTGTTGCTTTGGTGATCAGGTTGACAAGCTCCGTTGAAAGTCCGATAGGTTCCTGCAGTCGGAACAGCATGTGATCTTTGGCTAGCTCGGTAGCAAGCTGTTGTAGGAACTGTCGACGTCGCTTGCTCTCCACAACCGTTGTCCAGTCTGGATGGGACATGTTGAAGATGGTGTAGGCGTTGATCCCAGTCACATCCAACATGTTGTGCATGTGGACCATGGGCCACCTGTGAACTCGAGTCCTGACCGAGTAGGCCTTGCACATTTCGTCCACTACATCAACGCCTGCTTTGGTTTCGTTGTAGTAGAGCTGCATGTTGCTCTTTCTCTTGCCATCAGGTAGTGTTTCAGCAGAGTGATGCATAGAGGATATTAGATAAACCTTCCTCTTTGGTTTGACTTGATAGGACTGGACTGTGAGTCTCTTCCGGTCGGCACCGAATGCGAAGATTGAGTCAAATTGCTCCCGTGGTTCATGCAAGATCGCCGGAATGTCCCTCTTATTTTTCTGCATTGTTCCGAGATACGTGGTGTTCCGGTTCAGCAGTTTAGTAGCAACATCCATCGAAGTGAAGAATCTGTCCCCGGTGACATTTCTTCCGTCGTTGAAGAACGGTCCACACAAATTCATCACAAGTGATTTTGCTCGATTTGACTCTTTGTGAACTTCAGCCGCGACACTGTCTTCCGGACGTTTAGTTAGTGGGCTGCCATTCAAGAAATACCTGTTCTTAGCATCTGTGCACCATCTCACAAGCTCGCCATACTTTCCCGGTTTTGACGGATTGTAGATCCGGTGTGGTGAGCGACAACGTGACGCGACCAGTTGTTCATCAATGGTGATTGAATGGATGGCTTTGTAGAAAGTACGTAGTCTTTCATTCCACTCAGACCAGATGTCTCTCAAGGCAGCAAATGAATCTGTTTTCTTCCGGTCTTCTCTGAGCTCTGAATCATCGAATCGCAATACACGGTTCCAAGTTTGGAATAAGTTGCGACTCATAGTTGTGCGGTAGAACGTGTTGTAGTTCTCACTCCAAAGTTGCTCGATAGGAATCTTCTGATCGCCGAAAACCCCTCTGAAGTACAGAATTCCAAAGTAAGCTTTTAGCTGGACAACAGTCAACTGAACTTCAATACCCAGAGCATTTGCTTTCATCTGAGAAAAATGAACAATTTGCATGAGCATAGTGTCCGGGAAGAAAAGTGACCAGGTTTCCAAAATGGTGTTCTTCACTGCACCTGGTTCGGGTTTCCCTCCACCAACGTGAACAACATTTGCTGCATCGCGTCGACCTCTCTGCTGAGGTGGTTCAGGTGACCACAAGTAACCATTCTTATCGTTGTAGGGATTTGCTTGTGCCTGTCGAGGTACAAAACCTCGTCCACGACCGCGCACAGCCGGTTGTTGAGACGAAACAAGTAATCCTCGCCCTCTTCCTCCGCCAACGCGTCGTCGTGGCACTGGGGCATCTTCATCACTCGTATTATCCTCACTCGATGCCGAATCATCGTGAACATCTACAATGTGCTCCACGTTATCTTCCTGGTCTGAATCAGCATCTACTTCTGAATCCGATTCTGTTGCTCCGAATAGTGCAGCTTGAGCCAGTCGAGCAGCCTCTCGTTGCGGTCGCATGATTGAGAATGACAGTAACTGACAATGTGTAGGGTTGCGCCATCGATTGGCTTTGACCTAGCATCATGGAGCATCGCTCAGATCGGCCGGTCAGACGAGCGTTCTTTCTGCTTCTGGCGTGCACCTTAGCGCGTGCACTTTTGCTGACCTTTTTCGCACTCCAGTTCTGACGCCTCGACATCGACGCGTCATCATTCTCTATACCTCTTTCTGTTGTCTGTCTGATAAATGTCAATCTTTGCAAGTCACGTCGTACGCCTCTGTAAATGGGTAGAACCCAAAAGAACTGCGCTGATTCAACGGTCAATGAACAATTAATGAACAACGGTCGCTAGATCATCACAAATCGTTTAAATCGTTTGCTAATATATCTAAGAAAATTGTCATGAAAGGATTTGTCACTGATTGAAACAAACTGAGTAATACTCACGAAAACAGCACAGGGTGGCTCTCAGAACCACCCTTGGTAGCCTAAGGGTTAAAATAAAAATAAAATTTTTTATTAAAAAATGAGTGAATTTCCCCCATTAAATTAAAAAAAACTCAAATTTAATCATCATCCAAATTTATCTGATGAAGTTTTGTCAGTTATTTGTGGAAGATCAGGTTGTGGAAAAACGTATCTATTATTTAAAATTTTAACGACTCCAAATTTTTTGGATTATAACAATCTTATAATTTATACAACAACAGCAGGACAACCCGTCTATCAATTTTTAAAATATGGATTTGA
>CAJQUW010016797.1:0-316673 GCA_907163375.1 Prostheceraeus crozeri | reverse complement strand
TTAGATGTAAATCCTAATTTAAATTTTGTAGACCCGACACATAGTTGTCTAACAGTATCTTCAACTATGCCATCATTATAATTTTCAGTTGTAAGAAAATGAAATTTAGATAAATTTTTATAATTACTAATATTTTTATAATCTTTTTTACCATTTACACCTTTTTCAGATGTTACAGAATCATCATTATTATCATAAGATTCTTTAAGATCGGGCAAAGCCCTAGAATCTTCGGTTCGTTTATTATGATTATGATTATGGTCATTGTTAATAGTATAAGGTGTTGACCACATATAAATTTTCTCTTGTTGAGCTAAACCATTTATATAAGATTTTAATAAATTAATATTTAAGTTGGAATATAATCCTATATACGTATCATCATCATATCTTTGGGGCATTTCTAATGTTTCTTGTTTATAAATTGTGTCTCTATAATAAACTTGACATAATAATTCTTCATTATGTTTTTTACTCTCTATGTGAATGTTATATTGATTTTGATCGTCAACAAATAATCTAATTTTTTCTTTCGAAAAAGATTTTAATTTTTTAACTAATTCTTTAATATTGATATAATTAATAATTTTAGTTTCTATCCAATCAGTATTACTAATTGGTAACACTGCTCTAATAAAACCATAAACATTATTATGACCTATTATAACCATATTTTCTTTATTTAATTCCACATAAGCTACATCATTATATTTACTTACAATCTCCATAAATTTAATAAATGGATCCCCCGGAAATAAACAATAATTAGTTTCTATAGAAGGTAAACCTTTAGTCTGTTCTCTAAATATTTCGGCTTGTAATTGAAATAAAATATTAACATCTATACATGGATTATTATTATTATTATTATTATCAAAACATTTATTTTCAAATCCCGTTGATCTCGTCGAATAAAAAGAACAGGATGATGCGGGCGAATATAATTTTTTTAAATTTGGATTTTCCATTTTTTTATTTTTATTAGAAAAAATTTTATTTTTTATTTTTATTAGAAAAAATTTTATTTTTTATTTTTATTAGAAAAAATTTTATTTTTTATTTTTATTAGAAAAAATTTTATTTTTTTATTGTTAAAAAATGATGTTACCAAATGTTGGTGGAGGTGCATATATCCCGAATAATCGTGAATTAGAAATAGAGATAGAAAATTATATCATGAAAACTGGAGACGTTTTATCTGGTCCATTGCATCTTTCTATTCTTCCACAACAAAATACAGAGTTAACAAATAAACAATATGTTGATACACAAATCAATGATTTAAAGGAAAAATATATAAACGATGTTTTGGTTCCACTGATGAATGAATTAAAGTTGCTAAAACTTAATGACAAATCATTAAACGAAAAATTATTAAAACTTGATAAAAAGGATAGAGAGCTAGAAGCAGACATAGCAAAACTTTTTAAAAAGATTTCAGAACAATCAAAAATTTTAATATTACTTTCGATAAAGTTAAAATCTGCTGTAATTAAAAATAAACATCAGATAAAAATGTTAAAAGAACAATTAGAAGATGAAATAGAAAAACTTCCTGAAAGAATTAAAAAAAATTTAAAGCAGTTACAAACTACATTCCAAAAAAGTGTTGATGAATTGAGTTCTAAAATTACTCAACAAATGAAAAGATGAATAGAATAATAAATGAAGTAAACTCACTTAATCAAAAAGTTGATAAAATGAAAACTCTTAAAATCAATTTAGAAAATGAATTAAAGAAAAATTTACAAGAAAACTCTAAAGAAAATAAAGAACAGTTAGATTCCGTTAAAAGACAATTAGATGTTCTTAAAATTAAGTTAAATGCACTTAAAACGGCGTTGAAGATGAATCAGGTGAAAATGCAAGTTAATAGAAAAGAAATTAAAGTACATCACAGCTGCTTGACGCAATAGATAAAGTGCAACAATCAATTAATAAAGTTATCTCGAAGTTGTTGTCCATTCACAAACGTAAATCTTAGCGTAAATATTAACGTAGATATATTTCCCAAAAGTCAAATTTAATCCTAAAATTGCCTATAATTTATAAACACAATCTTAAACATTTTGCATCAAATAATAAAATTGCTCATGAACCATCTCAGAAACCTGTGTACCATTATGATAGTGTAGAAACTGTCGGAACACAAAAGTTCCTAGGCACCGCAGGTGCCGTCCAAAAAGAAGGGGCTGGCATCTTTTCTGGTATTGGAAGTATCGTTAACTTAATTAAAAATAATAAAGATTTGATTACATCTGCTGCAAAAGGAGCAGCTGCTATAGGTAGTACAGCTAGTGCAATATCAAATGCTGTTAAATCTCAAAACGAATTAAAACAACTAGAAGCTATTCGTAAACTTAGGAATGATTCTGAAGAACTAAAAAATTTAAAAAAACTTTCAGATGAAACAAAAAATAAAATTGCTAACATAGCTGTGGGGGGTGAAACCTTGAGGAGCGGAGCTCCGTCTAATAGTAAACATAATGAAAATAAAAATAATAAAAAAACAATTGAAGAAATAAGAGGTAATGGGCTAGCAAAATTCTAAAATTATATTTAAGTAAAATTATTTAAGTAAAATTATTTTAGCAGAATTTTTTCTGTGTGTGAGAAAAACAAAAAGTCAAATTATTTTTTATAAAAATGTCTTCGCTTATCGAAAATAAATTTAGATTAGACGATCCTCCGTTCGTCAGTAATAATCAAAAAAAGAATGACTATATAAGAATTGCTATGAATCCCGGATCTTCCAGTAGAGTAAATACTGGAGGTGATTTAATTTTTGAAGTTGATAATCAGCAGAGCTATTTATATTTACCTGATTCATTTTACACTGTGAATATTCTTTATATAGTGATGCTAATTTTACAACACCATTACCAGATACCGATAATATTACACTAGAGAATAATTTTTTCCCAAGTTTATTTACACAAATGCGTTTAGATGTTGCAACTCAAAATATAGAAACAATAAGTGATTCTCCAGGTGTAATTGATACAATGCTTAGATTTATAACAATTGGTGAAAATAATAAAAAGTATGAAATCGAAGGTTGGTTTCCTGATACTAATGATGGTATAATTGTTGATGATTTAACTCACGCTGGAACAGATGCCGCAGGAATGCGAAAGATGTAGAAAATATTGCAAAACATTTAAATAAAACAAATAATGATGCATATAAAGAAAGACGTGAATTTAACAAGAAAAGTAAACAGACAGTTAATTGGTCATTGTCTCCATTATTCGGATATTTAGATTATGATAAAATATCATATCAATTAAAATTTAAATTAATAATTCATCGTACAGCAAATAATGAATTAATCTTTTTTGGTAAGACTGGAAAAAAAGCATATTTAAAAATTGATAGACTTGAATGGTGGATTAAGCATATTACTCCTAGTTTAGAAATTGAATCAGCTATTGCAAAAAGATTAAATACTAACAAACCAATTCCAGTTAATTTTCTAAAGAGAACTGATAGTTCAGTAACTTTTTCCGAACAAAGATTTAACTGGCATTTTACTAGAACTGCGAATACTCCAAGATATTTATTACTAACATTTCAAAGAAATAATTCTCCAAGTTTTGATAAGAACAATAATATTTTTCATATTAATACAATTCGAAGTTTACAAGTTTCATTAAATCAAACTCGATATCCAATTGATCCATTAAGATTCGATGATACCAATAATCAATTTATGGAAGGATATGATTCTTATAGAAATCTTTGTATAGAATTTGGAGTTGAACCACAATTAACTCCTGGAGATTGGAGACATTTATATCCAATTTTCTGTTTCGATTTAAGTGCACAATCTGAAGATATTATTAAAAATGGTTGTGATGTAACAATTAATATTGAAAAGAAAGATTCCACAACTTCATTGATGGCTTATGGTTTATTGCTAGAAGATGCAAAATATTCTATTGAAATTCTTAATGGAAAGATGGTTAGGATAGGTTAATTAAAATTTTTTTCATAACTAGAATAGATTAAAATTTTTGTTAACTTAAAAATTCTTAACTAAAAATTTTTCATAACTAGAATAGATTTAAATTTTTTGATAACTTTAAATTCTTAACTTAAAATTTTTTTATTAAAAATGTCGCAAGCGAAAAGTAATATTAATAATAAAACTGTTGAATTAAAATTACGTAATATTGTTGACAAAAATACCCCTAAAACTATTACTATTAATAAAAAAAAGTATTACATAAGTAAACCAATGATAGAGAATATTCAATTACAAGAAGAAAAGAATGGCGGGATTCTCCCATTAATTCCACTAATAATAGGAGGCATAGCTGCAGCAGGAAGTGTTGCAGGTGGGACAGCTGGTATTGTCCAAGCAGTAAATAAAAATAAATCAGAGAAAGCAGCATTAGAAGAACAAAAACGACATAATAGAGAGTTAGAGAAAGTTGCTAGGGGTGAAGGAGTAGTAGATAATTTTATTAGTAAATTAAAATTAGTTGATGAAGGAAAACGAGTTCTTAAAAATATTCTCCACAATGTTGATGATTTAATTGAAATTAAAGAAACTAAAGATGGTTCTGGAATATATCTAAGTCCTAGTATAATAAGGTAATAACCTCAGAACCTTTGGTTCTTTTCGGTAAAACATTTATTTTTATCTTCTTAATTTTTTTTATCTTTTAAAATGAATTCTAAAAATTCCGAAAATTTAACTAAATTAAAAATTTCTAATTTAGATTTATTGAATTATCTATTAAACAAAAATAAAAACTTAAATTGTAAAATTTATGAAGGTAACGACGACAAACAAAGTTTGGCTACTACCTACGGTGGTGATATACAAAAAACATTAGAAAACTTTCCTGGATTTATTTGGAGTAAATATTCGAAAGAAAAACATCTTCCTGGTCATTCATATACTGGTCCAGGAACTCGATTAGATATAAGACTAGATGAGAATAATAATCCGAAACCAGGTGAAGAACCAATAAATAGAGTAGATGCCGCAGCTTACAGGCATGATTTAGCTTATCGAAATCATGATCTAAGTTCTCGACATGCAGCTGATAAGAAGATGATTCAAGAATTAGATAGTATTCAGAATCCTACATTTAGAGAAAAAATTGAAAGAATGTTTGTTAAAAAAGCTTTACAAGCTAAAATATTATTCGGTCAGGGTTTAAATGAAAATCATAATTTAGACGTTTATGCGTCTGAAATCCACAAGGAATATAGAAGACCTAAATATTTATTGAAAGTAAAAGTATTTAATAAAGATGATATTTGGAGTGCTGATCTTATTCATATGCCGAATGAAAGGGACTACAAATACGCATTGACCGTTATAGATTTATATACACGATACGCTTGGGTAAAGCCTTTAAAAAATAAAAGTGGTCTATCAGTTAAATATGCGTTTGAAGGAATCTTTAAAGAAAGTAATAGAAAGCCAAGGAAATTGTTTGTTGATAAAGGATCGGAATTTTATAACCGAAACGTTCAGCCACTATTTGAAACTGTTTATTCAACTGAAAACGCAGGAAAAGCTGTAGTGATAGAAAGATTCAATCGGACGTTAAAAAATAAAATTTTCAAAAAATTTACTCAGCAAGGAAATCAGAAATGGTTGAAGATATTACCAGGAGTTGTAGAAGAGTACAATAATAAAGTTCATTCTGGTATTGAAGAAACCCCAAAGAATGCTTCTGACGACCCTGATTTGATACGAAAGAAAATATTCGAGAATAATAATTTGAATGAGAGTAATCCGAATTTGCAGAAACTTAAGCCGAAATTTAAAATTGGAGATAGAGTTAGAATATTTAAATATAAGAATAAATTTGAAAAAGGCTTTGTTGGCTATTGGACTAAAGAAATATTTGAAGTTTCTAAAATAAATCAAAGTTATCCGATTACTTATGAAATTAAAGATTTAGATAATGAGGATATCAGAGGTCGTTTTTATCAAAATGAATTACAGAAAACAGAGCTTTAACCTTTAGGTGGCGCTTTAGCTAGCTTCGCTTGAGTTATAGATTGTTTAACTCTAACATAATATCTAGAAATGATACTCCTTTTTGTAATTTGTACAAAACGTATAAACATAATTGTCCACAATAAGTAGTTCCCGGTTTTTGAATTGAAACGTATTATAAATTCCATTGCCAAGTATTTCTGTTACTTCATTCGTAGGTGGAAGTCCGTATGAGTCAGAATAATAATTTGAACAGTTTATATTTCTTTGTCCTGCTGACCAATGTACGCCTTTTTCATCTGACGTATGGAGATTGGTTACGAAATTTACAGTTATTGATGGAACTTTGTTCCGGGAACTGAAGGTTCCTGTTGGCTTATTTTTTAGGAATTGTAATTCGTCTCTCATTAGAACATGAAAATTCTTTATTCCTAATTCATTTGCGATTTTCTTTAGGTCGAAATTTGTCGTAGTTTGCGTTCCATATAATTTAAAAAACTTATTTATGTTGCTCATTTTATAATAAAAAAATTTCTTAAGGGACCCCTAGAAGACAGAAGGGACCCCTAGAAGTTAGAAGGGAGGGGGTAGCAGAACTACGTTCATATGATATTGAAGGATATATTCTTGCTGTTTCTTCCACTTTTGTTTCTTCCACTTTTAAAGAAATATTTTTAGTCACATGATATATTTTAAAAACCTGAAAGATGGATAAAATTCATGAATTTGAAATTCTCAACTTTTATGATTTTCGGTGTCCTTGAACGGTCATGATTTAAGCAATGAAAATCGAACTAAAGGTTCTAGGGCTTCGCCCGATTGTAATTCTCAAATTTTGAGATTTTGAAAAATTTGAAAATTGGGTATTTTTAAAAACGCCCAAATCGGAGCGAAGCTCCTCTGGCTTTAGCCGATTTGTGAATTTAGGTCTTCATAACCTGAAAAAGGGTTCAAATTCATGAATTTATGTCGTTTTTAAAAAGTACCATTTTTGAAAAAATGGTACTTTTTGAATGGACTAAATTCATGTATTTAGGTCTTAAAAACCTGAAAAAGGGTTCAAATTCATGAATTTATGTCGTTTTTAAAGATACCAATTTTTTTGATTTTATGGTGTCCTGGAACGGTCTTTTGCCCATTACTGAGAACTGCCTATTAGCTACTGGCAAGTGGAGACTAGAAAAGAGCTAATTATTGTTACATTGAGTTGCTTACTGGGACACTAGGTCAAATGCTGATGCCAAATGCACTAGCATTCGCATGCCCACATACCATGCTGGCCATTTCATAAGCATAATTTTCTATTTGAGTTACAAAATAATATATTGATGCAACAACATCTATTCCAACTCCTGAAATATGTGCCCAGGTTAATAGCGTGATTTTTACTTATTGCGCTCATTCATAAAATTACGAAATCTAAGGCTATTACTTCAACAATACAGTCAAAATGTCAATACTTTGTTGGCCCTCCCATGGCCTTCAGGACAGCTAATGCGTTTCGGCACTGGATTCAATCAGCCTCTTGCAATACTCTTCGTTAATTTCGGTGGTACACGCTACTATTACAGTCTTCTTGAGATCATTGAGAGAAGTGGGTTCCATTGAGCAACTCGCTTCTCCACCACAGCCCAACAGTTCTCGATGGTTTTCAAATCGGCATGGTTCCAAGACTTCAATACCAGAATTTGATACTATTTTCTATCTCAAATTGGAAATTATGCTAATCAAATGGCCAATATGGCATGTAAAATGCCATCTGAAAGGTAGGCCTAGTGAATGATCTGGTCTTATTGATGCGCAATATTTAATGACTGAACCTTTCAACTGACTTTTACATGATGACAACTATGGCTATCAGTCATCCGTGCATGTTAGGGTGTGCTGAACATGGATGTTTCAAACAAATCCTCCCAAGCCAATAAATATGTTAACTCAACGTTGTATTTAGATAATTATTTTTTCATTGGGAAAGCTTATTCATTACTCTTACATATTATTTAACAACCATAGATCATCATTTTCAGGTATTAATTCATTTTACTAAATGTTTCTTTTGCTGATTTCAAGTCCGCTATTCAATAGAGCTTGTACCATATTGATTAATAAAAAACATTCGTATGTAATAAATCGGGTATTTATGGGTCATCTCCCCACCTTTTCAAATTTGTCTAAGATCATCAGTTTAAATGAATAAATCACAAAACTTCAGATACAAGTATTTGAGTATATTTTCTAACCACATGCAATGCAAATGTTTATGCAAATCGGACAAGTGCTTTTTAAATTAGAGACGATAACGTGAAGTGTAGCGATGTCAGCGGCTTGATCAGTGCCTGACATCATCTCAGCACTGAGCAGATAGCACCACATGTAGGTCAACAAAGTTATGTCGCGACAACTCATGAAGTATAATAACCCATACCACATCCTTTCCATTTGCCATATTTAACTTCAGAAATGTGTGGTAGGGTAGTGGTCATGGGAAGATTTTAGGCAGCAATGATGAGACGGAGAGGGAGAGAGAACAATGCACACAATAATAATGCGTCGAACAGACGAATTGTCAGATCAAGTTGCTGACATCGTTACACTTCAATTTGTAATCTAAAATTCAAAATCACCTGTCCGATTTGATAAAATTTTGCATAGAAGATAATCTCAAAAGTTTGGAGCTGAAGTTGTGTGACGACTGATTCAATTCTAAGGATTTTAGACAAATTTGAAAACGTGGGGGAGATTACCCACAAATACCGGCAACAGTGTGCCAAAATGCGAATAACCAGACAAATATTTCGGCATTGACTGAGAAAATTTGATTTATAAAAAGAGAAGATGGCGCACTTTGTGAAAGATAGGGAGGGAATCATGGTCCCAAGAGTACGGACTACTCGTCATATTTTACGGTAATTAATAGGTAGTCAGTGGGGTTACAGAATATTAGCGTGGACGGTGAACAAAATACTGCGCTTCCTTGTGAACTGGGGAATGCCGACTTCTTCCAACCCATTTTTATACTGAACGCAAAAGTCGTAAATTTAAAATTATTATTATGCACTATATTTTGTGCGGCTAAATATGTCAAAAAAAGCATTTTTTCGGACCATTTAGTCGCTCCTGTGAAATCGCGAATATTGTTAGGATTAGAGTGTTGAGAAATGTCGACAAAAGAAAGTATTGTGTTTTGTAAAAACGTATGCGATAATAACTCTCATGCCCATAATTATTCAATGAAAAATATTATCTGGTGAGAGCCTCCTTAGGGAACTGACCGCAGTTTCGGTTAATTATACAGGCTTATCTTTTCATTTCACCGTTCCAAAGTTTCAATTAAACAACGAAGGAAAAGCAATTCTAGTTTCAGTAAACTCCATATGTAACATTAATTTTTCTAAATGGTATGATTTATGTATAACATTCACATTATGCATTATAAAGTTTGTTTTCATGAATTTCATTAATTGACCTGGTGAATTAGTTTTCCAGTTTTTCTTTTACATTTTCCCAATCAAACTTCGATTTCTGAAGATTTTTTCAAGCTTAGTGAAGACAATGGTTTACATCTATCATTTGAGCTTATGTTTGTACTCGATTAGGCACTAGACTTATCCGATAACGGCATTATCTTCTCAAGTTATTCATGTAGACGAGGATAAAGTATTTCAATAGTAGGCTAGCTTGATTTCTTCGATAATTCAATTATCGAATTTCAGGCTATTTCGACATCAGTGGTAGAGTGGTGGATTCACAGTTTCTATCTGCTATTCCAGCTAGCCCTTATCAAGAATCCAGCAATTTAATTCATCTCATGGGCCTGTAGGCCTACTTGAGAATAGCTTGCTTGTACTAGATTAACTTCTAAACAATTGATGAATTCTACATACTGATTAAGATCAAAATACCTGTCAACATATCTACGGATTGGATCACACTGATCTTGTTCAGTTGTTTTAACTGAAAACTTAGTGCTATACCCTGTTGGATGGATTCATTAGAGGTTTCTCAATTTAAAGTTGTTGAGTAAACTTCTCCAGTCTGTTAATGTCAAATAACATTTACCTATCCGCTCGCTCATGTTAATAACAGCATCAAATTTAGTAGACTATATTCAGACCAATACCAACACATCGAAGTCTCGGTTAAGAAACAATCGCGCCGTTTATTTCATCTATAGGCCTATCTGAATAAAGATGACAAAGATGGGTTGCTTACATGTATTATTAGAATACTTGGTTTTCAATTCGGTGTAAGCCCTTTTAGAAAGTTGGTACTAGCTTTGGTTGCATTGGTACTACAGCGTCAAACTATTATGGATGAATAAACACAAAATACATTTCCGTTAACAAATATTACAGATACTGTAGACAGACACTAACAAGGTAAATTAAGTCAAATAAATTTTGATAAGTTAGCTATGCACTAGTAAAACGATTGAAGTTAAATTAATGCAAAGATTCAAGCAAAAGTTCAGTGATACAATTCATGCACTGAAATTCTTTTAATCAGCATTTATTGCTATTATAGATGATTAAATATATATTTTTCATTTCTAATTGACTGACAGCTCCTATCCTATATCCACTTGCGTGCCGCTTTGGAATCAATTCCATGTATTTTTGAATTTCAAAGAATAAATGACTGAAAAATATCGCTCCTTTGGTTACGACTAGTAATTCAAATTGTTGTGCTTAAGATAAAATCTCAACATGCTTCATCCTGTGTAGTGTCAATGGTGCTGGTGCAGGGATCGCAATTTTACGGCTTTTCCGTTTTTCACGAAATTTGTCTGATGTAAATATTTCAAATTTATGCATTCAAGCCCCGATTTTTCCCGATTCTGCGTTTTTCCTTAGGTGAATTGCGATCCCTGTGATGGCAGTTGTTAGAGAATTATGCAAATTTACCATAGATTGCTGTGTAGTGGCAACTCATCAGATCTGTTCATGACGGCGGTTTAGTTATAGCTTGATTAACTTAATACCCAAAACAACATAGCGTCGTCCTTTACTGATACTGACAATGATAAATTTGAATTCTCTATCAACCGCTAGCACCATTGACACTGTACACAGGACTCAAGTGCATCCATTTAAATTATTTGTCGTAATCAAGGAAGTGTCATTTTTCAGTCATCTATTTTTTGAAATTCCAAATGAATGAAGAATCTCCCTCACTGACAGACGTTGACGTTCCATGTCTGAACGAGCGACGGCTTTTGTCCAAATTTTCGAAATATGATATCGTCATTAAATAAATGAACCGTATTTATACTCGGAGGCACATTAGGCACGAAGCCTTTCATCAATGTTGCCAAGTTGTCATTTATCCCACTCTGATTCTCTGAGAGTTGAGTATTTAGCAAGAATGCAGAGTGTACCTGTTTTAAAAGTCTTAGGTTTTATCCGACCAAAGTTTGAACCAAGTTCACCCGGACACAGAGCAAACACTCCACCGCAAGGCCAAAGCGCAGGTGTCATGTCAGAATGAACATTTAAAGAGTATTATGTAATATTTTGGTAAATTTTTGAGTAGAATTATTTAAAGCAGCTGGCATTTGGAAGAATGCTGTAGGCCTTCATTTATACTATGAAGCACAAGATATATGTTAAAGGCAAGTATATGCAGTCTAAGAGTGAAGTCCATATATCAAAGGCTATATAGGCCTCATCATGGTTCAACTGTCTTTTCAGATCAGGGTTAGACTTTTTTATGTACAAAGCCTCCATATATTTAAATCGAAGTTATTAAAGGCTTTGGTTAGGATACTGACCACTTCGGAATTCCAACTACACTGGCAGTTTAATCAATGGTAGAGATAGCTGAAATTATCTGTAGACAGTTTAATCTGACCATAAATTGAGTTGTATTCCTGAAAATAAGAAAATCCTAGCTCAAGTCTCTAACAAGCAGCTTTGTTTCAAATATTATTGAGGCAGTGTTCATAAAAACACAATCTGAACAGACAGCTGAACCATGATGGTGCACTCTTTAGTTGTAGATGTATTCAACTGTTGTAAATGTCTCACTGTGTCACATGATTCTAACTGCATCGTGTAGTTTCCTATTTTCATTTATTCACCTTGCATGATGAAGAAATGTTTGAATTGAATAGTAGATGATAGCTAAGCTGATAGAAAGCCCTCATTCCGATGCTTCCTAGTCTATAGTAAAGGACTTTCAATAATATCATAGTCATTCATCAATAATTATCAGAGATTTCAATAATTGATTGCAATTTAATTGGATAAGGAAATCAATTGATTGAAATTTAGAAATATATCAATCAATTAATTGGAATGGAAATTGTGAACCAATTAACCAATTGAAGTTGGAAAATGTATCAATCAAATGATTGTAGTTGGAATTGTGAGCGAATCAATATTGAAAATGGAATCCAAAATTCGAGCAGTTTCTGCAACTTGAAAGCATTAATTATTAATTTACTTGATCCAAGATTTGTTTAACTATATACACGTTACACAGCAATAAACAATCTCTTATATTTTTTAATACTGCTTAGTCAGACCAATCAGACAAGCGATAATTTCCTTACATTCGCTCTCATGCCTTTGGCATATAGTTTATAAAAGCGTTCGTGATTCTCTCCATTGTTTTTATCAGTGACGATTGAGTAGAGAAATTTCGCCTGCATTTTAGAGCTGCTTGGTCTACTCTGGTTGAAACAAACATGAATTTAATTCTGGCTACTAATGAATCTTAACGTTGTTACTGCTTGCCAACCTGAAATGCTTACTATAATTGTAAATTGTGAAAAATAAAATACTGCAGAAGCGAAATTAGATATTTAATCTCGGCTACTAACAGATAACAATTAATTGGCTGCAATTGGAAAATGCAGCAATCAATACGAATTGGAAAAATATCAATCAATTAATTGAGATTCTTTATTCTAGCCAATTAATTAATTGAAATTGGTGTATCAACCAATCAATCAATTGGCTCCAATTAATTAAAAAGTAATTGGGGTCAATTAATTTTGACAATCCTTGATGCTTGTGCACATGACTTACATTCAATTGTGTGGGATTTTGCCATCTTCATTTATGAACAACAATTGCGAATAAAAGACAATCATAGTCTATTTTTACATGCTCTATTTTCAGGAATTAATACATATTGGTGGAATATCTTCAGCCCCTCCGGAACTTCGTTAAATGGGGTCATTCTTGATACTGATGGCGCCATTATACGGGCATTCCTACGAAGACCGTCTACGAATCCTTAGAATTCCAACCCCTCAACGTCTTCGACTTGATATCTTCGACTGACTCTCTGTGATACTTTCTTCAACTTGCGGACTTGAGGTTGTGACTTGAAGCGTTTTCTAAATTTTTAAGAGTTCAGTCTCGTGAACATTTTTTCTCCCAGAGAGTCATTGTCGATTGGAATTTACTACCCCATTATGATGTTTGATCGTCATCCCTAATGGACTTCAAGACAAACATGTTCAATGTTTTCATGCTGCAAAACTAACTTTGTGACATTTCTATTATCTGTATAAGATGCACGTTACAATTAGTTTGTTCATCCATTCGCTGTCAATCGCCTAAGCTTTGTTTTTTTATACACCTATGGTAGCAATATAAATACTCAATCATTATGAGGGACTCTGCAGACAATTGACGGCCTTGTTGTGCTCCAAACATTCCCTCGAATTTTGTCCAAACTCGTTTTCGTGTTGATTTGAAATGCAACTAAAAACTGTGAGCTTCAAAGCTTTATTGTACATTTTTATGAAAAATATTTTGACAATTGTCACTTTGAAACCGTTGGAATAAGACAGTTTTCAAGAATTTCCGTAACTAAGTTTTCCATGACATTATAATTTATTAAGAATTTTGCTGCAAAAAACTTTTTAACTTACTGAATGCCTTTCACTGTATGCTTTTTGACTCGCTCTGTTTCAGACGGCACGCTTTGTAAATGTAGAACAAAATCTCTGAACGTTTTGATTTTTATATAGCCGGCATATGTCCTGGAATTTTGCCAAGTATACTCGAATCGTGTTATATGAATTATTCAGACTTTTCGGGAAGCATGTTTTATAGTTTTAAATGCTCATGAAATCTAATGGTACTTTATATATGCATCGATGTTGAATTGTTCAGATTCTCAAAAAGTAATTCCCTTTGTGCATACTAGAAATCCAATATTTTGCTTCTTATTCATTTGAAATTTAATATATGCCTGATCGAATTATAGAAACTTTTTCTTTCTTTTAATTCAGAATAATTAACGGAAGAGAATTTTACGATATAGTAATAAATAAGGGTAGGGATTTTACTACTGATACCAGTATCATGTAGAAGCTGTATTTCGCGAAGAGAAAAATTAGGCACCAATGGGCACGAACTTAGGCGCCAAGGCTTCGTGCCCGCTCGTGCCTTGTGTTGGTTAGAATTGATGCCTAAGTTTCGTGCCTAATTCAAGGGAAATTTCGTGCCTTACAGTTTACAGTGTAGCGTTGGATGAAAAGCTGCATGAATATTATGAAAATCCAGATTTCCCTTTTCACGTTGCGCAATATCATATTTCAGACTCGTGGCGCGTCTGCCCAGGTTTCTCTTAGCCTAGCCTAACTAATAACTTTCTCGTCTGTATCAAACAGGTCGACCATCTCACAAGCTTCATTACGCAATTTCTACACAAAGTGACGTTATGAGTTTGTCAATAAAATTCTCTTTCAAGACAATAAGCTACCGCAAGTTTGGAAGACAACTTGACCAAACTTACTCGACCTAGCTTACTGTGCAATAACCATTACATGTACTTGTTGTATTATTCTTACTAGCAGCAGCACAAAGCTCAATCAATACTTGCCTCCGCACCAGTCAGTCGGTAATGATGTATAATAGCGGATTAGGAAGTAAGTCTGACAAACGTTTTCCAAGAATCCACAGGCTTGCAGAACCGAAATATATCTATTTGAAATATGAGCACTTAAACAAATACACCCAAAGCTTCTAAATGTGCCGTAAGTTAATAGAGTACCGTTGTGCTTCAAAAGTGTCTTCATAAACAGAAAATGAAGGGAAATTTCAGCGTCAACAAGTAGGCTCACTCTGTGTGAAGTAAAGGTGAAACAAGTGTATTCCGTTAGTGCTCACAAAATACGGGAATATAGAAGAATAAAATATCTGTTCCATGATAATGTTGCTGATTGATTGGGTACACTAATCGATATTCAAATGCTGCATTACCATACATGATGTGCAATCGCCACTTATAGCATTATTCATATGATGACAATTATGGCTTACTACATGTCATAATTTTCATCGTTATGGAAATTTCTGCATAAACGGCTGGCTAAATTTATAAGCATCGGCGCGCTACTGGCGCAGTTGTGGCTTATGGGGCAAATATTTTGAGATGCAGTCAGTCGCCGGTACGGTGAGGGTTTTATTGGGTATGGGTCACCTCAAGTGGTGCCCTCACCTTGCCAATCCTCAAAAAAGTGGTGCCCACGACAACCCATATGACCCATTCCTGAGCCAGTGTGGAAGCGTGTCACTAGGGCAGTGAGTTTAGCTGCTACACGTTAGCGAATTCAAGTTAAAATGAATGTATCACAGAATTAAATATTTTGTTTGTCTGCTTCGGTTTGCTAGAAGTGTGATAAATACGAAACCTATTACCCATCGAAGAACCTATTAAGTGGGCAAAAAGGAATTCCTAATACCTTACAGAAATAGGAAAAAAAGTCGTGCGTCGTTTGCGGATTAATGTGAGTTCCAGCTGAGTGCTTCGATTGCCAAATTTCCTTAGGATTCGAAGAATTCAGATCATTGCGCACAAGTTTTCTCCATAATGTTGGCCCCTCCGATCATTATTAAAGAAACTACCAGGCGTACGAAAATTAGTTCACTTGATGTTTTCACATCCATTCCTCGGCATTTCTTACTGTATTAGTATAGTGCATTCAATGAATCGAATGTTAACCCGACACGATGTGTGTTTTGGTGTGTGCGAAATGATGCCACAGCACGCACGCATCTGTCACTGGTTCTGGTGACAGCTCATTGTTTGCCATTTCCAATAGCAAGCAAGGTGTCAAATTCTGTGATGTGCAATTTCGATATTAAGGTTACATATAACTCTTCCTTTCTAGGAAACCGAAGCGCGCGCAGATGAATCTAATTCTGTGGAATGCATACTACTACAGAATAAAGACTATACATGTAGAAAATCGTAATAAGATCGTCAGAATAATAAAATTGAAACGATGTAGAAACCTGCAGCCACGCAAATTTGCCTAGGAATAAGATGAATTCACTGCAAATTATGCTCTAGTAGAGCCAAGTAATCCGTTTGCTTCATTGAGTGACCGATCTTAGACGATCATCAGACTGAGCACATTTCTTTCAGTTACTATGCTGCTCTTGTTTTTCTCACCACGCTGATTAACTTATGAAAGGTCGTTGAAGATTTTCTGTAGCAGCACGAGTTGACGATTACAACTTAACAATTTCTTAAAAAAGCAAGTAACACGTTTGGCGATAGCATGAGCTGCATGCCTTTTCTACCGTACATTCATTGTTCTGAGTCACTAGGATATCTTCGTCTATCTCTCTCTTATTTCGCTTAAAAGTCATAGAGAACTCATAACAGTCTGTTTGGCGATTCAGTGAGTTCTGTTCTACACAGATCGCATTGTTTACGTTACTGTGTCTTTTCTTATTGCTTCCAGCTAGCTCAGAAGCTGCGGAGAGTTTGTTGCAGCCTCTCTAGCGGCACGAGTTGTCGATTTACGCCTTCTACAATCTCTTAATGAAGCAAGTAACCTGTTTGCCGATTCAGAGAGCAATGTTCAGTCGAATATCAGTCAGATCGGGTTGTTTTAAGTCATTATGATGCTGTTGAATCTCGTGCATCACTCAGAATCCAGGGAAAGATTGTTGTATCTTCTCTGGCGGCACGAGTTGTCGATTTACGCCTTCTACAATCTCTTAATGCAGCAAGTAACCAGTTTGCCGATTCAGAGAGCAATGTTCAGTCGAATATCAGTCAGATCGGGTTGTTTTAAGTCATTATGATGCTGTTGAATCTCGTGAATCACTCAGAAGCCAGGGAAAGATTGTTGTATCTTCTCTGGCGGCACGAGTTGTCGATTTACGACTTTTACAATCTCTTAATGAAGCAAGTAACCGATTTGACAACCGATACAATGGCCTCCTTTCAACAGACATATCGCATTGCTCAGTCATATCAGACAGATCGCATTGCTCTAGTCACGATGTTGTTGTTCATTACCGTTCCTCTAAAGTACTTTACTTGAATATTCTTACTGTATCAGATATTGACATAGCAGATATTTCTAATTAATTTACTGGTTTATCACACAACATCAAATGTAAGCAATGATTCATATTTTAAATCATTAATTAATAGGCTATTTGCCATTTTGCCATATCACATTGTGTTAAATGTATTACAGTACTAAGGCTGATGGCAACCATTAGTACCTATTACTAGGAAACAATGTTTTGTCTGGTGAAATTTTACTTGTAGAGTACGGAAATTGGCAGCGTGAATATGAGTTCATATAATAATTAAAGTTGCCGATTTACGCATTTCAGCGTCCTAAAATATTTTTCAAAATTTTCAATTTTCTCCAAAAGTATTGATTCAATGCTTATGATTTTCCGTCAGAATATTACCCCGCGGTAGACCAATACTGTAGGCGAATTTCGACAATTTTGGCTGCGGTTTATCATTGTGCCAATTTACGGTCTCAGCACATGTGTTGCCGATTTACGGCTTCTACAGATATGTGTGACACTGAATCTGATGTCGATGTGGATGATGTTAATAGTTCTGATCAGCCAGCTCCCTACAGATGGCGTCATGGCAGGGAACCTCCGACAATCGACACTAGATTTATAAAAACATTTTCCGAGCCGGAGGAAGTAGGAACTCCGTACCAGTACTTCAAACATTTTTTCGATGACGAATTGATTAGAAAGATAGCAGAGGAGACAAACATTTATAGTTTTCAGGAAGGCCACTGTGATAGAAGTATTGTGAATGTCACACCTCTAGAAATCGAACGGTACATAGGAATACTTCTCAAAATGGCAATTATGCAAATGCCAAGGTACCGTATGTATTGGTCACCATCCACAAAATGTTCAGCTATAAGCGAAGTTATGTCCGTGAATCTCGTCGATCAGATAAAGAGGAGTATACGTTTCAATAACAACCTGGAAATGCCAAAAAGAGGTGAACCAAACTATGATAAATTGTACAAGGTGAGACCTCTAGTAGACTCTTTGACGAACAAATGCAACAATTTGGAGCAAGAGGAATTTCAAAGCATAGATGAGACCATTATCCCCACAAAAGTGAAAAGTAGCTTCAAACAATACATTCCCAACAAACCCCATAAGTGGGGCATAAAAGTGTTCACTAGAGCAGGCACCTCGGATTTGGTATATCACTTTGAAATATATCAAGGGCAGACAAATAGTACAGATGGGAAGGTTGAGAATGTTGTCAGTCGAATGTCATCAGGAATACCACCTGAAATAAATCACAAGTAGTAAGCCCGTCCCAAAAGGAAGCACGGTGCGGTGCAGCGATGAGTCATCGCTGCTGAGTCATCATGCTGACTCAGCCCCCCTGGAAGGAAGGAAGAGAGGTGAGGGAGGTGGTCAAGGATGTGCTGGGAGGAATGGGTCCGAGAGGAGGAACCTGTTCCCTACCCCCCCCCCACTGGAAGGAAGGAGTTTTCCAGCAAGGGGTGGAATCTAGGAAGGATAGAGTGAGAAAAGGTGGGTTTTGGTGGTTTTTGGGATGAGAAAAGTCGTTTTTCGTCATGAAGGAGGGTTCGGATGGGAAATTGGAGTTCAGATTCGGAATCTACGTGAAATTTTGGGTTGGGAAGGAAGGCAGGAGGAGTTTTCCTGAGAGGCAAGGGGTGGAATCTCTGAAAGCGGCAGAGTTGGAAAAAGGCGGGTTTTGGTGGTTTTGGGATGAGAAAGTCCATTTTTCGGCATGAAGGAGTGCTCGTATGGGAAAACGGAGGGCAGATTCGGAATCTACGTGAAATTTTGGGCTAGGAAGTATGTTTCCAGCGAAATCGGAGAGAAAAAGTTTTTAGGACGTCCCCCCCCTCCTGTCAGCGATCTTCCAACTTTGGTTCTAGAGATCGTAGAAAGCCGTGTGATAGCTCATTTGAAAGCTGAGAATGAGAAAAATGAAGTGGAAAGCTCAGTTGGGTCCTATTTTACTGGGTTGAGAGAGGAAAATGGCAGGAAAACGTTAGAGTTGGAAAAGGCAGGCTTTGGATGTTTTGGGATGAGAAAGTCCATTTTTCGGCATGAAGGAGTGCTCGGATGGGAAAACGGAGGGCAGATTCGGAATTTTTGGCCAATTTTGGATCTAGGAACTTGTTTCCAGCGAAATCGGAGAGAAAAAGTTCTGCCCCCCCCTCTGGAGCGAGACTTCCGACTTTGGTTCTAGAGGTGACAGCCTGCTAAAAATCGAGTTTTTTGCACATTTTCCAAGATTTTTGGAACTTTTTGAAAAAACGAGTTTTTTCAACTCGTCTTCTGGTCATCGTAGATAGTCGAGGGATGTCTTAAATGAAAGGGGAGAGCGAGAAAACATGGCTATCAAAATTTGAAGTCAATCGGACCACTAGAACCTGAGATAGACCGGTTTAAAGTTTTTGGATGATGGATATTACGTCATCAGCTGATCGCTACAAACTATACAAGTGGAAACTCTGCTTGTGGAAATCAGTTCTCCTCCCGACTAGGTTGGGCAAGGTGAACTCCGGAGCTCTGATAATAAATAGCATTGGAAATCTCCGAAAACCGGGTTTCTGTAAGAAACCGACTTCGAAAATTTCATTGCTGATATCAGCTAGGGCGTCAGACTTAAAAGTTAGCCAGGAGATGGCCTTCGTCTCCTGGCCATAAAAGACTTCAAAAGCTTAAGGGCTTCTAACTTTGCTTCTACAAGTTCATTTCCAAGAAGATTCCAAGAAGAGTCGATCGCTATTGATCAGACCTATAGTGACAGACTTCTTATAAAATTTCATTAGTAGTGCTAAAAAGTTGAAAAATTTAAATTCACTATTTTTGGAGGTTTTCTGGGATTTTCGACCCTGCTGAAGTCAATGAAGGCATGGATAAGTGTGTACGAGCCAGTCTTCTCATGAACCAAGCGGCTTTTCACTGAAAGCGAGCAAGACACGGAGAGTTTTGCTGTAATATTCCACTTACAGGGTGTTCCTTCGGGACGGCGGATGATGCCGTAGTGATAAGTGTGGCAAGGGAGTGTGTCATATTTTAGACCGAAACCGCTGGGGCAACTCATGTCTCATGTTGGGCATTTGACACAGTTCTCAACGTAGCACTTTGAACGCCAATCGGTTGAGTCTTAGCTATCTTGTCATGGATGGCATCGAAACATCTCCATTCCAAAGCGCTTGTGAATCACGTCTTGCTATCCCTCTCTACGGCTCGCTATCAAGCTTATCAAAGCAACGACTTGGGATGTTTCCTCTTGTAAATAACTCCTCCGTTTTTCATGTCCGGTTATCAAGTAATTGACGGTGCAAGTTGCGGAGATTTTCGGTGTCATACTTCCTGTTGGCGGGCATTCTTTCGAGACAGCGGTGAAGTCCGTAGCGATGAGTACTCCACGGGACGTTGACAATGGTAATCCTTGTGAAACCTCCGTGCGTCATGTTTCAAGTGTTCCAAGTGGTTGCCTTTCGTCTCAACGTTGTACTCTGACCGCTAGGGCGACATTTAGCTATCTGCCACAGGTTACCTCATAAAATTTCCATTGCACTTGTCTCCCGATAGTCGGTCATACATGCGAGAATGAACCATGAGTTCTTTTAAGAACTGTCTCTATCACGGAGTCGAAATGATGAAGATGTGAATTGGAAGGGGCATTCATGCGCCATACGCAACCACAAGCTCATTTCTCTCTTCAGTAATAAACAAGCTCTTGTTAGTGTAGTCAGAAAGTGTATCATGGTTTGCAAAAGCAAAGTTTAGTCAAATAGTTTTACCACAGCACACGTTTGTAAAAGTAAAGTTTGATCATCGAAGTTTTATTTGTGAGTCTAGTCAGAAAGTGTATCATGGTTTACAAAGGCAAAGTTTTGTCAAATAGTTTTACCGTGAAACACGTCTCTGAAAGTAAAATTGATCATCGAAGTTTTATTCGTAAGTGTCGTCAGAAAGTGTATCATGGTTTACAAAAGCAAAGTTTAGTGTAGTCAAATAGTTTTACCACAACACACGTTTCCGAATGTAAAGTTTGATCATCGAAGTTTCATTCGTGAACGTAGTCAGAAAGTGTATCATGGTTTGCAAAAGCAAAGTTTTGTGTAGTCAAATAGTTTTACTGCGACACAGGTTGATGTATAGTTAGAAAGTTTGATCATGACGTTTTATGAAATACAAATGTCATAAGATGTTAGCGTTAGTGTAGTCAAATAATTTTTACCACAACACACGTTTGTGAAAGTAAAGTTTGATCATCGAAGTTTTATGACTGACTGAACTCACAACAGCATTAGAAAGTTTAGCACAACACAAGTGTCATGAAAAAATACTTTATTTGGTCTTTGATTTAACATCATTGAAACCCGTTTTAGTAATGGCAATGACAATTTGGTTTATTTTATTCAGAAGCAAATGATCGCCATAACCATGAAAGTTGTCCATCCGAGAAATAATCTTCCGCAGATGTCGTGTATAAAACTCAGAATCATCAGTAACATATTCTTGTCCGTAGGAACGAAATTGAAAGTCAACACTTTCCGCTGCTTCACCTTGTTGAAAATGAGTGTAATTGACATATGCAATTAGGTGAGCCTTGATGAGACTGTCTTTGAAATAAGATATGAACTCCGTAAATATTTTTCGTGCGTAGTCTAAACATGCTTCCAATTCTGTCTCCTCCCTTTGAAACTCAAGGATGTAATCTTGTATTAAGCCTCCGAAGCTCTCTTGATGAAAACGAATCGTGCAATCATCATGTTTCAATGCATTGACTTCGGGCGCCATGGTTGACTCTATTGCTAAACATCATGTTTGCCTAGGACGATTTCAATAACGCGTTACAAATGTGTGTATGCAAATCGGGAACTCTTGCTCGTCTGTGATTGGACGAGAGGTCTCATCTATTCACCGCTTAGGAAAATCTTTTAAAAGGCAGTGCACCAGCTCTGCTCTTCACATTTGTCTTTCACAAGGTGATTGTCGGTGAGCTCCTGCTATCAGGTTGTTTTGAATTGCTATCAAGTTGAATAGTCTCTTGCTATCAAGAGATTCACTTCCGGTCATAAAACATATCATCGCTGTAATACCTCCTTTGCTCGAGCGTTCCTTCGGGACGGCGGGTACTGCCGTAGAGGGATTGCGTTGCACGGGTTGTTCGTCGTTTGTTAGACCGAAACCTCTGAGCCGTTGCTCATGTTGGGCGTTCGACTTCATACTCAACGTGATGCTTTCTCTCGCCAGGTCAGAGTACTTCAGCCATTCGACAAAGGTTAGTCTTTATGATATGGAGTAGAGTGAAATGTAACTCATTACGTGTCACTTCAATGATTGTTCCCATGATAAACATTGACTAGGCAAATGAAACGATTCTCATTTTCCTTTTCAGTGATTGAAGTCTTACTTATCTATCATTGATCATCTGCATCCTAACAAGAAAATGGAATCCAAGAAAATTGAGAATTACCGCATTGCTGTCGAGATGGAGAAGGCCACCATCGAGCAATGTAAGTATTTGTATCAAGGTTGACTCACTCTATTACTAGCATCATTAGGGTAGATTTCCTCATTAAAATCAAGAGCCCCTCCCTTATTTTGTTCATGTTTAAACCGAATCCACATTTTACCTCTGCTTATCTTTGCTGCCATTCTTTTTCAGTGCATGAATGTATTCGTAATGGGGAACCCGTCCCCCAAGGAACAATCGGGGAAGCCAATGAGCGGCTTGGCAAGTGTAAGTATCTTTAACATCTCATGTTTAGGCTGTTTCAGATCCTTTGCATCATCCTTGTCTTATTATTTAATCTCTCTTTCCTCTCTACAGATATGGCCCAGATGAAGAAGTGGGAGGAAGCCGCGAGGCGGAAATACCGCGAGGAATTTCCGGCCCTACCTTCCCGCCCATCTGCCTCCGCCCAAGGTGCGACCCCTCTCTCGGGAACCGTCATCGCCCCAACTCCACAGACTGCTCCGCTCTCTGCCCCAGTCCCTGCTCCTCGTCACCACGTCCCTCCAACACCGAAGCCCAGGACCCTTCCACCCTCGGCTCGCGTCCCACTCCTGCCTCCTCCGCGTCCATCGGTGTTGCCGGAGATCAAGTCCTTAGATGGTAAGTAATCGTGATTGGGAAATAGGGGGATAAGACTTCAAACTTGAAATTATGATCATGTTACTAATCTCTTTTCTCTTTTTCTCAACAGATCTGCCGACGGTTCTCCTGGACGGTGACGTTCCCTCCCATCATCATCATCCCAGCATCGCCACCACCACCTGCGGCAAACGGCCTCCCTGTCCTCTCCGTTCAGTCAGTGGAGAGATTGCTAGAGGAGGAGGAGTTGGAGATAGTGGGAGAGGAGATCGCAATCGAGGAGGAAGGTGTCAGGGAGAGAGAAGGACCTTTGGCTCGACAGCTCAGCTGTACAGACTGGACAGGTCTTCGCGAGGCCATTCTGCCTTCGACGATGACGGCATTCTCGCTGCCCAAAAGTGAAAGGAGATCTGGAGAAGGCACGCCGACCGATCCCTCAACGACCCAAGTGTGAAGGTTGTGGACGTGTGTTCTACAACAACACCAACTTACGAGTCCACATCGAAGGCGGTTCCTGTGGCAGTGTGAGGCAACCACCAACGTCATCAGGTAGGAAGCATCCTTCATCGCACGTCGGCTTTTCCTGTTCTTCGTGTCAGAAGACCTTTCCTACAGAGTTTGTTTTTTCTTCGCACACACTCTGTCACACTCATCCCACTGAGCTTTACACTGACAACAACGTCACTCTAAGGCTGAGCAAGTTTTCCCTTGAGAGGCTCGTTCGCGATTATGAGTTAGAAATCTCTGAAGCTGTGCAAGACATTTATCCTTTCTTGATGAATAATATAGGCTTAATTCATCAAGTGTTGACGAGCTTAGATAGATTTTTACTTAAGGGCATGTTCTATCTCACTGCTCGGTTCAATAAGGTAGACAGTAGCACGGGTGAAGTAGAGTCCACTGTGACCATTAGGATAGCCTCCTGTGCTGCTGATCTGATAAGTGATGTAAACCAGTGGATAGAGAGACATGCGACCTATCTCTTCAGCAACTTAAATAAATTTAATGAAAGACAGCGGACTGGTTTTTGATGGGATAGAGAAAGTAGACATTAAAATCAATCTTTCAGAAAATTTTCAAGGGAGTGGTTGTTTCACCCTCCCTAAAGCACTGGCTGACAAAAAGGCTGTCATCAATGTAGAGTGTCAGTCCCAGTGTTTCAAGTATGCCGTCCTCTCCATTCTTCACTATAATGATATAGATAGGAATCGTCAAAAAGTCACCAAGCATTGCGAATGGGAGGATGAACTTAAGTTTGACGGGTTAGATGTCAACACATTAGATTTTAAAGGCATCGCCCAATTTGAAAAATTGAATAACATTAAGGTAGTTGTCCATCTCTGTGAAGTAACTTCGACCGGGTTGTCAATCTTCTCCGAGTCAAAAGCGACAACCACCCAGAATGGCATTATTGCGGCATTCCTAAAATTTCAAAGTTGTATCGCCACCAACAAAGTTATGATGACAAACATTATTACTGTGATCGCTGCACAACACGTTTCACATCTAAACAATTTTTTGAACAGCATTACGAGTGGTGCTCTCGGGGTAAACTTCAAATGGAAGTCATGCCCAAAGATAAATTTTATAGGTATGAGGAAAACGGCAATGAGCTCAGTCCCATATGTACCATCTATGCGGACATTGAATGTTATATTGAACAAGAAGACCTAAGTCATCAGCCAGCCGCCATTGCCTGCTATGAAGTCTGGCATCCATATTATAGGAATCAAAATAAAATACATGTGTGGCAAGGCGAGGAGTGCGTTGAAAACTTCCTCAACTTTTTAGATAGGAAATCCCGTTTTCATCAACGGTATGAAACGGAGCTGACTAGGAAATCCGTGTGCTTCACAGAAGCCGATAAAATCAAGTTTGATAGGACCACGGAATGTCCCCGCTGCTGTTCATCCTTTGATGATCAGCAACATAAGAAAGTGAGGGACCATTGCCATCTCAGTGGTAAATTTAGGTCTGCCTTATGCAGTAAATGTAACATGAAACTTAGGCTCAAACGGCGAACGCTCCCCGTCATCTTCCATAACTTTAAATGTTATAATGCTCACATCATCATTCGCCATGGATTCGGTAAAATGAAATCCTGGTCATCCAAAGTGATTGCACAAAGTAAGGAAAAAATTATGTGCATCACTGCCAAAGTACGAGTCGATAAGACGAAGGAAAGGAAGCCTGTCTTCTATGATATAAAGTTTCTAGATAGTTTCAATTTATGTCTTCTTCCTTAGCCGCGTTAGCTAATAATTTAGAAACACTTCCCCTCACTCAACATTTAAAGAAAGACTATCATCTCAACATAAGTGACAGTCTGATGCGACGGAAAGGGGTGTTTCCTTATAGTTATTTTAGTTCAATGGACACATTGAAAGAAACATCCCTTCCGTCCATCGATAAATTTAAAAATGATTTGACGAGTGAGGACTGTTCGCTGGATGACTATAGGCATCCAGACCAAGCATGGTTAGAATTTAATTGTCGCACTTTTGGTGATTACATGCTTGCCTACTCAAAATTAGACGTCTATCTGTTGGCTGACATGTTTGAGACTTTTAGGAAAGTCACATTAGAACAGGACGTCCTAGACCCCGTCCAATTTGTTAGTCTGCCGGGTCTGTCCTGTCAGTCAGCCTTCAAGATGACGAAAGAGAAAATACATTTACTGCAAGATGCAGAAATGTACACGTTATTTGAACGTGGTATTAGGGGAGACTTAACATTTGTTAACAAGCATGTTGTCAACAGCACCCAAGACATAGGATCAAGACCACGCATTTAATGTACATAGACCAAAAGAGTTTGTATGGTAGTGCATTGTCCAAGCCTTTGCCAGAGTCTGACTTCCAATGGGTAGAGCCCCATGACATTGAATACTTCTCCAATCCAGCACACATCATGGCACTGGGAGATGAGGCCGACATAGGTTATTTATTTGAAGTCGACCTCATCTATCCAGAATGTATTAGGAATAGGACACTTGATTTTCCTCTCGCACCCGAATCTGGCATAGTCAGTCCAGATATGTTCTCTCCCTTTATGGAAGAACACAATAAGCAATATGAGGCGGAAAATGACTTAAACTATAAACCCACTAGGAAGTTGTTGCTCACCCAATTGAACAAGCAGCATTACATCGTGCACTATTCCATCCTCAAATTCTATCTAGGTATGGAGATGCAACTTGACAACGTCCATCGCGCTATCCAGTTTAGGCAGAAGCCCTTTCTAAATCCGTATATAGAATTTAATAGCAAGAAACGGGCTGAATCCAAGAATCCTTTCGAAAAGTACTTCTTTAAATTTAAGAATAATGCCCTCTTTGGTAAAACCATGGAGGATGTAAGAAAGCGCATGGACTATCGTATCGTAACTGATCCGGAAACGAGTATCAAGTTATGCCGCTCACCGCTGGTTTGTCACCATGATGTCATTTCCGAAGACATTACTGGTTTTAAAATGTTAAAATCCAAAGTAGAACTTCGCAAGCCCATTTATGTCGGTCAAGCTGTGTTGGATCACTCCAAGTTAGAAATGTAAAAGTTGTTTTACCACACCTTTAAAACATGTCCATTGATCCAACATGTGGAATTAGTAGGAAGCGATACAGACAGCTTCTTCCTAGCTTTGACAATCACTAGCCAAGTCAAGCAGGAAGATATTTTAAAATATTTAGCACCCAAGTTTGATAGTTCCAACTATCCCACTGACCATCCGCTTTACTCTGCCACAAATAAAGCGAAGCTTGGCTGATTCAAGGATGAGTGTGCCGGCAAACAGATACAGGAGATGATCTTGCTGCACCCCAAGATGTACTCCATGAAGCTAAAATCCTCAGAGCTTTCTATTAAACGGGCGAAAGGCATCTCGAAGTCAATCGTTAGAAAAATGACACATAGGGACTATCAAGATGCCTTAGATTCACTTAAAATTAAAAAAAAAGAAATGACCATTTTAAAATCACAGTCGCATCAAGTCAGAACAACGACGTTTAGGAAACGAGGTCTCTCAGCTTCGGAAGACAAGTGACGCTGGATGAGTCCTTACCACTCATTACCGTACGGCCATCCAGACACTCATCTACTTCCACCCAAATGACAGAAACTTTCTCCTCCTCCATCCGGCGATGTATGATGATGAATGCTGCCTCTCTGTTGTGATTGATGTTTTGCTTTCTCACTCCATGGCGTTTTCTATGGGGCGTTGTGAGTGAGTGCCTTGTAACATGCGTCCATATTCTGATCACTTCATATCATGACTTGCATATCAACTGGTTTTCCTGACTTTGTTTTGTCCCTGCACATGAGTGACTTTGTTTTCTCCGGTGATGTCAGCCACAAAAACTTTGTTTTCTGCTACCATCAGTATTAACTATGTGTGACTGTGATGAAATGTCTTTCATTCAATAACATATCATGTACAGACTGTCTCGTTTTTCTTTTGACCTAAAGATGGGATTCTCACTCAATAGACGGAAGTAAAAGTTTTGATCATTTTGTAGGATGGGTAGGGTTAGAAACAAAGTTGATGATTCTAAAGTTAGAAATAAAGTTATAACCATGTCACTGTTTGTAAGATAGGTGAAATATAAATGAAGTCAGAATCACTTCACTGTTTAAAAAGTTAGAAATAAAGTTGATGATCGTAAAGTTAGAAATTATGTCATAAGCATGTCACTGTTTGTAAGATAGGTGAAATATAAAATAAAGTCATGACCATGTTAGAGTTTGTAAGTTAACATCCTCACCAACGAATGTTACATCATGACAATTTCTTCGGATTAGGAAACATCAACCACTTGATGCTTATAAATAACTCTGACTCATAAAGTGGTAAAGCGCCAGTCAGTTAGATAAGAATCTAATCAGTCTTCTTCAACCTTTTCACCGACACGTGTGTGGGCATCATTTCATGTCTATAAATAGCGCTGACTCATCATAAAGCGATGAACCTTGTTGATGACCTTTTCACCGACACGTGTGTGGGCGATAGTTCATTGCGATGACTCATTCGAAACGCATCATGTGATTAACACGATTCTATTAACTGTGACTCATACAGATAACGCATTAAAGATTTAACAATGTCAGCTACTTTACTGATATCACGTAAACCAGTCATGATACAATGTCCGTTGTGAAACACTGCAATATTTACAGGATGCCACTTCCGAATCAAAGCAGCAGGAAAGAGTTCAGTTTCATAAAATATACAATGATTACTGGTTTTAATGTTGGCTAGATTCACTAACATCTTCAATTGAACAGACACTACTGTATTCTTCAATGTCAGGGGACTGAGACGTAGATGAGGCATGAGTGTTCGCATTTTCTTGACGACTTCGCAACACATGGACTGCATCACGAAATGAGAAAGGTTTCCTAGGACTTGGATTTTGCCGCAGCGAAAGATTTGAAGATTTCGACCGCTGCTCATGAGAATGACCAACATTTGCGGACGACCGCGATGATAGACTGAATCGAGAAGATGGGTATGCAACTGTTCTAAATCGATGTCTCTTCTGAGATTCATTTCGCGCATGGCGTTGATGATGCGGATGGGGAGCATGACTCACAAATGACATGAGGGTTGAGTGAACTTCCCCTTTATACTTTTCCCATGAAGGTTTTGGAATCACGATGTAGCAGTGATCATTATGTAGAGTCATCTCTTGAATGCGAATAAATACAATGCCGTCTCCTACGCTAATGACACGGCAAGAGTTGGATAGGATTGCGCGATGCAACCTTCGTAGTTGAAAGCGTTCTAGAGTTATCTGAAGTTGACGTTTCGTATCATGAAATGTAACACACTGACTTTTCTATGATACATCGAGGCATGCTGATAATTTCCACATGATTAAAACCTGAGTGAAGAAGGGTATGCCTAAGACAGAAGGAGAGAGTCATGTTCATGTGTGGCATAATGAGTGTACATTTTCTTTCTTGATACGGTGGCCGTTAGGCCGTGGTCTCATAAAGACCGATGGTGCGTTCTCAGTGTGTGGAGAGTGTTACTGTAGTTGATCATCATCAACATGGACATCATTTTTAAAGGTTATGGAGACAAGATCAGGATTCAACATAAACAACCTTCCATCCCTGCGCGGACCCATGTAGAGGGTTTGAATTTTAATTTTGAAGGAGTAGAATCCTTTTCCCAAAGTGGGGAGTGGTTTGCAATTGAGTAAGTCGAATTCGCTGCCCTCCTTTTCATGGATGATGAGACAGTGTCTATCCATATGAACATACATGTATCGTCTTTCCATGATGGGAACTTGTGACCGCTTCCCATTGTGTCGAACAATTTCTTTGGGAATGGTGAGATTTTCTTTCAGAAATGTTTCAAGAGTATTGAATAGTAACCGTGTCCAATAGTCTAACGGTACACACACGGCCAGTCCACACTTTGTTGACATAACCTTTAGATAATCTATCCGATGACTTGGAGTTTCTGTGGCCACGGCTTCTCCATGATCAGTTATCTTTTGATTGAAAGCATTTTTACCCAATACTAAAGTAAGGGAGTTCAGTGTACCCAGTGCGAGAGCAGAGGAGTTGATGGCTTCGAGCAACTGCATGGTTAGCTAAAGGACGGAAATGATCGCCATGAGCTCAGACGTCCGTTTTATAACCAGACCTAGCTCCAATCACATGTGTTTCCTTTTTCACGTTTTCACTGTCTTTGTTACGTGACAAAGAGTTATCACACGTGTACGTTTGACTGCGTGGGTGGAAACCTTCCCTATTTATACACAAAGTCGTTCTAGTCCTCACAAAGACTTTAGTGATACGCACCTTCTAGCGAAGAAAGACGCATTCATTTATCTAACAAAGAGCCCGATAGTAATGCACAAAGCGCAATGACTCATGTTGTGACACGCCCCTTTTCTCGAACAAAGACGCATTCATTTATCTAACAAAGAGCCCGATAGTAATGCACAAAGTGCAATGACTCATGTCGTGTCACGCCCCTTTTCTCGAACAAAGAAGCATTCATTTATCTAACAAAGAGCCCGATAGTAATGCACAAAGCGCAATGACTCATGTCGTGTCACGCCCCTTTTCTCGAACAAGGACGCATTCATTTATCTAACAAACCGCAATGACTCATGTTGCTCTATACACCATTACAAAATACTCAGTGAAAAGAAATCTTTATTGCATCTACACAATGTGTCGACCATCAAACAAAGTCGTGGATGTAATCACACTCAGTTGAATTATGATATGTTTAACAACGTACGCATTTCCTTCCATCGTCTCTGCTATTCTTTCTATAATTTTCTCCATATGACGACCATAAAATTGATGACTAAGAGTAATCCATTCTGTGCAATAAGATCCAAAACGAAGTGGTTTTTGCAAATCTTTCAACTCTATATAAGCAACGAGTCTACCCTTTACATCTTGAGGTTGTAAACTCTCCATCAATCTTTTGAAGAGAGGAAGGCTTTCAGTTGGCACTACTTTCATATCATTCATCTTCATTTTAAATGTAAGTTTCCAATCTTGTAAAAATCCATCGAATCCTTGTTGATCAAGTGTCAAATGACACATGTGGTTACTTAGTGTACGATGCGCCATCATAAACGTTGTGACTATAGATTTCAAATCGCTTCAATGAATTCCACTATGAATAAAACAGAAATAACAGTCATGTTCCACTGTAAGTTTATTGAACACCAGGCAAAATTTACAAGTACAGAATACACCTAATAAAATGATCATCATTCATTCACAAGGAGTAAAACATGTTTTACATAGACCCATGCTGTTGACAATTATATTAATACAGTTCATAAACGTCATAGAGACTACAATGCCAGCGTGAAGAGAGTTTTGCAATGTAGGTAGCTTTATTTCTAGTATTACAATGGGATGATGGTCTGTAAAGGTGATGTCTCTCACCGAAACATACAGCCATATTAAAAATCATTTCATCTCTAAACTTCTTTTGATCACAATGCATATGATAGTCTTGTCTTACACGATCTACCCAACATGTTAAATATAAGTTATCAATGGGCAACTGAAGTGTTGCTGCTTCTCGTTCAGAATCATTTCCTAATATTTCAACAATATGAAAACCTGACAGCCACCGTTTGAAATCACTTATCAAATACGTTTCATTTACAAATCGAATATGAATCAAAATAGAAGGATCAAGTCCATGCACATGACGCCGTGACCATTCGTCTTTGTGTGGAGGACAGTAGGCAAATCTATGATATACACTAGCAACAGTTTGATCACTTTCTCTCATTGCAATAGCACTCAATTCCTGCAAGGGTGTTCCCTCACTGTCTATGAAGATGACAACCTACAATATCAAAAAGACTTCATTACAAGATAATACATTGAGCAGGAACTTTACGAGGATGTCTGTCCTTTACATAACAAGAGATACATACAACATGATTACAATGTTTTATTTGAACATAACGCGCAAGACCGCGTTTTCCACATTCACTACATACTAACTGATTTTACTTAAGTACTAACTTACTAACTTTTACTTAAGATTTCTCTTTGGTGGTAACACCATCTTTCTTTGATGCGCGACGACGTTAAGGTTTGGTGACAGGTTTTTGACACTCTTTGACAAAAAAATCAATGACTTTCTCAATGTGATCAAGACCTGTTAACTCAGGTTGATGATGAATTTGAGCAATCCGCAAATTCAGAGAAATCAAATTACCGTCACATTGATGAGGTCCCACATAAACAGCAGGCACCTCAATATGAAAGGAAAAAAGCCTCCACCTAGCGATGACAATTCTGTTTCAACTGACTGTTCAACTGTCACTCCTGAAGTGACTTTACAATACTCGCTTTGTAAAATATAGCAGCGAGTGCCGCGATACAATGGTTTATAACAAGAAGTTTTCTTTTCTGGCCACAACTGTAATAGGTCAGTAGGAATAAGAGCCTTTTGCCTCACAACGTCTTCTAAAATGTCAAGCTGCTGACGCAACCAATTATCAATAGGGATACTCAGGTTTTGACCGCAACGATTTACTTGCGTATCCACTTTTGGTAAGTACACCGCCGGCGTTTGAAGATACAGTCGAACACCGTTGTAGCGCACTTGTTGTTTGTAGGTAGGATAGCCGTGAATTACTTTTTCAATTTTCGGATTCCACAGCTCGAGATGTTGAGGATTCAGTGATGCAGCAGTTGGAGTAGGATTCATGGCCATTGCAGTCTGTAACGAAAGAATACCCCTAAGTACATTCATGATCATCAGAGAAAAGAAAATCGTTAGCTTAGCAGTGACATGTGAGGTGACCCTTAAGAGGACCTTTTGGAGCGTTCACATGATTTAAAGCTTATCACCAAAGTCTAAGTCTTCGTCATCGTCCAGTAAATTAAATGTCTTGGGCTTAGGACCCGAATTGAGTTTCAATTCCCTAAAAGACTTAAAGGTAAAGCGTCTAGGTGGTGGAGGCGGTGGTGGTGGTGATGGTTCAACAAAATAAGCTTGTACAGTCATCGGCCACACACTCTCCTGCGTCTCTCTTCTAAAGTACTGGTAAGGTTTAGGCCACACAGTCATGACACTCACTTGTAAATGTGCAAACAGGATTGATCAGACAAAGTTGAGAGGGGAGAATGGCTTCAGCAAGTCACACACGCTTTCCAAGTCAAGAGAATGAAATGAAGAGAAAATGGGGAGACGTCTGCTTTTATAATCTCCTGCGAATCCACATTTGATACTATGTGAGCCAATCAGAGACCTCCGTTTCTCCCCTGACTTCTTTGCGGCAGGGAAAAGGAGGCACGCGGACGACTGACTCATGAATGCTTTTCCCAAATCTTGTAGTCAAATCTAGTTTAGCACATTGACTTGAATATGAATGTGTTTTATGCGACATAAGAGCAAGTTGGATCCATGCTCATGAAATGAATCTAGTCGAGATGCAATTTTCGCCATGTGTCGCTGATAGAAATCTTTGGGATCATGTATCGTCTCTGCAGAATAGGATGCAAAATTAAACACTACACGCTCACCTGCATGTTCATCAGTCACTTTCTCAAATTCAATCTATGCAACTAATCGACCTTTCACATCTTTATTCATCAAACTGTCCATGAGCAGTTGGAAAACGAAGTAACCTTTAGCGATAGCAAACTCTAAGTCTGCCTTTTCATGATGAAATGGGATGATGTAGTCCCTAATCACACCACGAAGACTTTGTCGATGAAAACGTAGTGAACAAAATTCATTCGTAAACTTTACTGCTTCTGTCATCTTTCTTCCTTTCACTTTGGAGACATAGCATGAATGACATTCAGGTGTAAAATGGCACGCTGATTCCAAATCTGGTCTCTGTTTTCCCGTCCGAGGCGTCGTTCACCCGCTAGAGCCATTTTCGTAAAAATTCTTACTCTGTCGTTTTTTCGCCAATTTCCCAAATTTTCAATGACGTCTCACATCTATACGAAGGCAGATATGAACAAACCGTTTCTTTCACTGGATTTGTCTCACTCTCAGCTTTCAAACGAGCGATCGCACGACTTTCAACGATTTCTAGAACCAAAGTTGGAAGTCTCGTCCAGAGGGGGAGACGTCCTCAAAACTTTTTCTCTCCGGCTGAGCTGGAAACAAGTTCCTAGATCCAAAATTGGCCAAAAATTCCGAATCTGCCCTCCGTTTTCCCATCCGAGCACTCCGTCATGCCGAAAAATGGACTTTCTCATCTCAAAACATCCAAAGCCTGCCTTTTCCAACTCTAACGTTTTCCTGCCATTTTCCTCTCTCAACCCAGTAAAATAGGACCCAACTGAGCTTTCCACTTCATTTTTCTCATTCTCAGCTTTCAAATGAGCTATCACACGACTTTCTACGATCTCTAGGACCAAAGTTGGAAGATCGCTGACAGGAGGGGGGGGACGTCCTCAAAACTTTTTCTCTCCGATTTCGCAGGAAACATACTTCCTAGCCCAAAATTTCACGTAGATTCCGAATCTGCCCTCCGTTTTCCCATACGAGCACTCCTTCATGCCGAAAAATGGACTTTCTCATCCCAAAACCACCAAAACCCGCCTTTTTCCAACTCTGCCGCTTTCAGAGATTCCACCCCTTGCCTCTCAGGAAAACTCCTCCTGCCTTCCTTCCCAACCCAAAATTTCACGTAGATTCCGAATCTGAACTCCAATTTCCCATCCGAACCCTCCTTCATGACGAAAAACGACTTTTCTCATCCCAAAAACCACCAAAACCCACCTTTTCTCACTCTATCCTTCCTAGATTCCACCCCTTGCTGGAAAACTCCTTCCTTCCAGTGGGGGGGGGGGGGTAGGGAACAGTTTCCTCCTCTCGGACCCATTCCTCCCAGCACATCCTTGACCACCTCCCTCACCTCTCTTCCTTCCTTCCAGGGGGGCTGAGTCAGCATGATGACTCAGCAGCGATGACTCATCGCTGCACCGCACCGTGCTTCCTTTTGGGACGGGCTTACTACTATCACAAGCTGTTCATGGATAACTGGTTCACTACCCTCTCCATGATAATCGCTTTGAAGGAGAAGAGAATTTTTGTGACTGGCACAATCCGATCAAACCGACTGAAAGGCGCAGAAAAACTTTTGAAGACAAACAAGGATCTCCAGGGATTTGAGCGAGGGGCCATGGATAGCATTGTCGATGCGAACTCTGGGCTCTCTGTGATCAAATGGTTGGATAACGGCGTTGTTTGCATTGCAATCAGTCATATAGGAACAAAATGTGACGATACAGTTCGACGCTGGTCTAACAAAGAAAAGGAACACATTGAAGTCAAGATTCCAGAAGCCATAAAACAGTACAACCTTCACTTGGGTGGAGTGGATCTGTCCGACATGTTGGTATCATTATATCGGATCAAGGTAGGTTCTTTTAGTTCTGTGGAAAAAATGATACAGTGTAATAATGATACAGAAAAAGGATACATGCAATGTGACGATGTATACCTATAGTTGGATCCTATAAGTCGCCGTATGCGGTACTTTCGATCGATACAGGCATTTCTTCTGTATAGCCGTAGGCCTAATATTAGGAAAATGAGATGTAGACCTATACTGAACAGACTCTTATTGACTGTACAGCGCATGAGTAAAACACAAGAACGCATAAAAAATCGTTGTCGGGAGAGGGACTCGAACCCTTGACAGCCATATTGTGGAAACGCTGTAATCATCGTCAAAATAAACGGAAAGAAAATAGACACAAAGTGATTATAGGCCAATTTCAACTAGCCCGTACAAATTTTGTGATACATGTATTATTCTATTTTATGCATGTAACCCTACCTATACGTCTAGGCCTATTTCCGACAGAGAAGGGAAAATGGCCGTATTTGCCAGCCGCCCCCGCCCCAATCTACGACGCCAGACTCAGGATATCCATGTGAGGTATAGAGATAATAAATCACTTCATTTGATTTTAGATGAGATCAAGAAAATGGACTACATATATATTTCACTATCTTGTGAATTTATCGGTGGTCAACGGATGGCTTCTCTACCGAAGACAATGTCAATTGCTCCACGTTGCTGAACAAATCGATTTACTTCATTTCCAATCATCCATATCTGAATGTCTGGTCAAGGTATGTATGATTACTAGATGGTTAGGCTACACAGATATTAGGGCATAATTCGCATTTTTCCTTTTAGTGTCAGAAAGACAACGCTGGTGGGCGAGGCCGGCCTGGACTATCTGAAATTCAATTGATTCCAGCAAAGCGATCGCGGGCATCGGTTTCTCTTCCAGAAATTGATGTCCGACTGGACAGTTATGCACACTGGCCTGAGTTTCATGACACTCAAAATCGTTGTCGTGCAAACTGTGGCAAAAAGACCTCCATCAAGTGCACGAAATGCAACGTTCACTTATGTCTCGTAAAAGAAAGAAATTGCTTTTTGCAATTTCACACAAAAAAATAGAATTTTTGCATAGTGCAACTTATCATTACTTTTGCTTCCATAATGATTTAGCAGAAAAAGGGCAGTTCAAATTTTACAACAGCTATATCCATGCAATATTGATGTAATTTATACATTAAAAACAGCAGATTTCAAAATCACAACATTTTCGGGAGTAAATTAGAAACTGACATTATTGCACAATGTCCTTCCTGGAGGACAGTCGTGAAAACAAAGAACGAAGTATTATTTTTAATCTCGACATAGAAAAGTGATTATGGGAGTCCAAAATAGTCTATAAACAATCGCAAGACTTTTTTGATGCTGATAACATGATTCATGCATGAAAGGGTTAATTTTCTGACAGTATCAACCACGCTTATCGGACAGCTTAGACTCTAATTCGTAGTTTTGTAGTATTTGTAACAATAAATGCTATGTTCATTCGTTTTTTACTGTGTAACAGATTAAGCAGTATAGTGGTTGCTATTATATCACCATTCATACAGATAACAAGGCTACTTATCAGTTTTTCAAAATACTGGATCTAACAAATTGTTACTTATTACATGCACTGAAATTATAACTCAAAATTTAGTAATGAACTTACCTGTCGATGAGATTCTATTCCCACATAAGCAGTAAGCAATCATTGAAATAAAAACGGCGGAACGCAGATCGAAATCAGGTTCACGTCTCCTGCAGTCTCAACCCTGTCGAGTGATTGGTGATCTCTCCCGGTGTGTTCATGACGTCATCACTTTATTACAACAGACGCTAGCTCCCTCGGCCAATCACTGTCACGTGTGTGACTCGGGAGCTGTCTAATCAAACGAAAAGGAACTATTTCAGCTCAACATGAAATTTGGGTTGCATGCTCCTTCAAAATAATATCTAGATCTCCTTGATCATATTCTAGGAGATTTCCGACAAGCAGACTACTCAGATACATCATTATCAACAATATCATCCAAAGTCACCAAACGGGATTCAGACCCAAAAAAAGAGATACGAAAGAAAATATTAACATCGCACAGAAAACAACACAAGCCTTCAACAACAATAAATACTCAGCATACAAATTCATCTCACAAATTCATTGCATACGTGAAAAGCTGCATCATGACACTCAGAACCTTTTATCAGTATGGCTTCAGGCACTCTCGATCAACTGCAGATCTTCTTTCATATGTCACTGAACATGTGCGTCGTGTTCTTGACAGACAAGGTGAGACGAGGTCAGTCGCCCTGAATATTTCAATGTCACTCGACAAAGTCTGGCATCAGGGACTCCTTAGGAAGCTTAAATCTGATGGAGTTGCTGATCAACTCCACAAACGTTTTGCTTCTGTCCTTAGTGACCGGCAGATATCTGTCGTCTTAGATGGCAAAAAGTCTTCCATCAAGGTGGTCAATGCAGGAGTTCCTCAAGGGTCGATTTTGGGACCCACTCTTTTTCTGCTGTACATCAACAACCTCCAAGACTGCCTACTGAGCAAATTGGTGATGTATTCAGATGACAGGACACTCCTCAATTCACATAAGCGACTAGCTAACAACACTCAACAACGTCAGCGGTTATGCAACGTTCTTAATGAAGACTAACGCACGGTCTCCGAATGGGGCGCCAAATGGCTTGTTTCTTTCAATCTTTCAAAAACTCAGAGCATTCTGCACTCACGACTAAAAGGAGATGATTATCATCATAGCATTAATAAGTCAGATAATTGGATCAGATAGCAAGATTCCATCTCCTTCCTTTGATTGGCGGTTACGAAAGACTTGTCATGGAAACCGTGCATCAAGTCCATCAGCAAGCAGGCAGCTCAACGCATTGGTAGTCTCTATCGTGCCAGCAGCTCTCTTCCACAGACTGTCTCATACCTTTACAAGTCCACTATTCGTCCTATGATAGAGCATTGTTGTTATCTGTGGGCCGGCGCCCCACGAACGTATCTTAACCTCCTTGAACGAGCTGGGAAATGTGTCAAGAATCTTATGGGTGAAAACCTGCCAACAGGTTGCAGCCGCTCTCCGTCTAACGGGATGTTGCTTCACTCAGTCTTTTCTACTCAGTAAAAAAACAGCAGCAAGGCTGGATTTCTTTGATTTAAAAACTATATAATGCTGCTTAGATCAAACGAACACCTTCTTACATTTTCTACAGATACTAATTCTGTAGAAGCAGCTCTGCAGTAATTGAGTGCGCAACCAAACCGAAGATCTTATCCAGAAGCACACGCAAGTTAATGCACTCACATGATATCATGTGAGCTCAGAACGATCACGCACTGTGGGTTGCTCGAAAAGCCATTTTGTTCGCACGGCACAGCTTTGGAAACAGCTTCCCCAGACCACTTTCCCTGACCAAAACAATCTTGATACTTTCAAGAGGCGTGCGAACAGGTTTCTGATGGGGACAGATTAATCAGATTAGAAGGTTTGTTTTTTCTATTGCTTAATTAAAGTATTGCAATTTATTACTTTTTCATTGAGTATACCATAGCTTCGTTCGTGGCTCATAGCTGTGCTAAGGGTGAAAATTTTGTAGGAAAAACCTGGCTTGGCGTGTGGTTGTATCTGTACTGCCGTCTCGTTCCGTCATTTGATGGAATTCATTTTGAGCTCTTTTTCATAATTTTATTCGGGTTGATACGTTTAAATTTACATCAGCTTCAACGGCATCGAATTTGGTTTTCATCGGTGATACTTAGTGGCACGTTATTATCAAGCGGCAGTTATCTCATATTTGATATTCAAGTTACTACTCAATTTCACTTATCGGCAGTCCTCAGTGGCCATTTTTTCAATCTGGATTTTCTCAAACTGCCTGAGACACGCATACATAAATTTTCGCCTTCCTTCGTGCGCTGCTCCCGCTGACGTCAGGTGTATCTTTTATACTTGGACCTTCAGTCTACGAAAGATACGAAATCATCGTCATAATGTTCCCATATTTGCAACCTCATCTTCTCCTCATGCCTTTCCAGTCACAGACTTATGTGCCATAAGTACACAGTTCGCCCTCTGAATCTGTGTCACTTGTGCTTGAAAGCGATCACAAGTGTGTGTACTCATGTGTGTCAAATGCTGAAATGTTCAATGTCTAAATCACTTTTGTCGTTTCATCCTTGCCTTTTCGTTTCGGTTGCCAATCCGACTACATGGCATCTACTCACAGGCGGCAGTATTCTCGTGAGGATCTCCTGCGATTGCGTCAGCCCTGTGCTAACATCCCTCTCATTACTCGACGAAAATTATGATATTAGAAAATTATTGATAGACTAGGGTAAGACCCGCCCCGCAGCCCGCAGTCTAAAACCCGCCCCGAAACTGTAGCCCGCCCCGCAGGTGAGGCCCGATGTTCCATCAAATCAAGCGGCAGATTTTATATTTCTATAACCACCCACGCGTTCTCTTTATTCAAGCGACATAATGTGAATTGGCAGTATCCCAACCTCTTCCAATCAATGAACACTACAGATGACGTTCACAGTTTCGAGAACATGGTTGTGAATGAATCATTTGAATAGTGTCCATAGAGTAGGTATATTAGGTAGAGTGGTAACTCTGCATTTATTAAATCTCACTGTGTATACACTTTCGATTTTATTACATGAACTCAACGGAGACACAGGTGGTACTGTCACCAAATGTGTGATATGCAAATTTTTTGCAGTTTTACAGAAATTGCAACGGAATTGAGAGATCATGATTGTAATACAGAAGGAATGATGATATTTCACGGATTCTCATGACAGTTTTGGAGATTTAATGTTTGTTATATTAGCAATTCGATGGATTCCCATCAGAGATGGAAACGGGTCAGGTAGTGTGACCCGTGACCCGCATAGTTTCAAATTTCCAGACCCGTGACCCGCAGACCCGCGGGTCTTTACCGGGTCAGCAACAAAAGGCTTCGACCCTTGACACGCAATTTTTCAAAAAAGTATATGAACTTTTACTTGCATTTCATCTATCTTATAGCGAAATACATAGACTTTGTGAAAAGATTACTGATGTGAATGCACGCTGATGTAGCAAATAGCCTACCAATAATAATTTGATATTCGTATTGATGGTACAAGCTATATTTCGAAATGACAGACGCCCAAACACGTTTCTGCTAGCTTATTGGTCTATCATTGTCTCCTCCACGTTTAAAAAGTTAACAAAAATAGTTTATAACATTCTGTTTTGTAAGGATCAATCAAGTTAATGAGATATAATAATCAAATCAATATATTTAGACTGTTAATATTTTTCCTCTGGCATGCGACTAAACTGACCGTATAGTTTTTCGTTTAGTTATGTTAATTCAATAAAATAAACAAGTTAACAAAGTCTAGGTTTATAGAAAATTAGTTCTTCAAGAATCGAAGTATTGTAACATTTTCCGGCATAAATGCTGTGCTATACATATTATGGCCTACCGCAATTCATGTCATATTGAAAGCGTAAAAAATTGCTATTTTTCGGAGCACAATCACCAAATCGGTGAAAATTATGATAAAATGATCATGAATTGAAGGAATTATTCAAATCAAATTACAAGTAGATGCGGTATATTATCGAATAGGATGACTGACAGAATGACAGAGTCAGAGGTTCTTATAATATTCAAGGGATACGCTAATGGCGTCCACCGCTTCGGGCTCCAGTTGATTTCGGATAGGGCGCATAATAGATCCGCTATTGAATGCACTGAAGTGTCTTTCAGACTCTCATGAAGAAGCTGGAATGACATATACTGAGTGAGCTATTCTCGCAAGAGTTGTCATTGCACTTTTCCTCTCGTGCCAAAATTTCAACATATCAAAGTTTTCGGAATAAGGTGATGTTATGGAGTTTTATTGTTGCAACTGAGTCGTAATACTTGCCGTTGTCGGACTTTCCTGAAATTCTAAGGAACGCTCACACTGCTGGCATCTAAAGCTTGAAAATATATCCAGCTTTCCACTTTTACTTCTCTTAGATTCAGGTTCTCGAAATACACTCGAAATCGACTTTTGGCAATGTCGGGGAGTTATTTTGCGCTAGGTTTCATACAAGCAAGCACACGATTAATTGTTTTGTTCATACTGATTATTCACGGTTTCATACGATCCCATTCTCATTCCTTATAGTGATAAATAAATCTATACTTGAGATTTTTGGAAGGACTTCACTGGCGGCAATGATCGGCACTCAGAAGATAAAACCACCGTGCATTATTGTTGCTAAATGTAAGCTGGAATGAATTCTTTGATATTCATGAAATCATCCAAAATTTGATTAAATCGTTTGCAGAGTAATCTTAATGATCTATACATAAATGTGTGACCGCCATGACCCATAGCGTGCGTATTATTAACTTCTGAATGATTTATATTTCTAATGATTTTTGTAAGGTTTGCAGTATATATATTTACAGGGGCAACTTAGGCGTGTTTGAATAAGAAATACACGCATATACAAAGTAACTTATATGTATTTTAGCGTCCGATTGAATAGAACAGCTTTTAGATCATGTTTGAGAAAAGTGATCAGTGAAAATATGACCCACATAGTAGATCATATTCATTACATTATAAACATTATTATAATGTTTCCAAAACTAGCCTGTAATATTTAATAAGTATATGCTTCCACTAACTAAAGACGATAGATGTAATGTTCACATGAAAATGACTGACCCGCATTTTACCCGCACGGGTCACGCGGGTCTGACTGCAGACCCGTGACCCGGCTGACCCGCCAGGAAAACGCCAGATGGGTGACACGTGACCCGTAGACCCGTTTCCATCTCTGGTTCCTATTACTTTCATCTTCAACCTCAAGAGTATTTTCTTAAGCGTGATCATATCACAGACAACCTGCAACTGGCACAGCAAAATCACAAAAGCAAAGGCAATGATTTCATTTAACTTTGAAAGATGTAAATGGTTCCACATCACTACTCAGATTCTAGAAATGAAACATCAATTTAGTGAATCATAAAATCATGCCGGTGAAAATTGAATTAAAAACTTGAAATTTCAACCACGAAAGAACGAATAATATCGCTATTTCCGCTTAGTTGGGATGTTTAATAGCAAATATTCATTCCTTTCGATATCCAACTTGTTTCATACTACTTATATAGGAGAGTCATCTCAGTAGTATATAAATTGGCAAAATTTTGACTTTTTTCAAAACTGCTGAAATAAATTTTTGGACCACGGGATTGTGATCTCCGCAAAAAAACTGAATATTTTGATATAAAAATGTTCACTGTATACAGATCATTTTTTGAGTCGACACTCTACCTATATATCCCTACTCTATGATAGTGTCGTTGTGTGTCTCTGCTCTTTGCTACAAACTGAAACGGAAATTGTTGGCCCATTTCAAACGTCTTTGTAATTTTCACGAGAGAATAGCCTATCTACAGGTACTATACAAGTAACCATGTTTTAATACAATGTACGAACTATTCAATACAGCATTCAAGTGCTTCTACTTCTGTAACATCATTTTGATAGGACTCCGACTCCGACTCCGGGGGTTGATAGGACTCCGACTTTTGATATGACTACGACTCCGGGTGGCAAGTATATATAACCTATTTTTTTGAAAAACTGGCAACCTGCATCATAGATTTTGGTGATTTTGGTGCCTATTTTGGTGATCATTGCTGCATCAATTATCAATCATTTTCAATGAAAGTTCATCAAATGTCACTTCAAGTTGAATGCATGCGAATCGGCTTCTCCCATCTTGTTGGTGTGTGCTTTACACGGTTTTTCTCCAGTCTCTACTAGGCAGGAAAATCCCCATCATTCTCCAAAAAATATGAGTACACTTTCGATTTTAATATGCGCTTTGGAGGAGTCATCACACACGATTAACGTAAGGGAAGAGGGAATGTTTTCAAACAAACTAGTATTTCATTTTTGTCTCTGATGTGACCTTTGGTGCGTAGGAGTGATCGCGGCGAAGGCATGTCTTCTCTGCTAAATCACCGAGTGAAACGACAATCCTTTTTTCACTATCACGGTTCATTCCCTCAACAATTACAAGCTTTGCATGCACTGCTGTCTCAAAAGTACTTTTGTTTGACGGAGAAAGTTGACATCAAGACAGTTACAGCTATGCACGAGAATAAATAATTTGTTTGTGTTATATTTCGGGTCTAGTTATAAGCCGGTTATAAGTCCGATCATTTGACAGGACTCCGACTCCAGCAAAAATGATAGGACTCCGGGACTATAATAATATGACTATGCCCCTATTTTAGCTGGAGAATCAATAACCTCTGACAGTTTGTGATAGTAGGCCTAAAAGCCCACATTCAAACTGTCAGAAACGATCGACTTTCCGGCTAAAAGAGAGATAGTCATAGAATTTAGATGATGTTAAAAGCGTTCCTGTTCTTCAAATTTCATTCCGATGCTTTGCCTGACGTAGTTTTGTTATACTTATGAAAAGAGCATTTTGACTTGACACCATCGCAGAAATTCATACATCTTTCTCGCCTAGCTCTAGCGTGTCTTTCACTTCTTGGAAATAGTGACAGTAAGCAGCGAGGTTTCTCTGACCTCAACGACTTGTTTTACAAAGAAGCAAACCAAGCTGTTGGAAGGTGTTATGGAAGACCTTCGAGCAAAATGTGTGACTAGGAAGTGATTCTGTCTGCCTTGATTTCTTCACCTAATTGTAGAATTTTAATAACCGTCGCTTAGTTTGCATAACTACTAAGATCATGTTTTAGGGAGTCGTTGCACTTACGTGACATAATTTATAGTTTATTTTTATCGCGGGAATTCAGTCGACATTACAGGTGCTACACATTATGAGTATCTCTATTCCCTCATTCTAGAAATCTTTAATTGTAGATGACTGCTGTGCTTCATCAGAGTCAGATACTTCTGATGGTAAGAATATACGACCATGTATATTTAATAGAAGATACAACTAGCACCTATAAAAAATTGTTTGCTTCTATTCAGGTCGACAGCAAAGATCTACCGTCGAAGACTGTTTTGGTACACCCACGAGAGATTCTGGTAAGTTATTCAAATCGAAGGGTAAGAAGTAACTAGTGTCGAAAATTATGTTTGCTTTCAATTCAGCTCGTCAGCAAAGATCTACCGTCGAAGACTGCTTTGGTACACCCAGGAGAGATTCTGGTAAGATATTTACATAACAGATTAGATGGTAACTGCAAACGTATGTAGTATACTACTTTTTTTATTGAATCATAATATTATAAAGTCATTCGATTCTATATTTTTAAGAATTAATTCAATGAAATGCTTCCATTACAGATTTTCATCGTCAAATTATCGTTGGCTTGAGTGACATTAAATCGAAGCAAGACTGCATTTTAGAGCTATTGAAGTCAAGGAATTTGCCACATGAAGAAAAGCCAAGTTTTTCAATTCCTTTCATTCAAACAAATCAAGAATTGGAAAATTTCTGGAAAATTGTTGAGTGGAAATGACAAACGCCACTTAGTGAGTATATGTAGTCTAACTTTTTTTATTGTCTTAACCTTTAGACGGCCAAAGGGTGGTAAAAATCACCACCCCTTCGGAGTTTTCGTCTGCATTCCTAATCAACAACTCGATAGGAACTGAAACTTGGTGAATTTTAGTTTATGGGTATTGTCATTAAACCCTGAGAGTTTCGCATTCCAGCGGCGCCTGCATCGATCGCTACGCATCTCGAGTGAATGAAGGTGACTCACTGGTTGACTGACGAGTGACATGACTGTTTTTCAATCAGCTTGCGTGTAGTGTGCGTGTTGACAAGGGAGTGGATGTGAATTCATTTCTACTTCGCATGCGATGGCAACTTCATCACGACCAAGAAGAGCTTCTGCCTGTGTAGCTGTAGACGGACTGTTTGATATCAATGAATCGGATGGCGATAGTTCAAGTGGAGACAATGAGAGTTGTGTAGTGCACATCAATGACGTGAGAGCAGAGCAAGATCCTGATAATTATAGCTCATCAACAGACAAAGAAGACGTCATTCCAAGAAGCTATATGCGTCCGCAACCGCAAGAAGAACCAACTCAACAGGATAACATGTGGACAGACAAAGATGGAAATAAATGGTCGGAAAATGTTCGTACGGAAAGAAAACGATGTGCTGAGAAAGTGTACCGAGGTAACGAGGGACCTACAAATGAAGCGAAGAAAGACACTATCTCAGAAACGTGGGAACTATTCTGCCCGCCAGATATGTTAGAGGAAATACTTCGGCACTCTCAAAGAAAAGCGAATAATCTTGGAGTTCATGTGCATCTCTCAATGGAGTCATTGAAAGCTTACTTGGGAATATTATACCATCGTGGTGCAAACGACGATCAACACATTCCTACAAATGAATTGTGGAGTGCTCAATAATCAACGTTTTACAGAACGGCAATGGGTAGAAATTTGTTTCGAATATGGGCCGTTGTATGAGGTTTGATGATCCAGAGACCCAGGAAAATCGAAAGGTCACAGATACATGTACATTTGCTGCAATGAGAGATATTTGGATGCAATGGAACGAAAGGCTGCGGATCTACTTTACTCCAAGTGAATGTATCACTGTAGACGAGCAATTGGTGGCATCCCGGTGCAGGTCATCTCATACTGTCTACAATCCGAGAAAGCCGGGGAAGGTTGGCGAGGTTATTCACTGGGCCTGTGATTTCAAACATCGGTATTATTTGAATGGATCGCCATCATGCAAGAAGCCTTCTGATCCTAATGCAGCTGCAGACCACAAAGCAAAAAACACGGCCAAGAAGCTTGTCCTTCATTTGACTGAACCCTTCCTGAACTATGGACGGAATGTCACAGGCTACAGATTTTTCAGCTCAAAGGAAATGGCAGTTGAATTGCTAAAGAAAGACACAACATACGCTGGAACTCTACAAAAAAACAAGCGATTTATCCCTCCAGTGCTGCATCAGGAAACCGAACAGCATGAGTCAAAGTTTGCTTATTCTGAGGACGAGCGAAAGGTCACTCTACAAAGCTACCAGGTGAAGCGAAAGAGTAAAGTGTACATGCTTTCCACTATGCACTCAGGAGAAGTTACTAACACTCCAAAAAAGAAGAGTACCATTCAAGAGTACTACAATTCTACTAAAGCCGGTGTTGATGCAGCTAACCAAATGGCGAAGGCATACTCATGCAGAACAAGTGTTCGACGATGGCCAATGGTTCATATGCAAAATATCCTTGATATCAGTGCCATCAATACCTACACTCTTTTCAACTTGCATCATTCGGAATGGACAAGTCTGCCAGAGAAGAATAGAAGACGGCAATTTCTTCTTCAACTCGCAGAGCAATTAGCGACTCCACATATGAATTTCCGATTGAGTGATCCAGTTGGAATACCAAATGAGATCGTCTCCTTGATGTCCCACAGAATCAGAGTACCAAATCCAAGAACCACAAGACAAAAACCTCCAAATCCTTCAGCTGGACAATAACTGTTCAGATGCCAAAGATGTAGAGAAGAAGGCAAGAAACCACGCGATGCACTCAAAACCAAAGAAAAATGCGGACTTTGTGAAATTCCAGTTTGCAAATCACATAGTAATTTCGTTTGCATTCAATGCTGTGTCTCAAATAACTAACTTTTTTGCTGATAATGATTCATTTCGAGTAATTGGATATCATTTAGAATAATAAAGCCTTTTTATCTGGAAAAAATTGGGCTAGAATAAAAAATTATGGAGGTGGTTAAAATCACCACCCCTTGGCCATTCTCGTAGTATCAAATGGTTTGGCCGTCTAAAGGTTAACTCCATATGGTAGGCCTACTTTTTGAAATAGGTTTACTTTAAACAATAGAAAGTGGACTCGGTAGCTCAGTCGGGTTAATCTAGTGTGATATACATAATGGATGTGAAGCGGTAGAATAACGCCCATTCTTATGGTCTTCTGGAGCGGCTCTGCTCCTCTATCTCCATATTTCACATATATTGGAGTATATTTGCCCTTTCCACAAGTGAGAGAGAAAACGCGTACCTGTAAAAAGATCAGAACATACATCTCTAAGTTATTCGATTAGTTCAAAGTCGCTTCTCGCAGCTCGAAGCTCTTAGCCACTTCGTTCCATTCCAGATCCATGAAATACTCTTATTAGATAATAAAACTTTTGAAATATCTGGTCTATTACAGTGCAGTGACTTTCATATGAAAACGTGGTTGCTCTTTTCAGATTCATGAATTGAAAGGAGTAGGTGGACTGACCGTTGGCATATCCATTAGACGAATGTTCGAAAAGTTGGGCAGTAATTTTGTGAGGAGCCAATACAGCTACAAAGGACGAAGAACTAAGAAAAAATTTCAAGCTTTGCCAATATGTTCCTTGATGAGTAGTAAGTTTATGGCACCGTTTGAGTTCTGTTTTTTAGTGGCGTAATGCGGAAACTGAAGACACTGTTTGCATTAACCGCATATTTTGATTAAGAAATGATTCATAATTAGCGTCACGTGCTTTAGTCTCTCATACTACTAACATTTCTATTTTAGGCCTATATAACGCTAGGCAGCAAGTATTAGTCAGTGACATGGTAAATTGACCTAAACTTCGCAAGCGCACGTTAATCAGCCAACGGGCCAGGCCGGTTACAGCTACAGCGCTTAGCAACTTATACTAATAGGCCTTTGTGGTATTTTATTGCAGGTACCTAGATTATGACAAGACAACAACAAAAATATATAGAATTCAAAATATCGGGCTTGGAGGCATATCTAAATTTTATATTAAGACCTATGGCCATCTATAAGTAAGTCAAATGATGAATTGTTATAAGAATTGCTTGAAGTTTGTAACAAAATACTAATGTCGCGATGAAAGTGACTGTTCAGGTACATGTCTACTTTAAGAAAACCTTTTCCTCATAATTAGCATATATATTATCGTCTTGCTTATTGATACATATTCAGGTAAAACTCTAGTTTGTAAATGTTATCCGAATTAAACTCGTATATTAATATCGACACAACGGTAACCATTAACCAAAAGTGATATGATAGGTTTGACCGATTTAAAATACTAATATTCATTCGGTATGGACTTGTCGGATCAGTCGTACTATACGACTATCGGATCGGATTTGTCAACCATGCGATTCGGATCGGATCGGATTGAGTACCCCAATCTGATCCAATGCACACCTCTTGTACATGTACATCCACTGTTAGTCGACCATTGACTGTTGTAGTTATCGGTATTATTCTTCATAGCTGCGCGTGGCCTAATTCAGTCGTATTGAGTCTAGTCCGAGAATTGATGACTTCTTCAATGTTGGATTTTCATCAAAGAGGTTTTACTTATAAATATTATCTGCTTGGATTGCAATGGGTGAGGAAGCATTACCCATTTCTAAAATGGCTCCTCAGATCAGTGGGTCGAAACAGTCAACATTTAAATTTCAATGTACTAAATGTTGCTTGATTATTTATCAAAGTTTTCACTTTTTCAAAGAGCGCTCGAGAAATGCATAAAGTAGACGCAAATCAAGTAGAGGAAGCGATCGACGAATATTTAAGGCACGCTCCATAAAAGACGGGTGGATACTTACACACGGTAAGTACATGACATAATAATAATAATAAAATCTTTATTTTAAGAGGATGACACTGGTAGCAATAGCTAATTTTCAATGGTCCTCTAGCATACAGAAAAACATGATTAGGTAGATAAAAGAGAATGAACATCAATTAGAAGTTTTTGAGGAAATCACATATATAGTTTCGCTTAAATGTCAAACACTGTCAGCCTCTCGGACACAACGATTGCAGGAATTATAGAGTTCTGCACCTCGAACCACAAGCGTCATCTTTCTTAGTTTGGTTCTAACTTTGGGAATACACAGGTCTCCTTGTGTTACAGACCGTGTCTTTTTCTCTTGTTCCTTTCGTAAAAACATGCGTTGCAAATAAGTTGGTGCTAACTGATTCAGGGCTTTATACACAAGTAGAGTCTGCTGAAAGTCGACTCGAGTGCGCATGGGCATTATGTGCATTTCTTTGAATAAAGGTTTGGAGCTTTCACGTTTTGGGCGATCAAGCACAACTCTGATTGCAAGCTTTTGGAGTTTCTCAATTCTCGTTATGTGACAGGAAGCACCCCACACCGATAAACAAAAGTCATAGCAAGATTGTATGTAGGCCATGAAGAAGATTCTCCGCACACGAATTGGCAAGAATTACTTTATCCTTCTCAACAAGGCAACATAGCTGCTCACACGCCGAGCAACATATTGAACGTGCTCATTCCATGTCAGATCTTGGTCGACTATAACTCCAAGGACTTTGTGCTTGTCAGTCAAAGATATTCTTTGGGAGAATGTGATTATCTCATCCTTACTGAGTCGCCGCCGTTTTTGCCGAGTTGTAATAAGCATGCCCTTTGTCTTCTCCACGTTCAGTGCTATACAGTTGCCCTTACACCAGGACTCCGCTTCATTGACTAGAGTATCAACATTGCCCTTCACATCATCTAGGCATTTTCCAGTGGTAGTAATGGTTGTGTCATCAGCATACATGTCAACGATATTGCTGGCAGATAGATGTAAGGGTAGGTCGTTGACAAAGATGATAAAGAGCAGTGGGCCGATTATAGACCCCTGAGGCACTCCGCTGGGTACTGAGAGCTTGTCTGATAGTCCATTTTGAAGAGACACAACTTGGTACCTGTTTTGCAAGTAGGATTTGAACCAAGTCGATGAAAGCTCTGAGACGTTATAGGCCAAAAGTTTTTCCTACAGAAGCTCATGATTTATCAACTCAAAGGCCTTTTTAAGGTCCAACATTATAACTCCATTCAAATCACCATCATCAATGCTCTTCGTCTATTGATCCAACATATTAATTAAAGCTGTTTCACATGAATGACCTTCTCTAAAACCAGATTGGGAGACATGCAACATCGGATGCATATGCAGATACAAATGTTTTGTGTACATGCCTTTCGATGATTTTACTTGTTATTGGTAGCACTGATATCGGCCTGTAATTTTCCATGTCATTGACATCGCCTTTCTTGTGTACTGCAGATACGCGGGCTTGCTTCCACATGTCGGGGAAGATTCCAGAAGTTAGGCTCAAATTGATGATCGTTGTCATAGTCCGGGAGCCAGCGTGAAGTTGTGCAGGGAACGAGGTAGTACATAAAACTTTCACATAGCATAGTACACCTATAACCTACTGCAAAACTTCGCGTCTGCCGGATCAGATCATTTGCTTTTCAGAAATAGAGAGGATAACACAATCCTATGTATTTCCAATGGTAAAATTGTGACATTTAAGGTGTTGACTCCATTTCTTCGAATTTTTGCTCATAAAAGTTACACAAATTGGTATTTTGTTGAACTGGTTATTATAGAAATCATCTACAGGTCATGATCTTTCAAATGAGTTATCATTCAGTGACAGAGGATGAAGTAAAGTGTACAAACAGACACTTTTCGTTAAAGTATATCAACAATTTTCCTGAAATTTCTATGTTAAAATTTGCAGTTACACCAACGATTTACGTTCAGTTTCGCAAATGGTAATTTGTGGTATTTGGAACTGATCCGGACTGAACCTGGAGACGTACAGACGCAGCGTATTTAGAATGTTGCTTATGCCATGGCCATTGGCTTTTGTAGAATGTCTTTCTGCCACAGTCACAAAGAATTTGTTTAATTCGTCTGCAATTTCGGTGGGATTTTCTGATTGATTGCCATTTATGTTCATAGATGGTATGGTAGCGGACTTCTTTGATGGCGCCAGACCTTTCAGGTGATTCCACAACTTTTTGGTGTCTGTTACACTGGTCTCTATAAGATTCGTATAGTGGTCCTGCTTCGCTTTGCGAATAAGAGCAACATTTTGTTTCTATAGAGACGATAAAGATCGTACTCTTTCTTGGCTTTGTTGTAATCGCGCTTTCGCATCAATTCTCTAATTTCTTTCGTGAACCACTCGGGTTGCCAGTCTCTTCTGATTCTTTTTTCACGTATTGGTGCGTGTTTATTGATAACCTCCAATATTTAAATTTTAAAGTTTATTTTTCTCGAATATTTAAGGAACGCTCCATAAAAGACGGGTGGATACTTACATACGGTAAGTACATAACATGCACACATTTACCAAAATATTCTCAGTACATATATGAAGTACTCGTAGAATAACAATAGTTACATAAGGAATGTTTAGACGGTGGAGATATACTCAGTCAATGTATTCTATAAATCACGTGGTTACAATCTGCAACGAAGAAAAGGTTATTTAAATACTACGCATAAACAATTAAACAATAGGTATTGTTAGTTAAATATCTTTAAGAAATAAGAGCTACCATTATAACCTAATGTTCGGTTAAGCAATGGATTGCTACTAAAAATTTTTATAGATTCAACAATGCTAATCTCAAAGTCCGAGTTTCCACGGTAAATGATTTTAAAGCAATCATTATAGTTACGAAAACAATGGTTACATTGTTCTATGTGTTGTGCAATGGCACTATTGCCACTTAAGTGTTCAAGTTTACGTTGATGCAGACGTCTTTTGGTTTTGCCAATATATTGGCAATCAGGATCAACCTGACATTGAAAGCAATAGACAAGACGCGATTGCATGTCTGGACCTAACTTACTTTTAAGGGAGAAATATCTTCCAGTTTTGAACGAGGTCATAACAACCTTGCATTCCAAGTTAAGTTTACGAAATATTTTTACTAACTTATTACTAAATTTCTGTGATGCATAACCCACGAAGGGGATTTTGATTATTTTATTGAAGTCATTATCAATTGTAACGCGTGAAGAATTGTTTAATTTACGACCTATAAATTTGTTAATTGTTGATTGAATTAATTGCAATGGATAGCCATTTCTACTTAAGATATTGGTAATTTTATTACATTCATTATGGAATAGATTCCAATTGGTGGATACATTGTAAGCACGATGAAGCATGCCTAATACTAGTGTGTTTTTCCAATTGCGAGGACATAAAGCATTGAAATTCAGTAAAAGACCTGTAAAGGTAGGTTTACGATAAATCTCAGTAAGTATATTGTCCTCATCAATTTTCAGAAGGACATCTAGAAACGGTAATTCTTTATTGCCCACTTCTGATGTAAAGTGCAAGTTACTGTGTTGAATGTTTAGAAAATTATGGAATACATCTATGTGTTGTTCATTGTTAAATACAGCTATGATATCATCCACATAACGACGATACACAACAGGAGAGAAAGGTAAGTCCTGCCATTTATGTTCTAGATTAGCTAAGAAGACGTTAGCAAGGGTTGGACCCAACGGGCTACCCATACTTACACCATCCACCTGTTGGTATACAGTATCATTCATAAGAAAGCAACCAGACGTGGCAAATTTTAATAAGTCTTTAAATACTTTTTCTTCGTACTTCGGTTTATTGGCATTACTAGGTGAGTACACTAATTTAGTTGCAATGTTGATTGCTTCAGTGACGGGCACGTTGGTAAATAAGTTTTCGACGTCAAAGCTCACAAGGGTGCTATGACGGTTTATTTTATGTTTAACATCATCTAATACACTAATGAAATCATTAGTTGATTTCAACATAAGGTCATCATTGATATGTGGTTTAATTAAATTGTCTAAGTATTTAGCTAATTTATAATTAGCAGCACCAATAGTACTAACTATCGGTCGAACAGGGTAATTGTTCTTATGTACTTTTACGGTACCATAGATACGTGCAATGTTACTACCAGAAGGCAGTATGTCCTTATAAACGCTGTCATCAACTTTATTTTTTACATATTTATTGAGATAGCGAGATAATTTATTTTCCTCGATACAAACAGGATGTTTTTTAATATCATTAGGTACAGGAATTATTTTAAATTTAGAAGAATCACTCAATATCGCATTAAGTTTATGATTATAGTCATCAGTATCTACAAGCACGATACCTTGACCTTTATCAAAAGAACAAATCTTTAAGTTACGAATCTTAGATAGTCTATTTAAAGTCATGTGTAACATACGGTTACGTTTACTTTTCAAAGTGTCATTGCAGTTATCTTCGAATTCCTTCAGTGAGTGTATTATATCTAATTTTATTTCTTTGGTCCAGTTAGGATCATTGCGTGGTACGCCACAAATTGATTTTTCTAGTTCATATTTCATTTTATCTAAATCAAGGTGTCTAGGAGCAATAGGATTTTTTAAGCCATACCGTAATGCTTCACGTTCAAACAGAGAGAGTGAATGGCTACTAAGGTTAATGATGCAATCCGGGGTTGCAGTCCTTTGTTCAAGCCAAAGTTTACTTAATTTACTACGATGAGATTCTTTTACTTGTAGGAGAGAGTTATTGACATGTTTGTAAATAGCCAATTTTAACGTGAGAATACGAAACCACGATAATTGACTCGAAATGTGACTGGTAAGCTTTTGGAGTTTAAATTTATTGTGTTTCAATTTTTTATTTAAGAATTTTATATGCGATGTGATGGCTAATTTGTTGAATTCATCAACATCATCACTAATTGGTTTAAGTTTAGGTTTAGTGAGAAGAAATTTAGGACACAAGTGAAGAATATCACAATCATTGAAATAGGTGATATCCAATTGTAATTTTTTGACTTTGAGAATGCATTTTTCCAGTTTTCGGAGATCATTCACAGATACATTAAAGTGATTACTTATTCTAAAGTATAGATCAGCAAGATTACCACTTTTTACAAACCACAGTATACAACAAATGACTAGTGAGTATAGACTCATAGTTAGGTAAGTACATTAACAAGATAGAAAACACTTGATTTTGCTGAGACGTCTTTCGATTGTTACCAACAATCTTCATCAGAGCCACTAAAGTTAGGTTAACGTGCGGTAGGAAATTATGCAAAAATTAAGTAAAATCAATACAGTAGTATGAAGATGAAGTCGACAACATACGAGGTAAAATAACTTACAGTGTAGGTAAGATCAGCAGGTGAGTTACGGTAAGCCGCTTAACCAAACTTGTAAATACAAAAGAGTACAGCGGTATGACACGGAGCCACAGGAGCTCGGCCAGCAACAAGAGTTCTATGATGCTATGTTACACAACCCAGTACAATGTAGCAGTGAAGACCACGCACAAGACAACGAATGTTTAGACGGTGGAGATATACTCAGTCAATGTATTCTATAAATCACGTGGTTACAATCTGCAAAGAAGAAAAGGTTATTTAAATACTACGCATAAACAATTAAACAATAGGTATTGTTAGTTAAATATCTTTAAGAAATAAGAGCTACCATTATAACCTAATGTTCGGTTAAGCAATGGATTGCTACTAAAAATTTTTATAGATTCAACAATGCTAATCTCAAAGTCCGAGTTTCCACGGTAAATGATTTTAAAGCAATCATTATAGTTACGAAAACAATGGTTACATTGTTCTATGTGTTGTGCAATGGCACTATTGCCACTTAAGTGTTCAAGTTTACATTGATGCAGACGTCTTTTGGTTTTGCCAATATATTGGCAATCAGGATCAACCTGACATTGAAAGCAATAGACAAGACGCGATTGCATGTCTGGACCTAACTTACTTTTAAGGGAGAAATATCTTCCAGTTTTGAACGAGGTCATAACAACCTTGCATTCCAAGTTAAGTTTACGAAATATTTTTACTAACTTATTACTAAATTTCTGTGATGCATAACCCACGAAGGGGATTTTGATTATTTTATTGAAGTCATTATCAATTGTAACGCGTGAAGAATTGTTTAATTTACGACCTATAAATTTGTTAATTGTTGATTGAATTAATTGCAATGGATAGCCATTTCTACTTAAGATATTGGTAATTTTATTACATTCATTATGGAATAGATTCCAATTGGTGGATACATTGTAAGCACGATGAAGCATGCCTAATACTAGTGTGTTTTTCCAATTGCGAGGACATAAAGCATTGAAATTCAGTAAAAGACCTGTAAAGGTAGGTTTACGATAAATCTCAGTAAGTATATTGTCCTCATCAATTTTCAGAAGGACATCTAGAAACGGTAATTCTTTATTGCCCACTTCTGATGTAAAGTGCAAGTTACTGTGTTGAATGTTTAGAAAATTATGGAATACATCTATGTGTTGTTCATTGTTAAATACAGCTATGATATCATCCACATAACGACGATACACAACAGGAGAGAAAGGTAAGTCCTGCCATTTATGTTCTAGATTAGCTAAGAAGACGTTAGCAAGGGTTGGACCCAACGGGCTACCCATACTTACACCATCCACCTGTTGGTATACAGTATCATTCATAAGAAAGCAACCAGACGTGGCAAATTTTAATAAGTCTTTAAATACTTTTTCTTCGTACTTCGGTTTATTGGCATTACTAGGTGAGTACACTAATTTAGTTGCAATGTTGATTGCTTCAGTGACGGGCACGTTGGTAAATAAGTTTTCGACGTCAAAGCTCACAAGGGTGCTATGACGGTTTATTTTATGTTTAACATCATCTAATACACTAATGAAATCATTAGTTGATTTCAACATAAGGTCATCATTGATATGTGGTTTAATTAAATTGTCTAAGTATTTAGCTAATTTATAATTAGCAGCACCAATAGTACTAACTATCGGTCGAACAGGGTAATTGTTCTTATGTACTTTTACGGTACCATAGATACGTGCAATGTTACTACCAGAAGGCAGTATGTCCTTATAAACGCTGTCATCAACTTTATTTTTTACATATTTATTGAGATAGCGAGATAATTTATTTTCCTCGATACAAACAGGATGTTTTTTAATATCATTAGGTACAGGAATTATTTTAAATTTAGAAGAATCACTCAATATCGCATTAAGTTTATGATTATAGTCATCAGTATCTACAAGCACGATACCTTGACCTTTATCAAAAGAACAAATCTTTAAGTTACGAATCTTAGATAGTCTATTTAAAGTCATGTGTAACATACGGTTACGTTTACTTTTCAAAGTGTCATTGCAGTTATCTTCGAATTCCTTCAGTGAGTGTATTATATCTAATTTTATTTCTTTGGTCCAGTTAGGATCATTGCGTGGTACGCCACAAATTGATTTTTCTAGTTCATATTTCATTTTATCTAAATCAAGGTGTCTAGGAGCAATAGGATTTTTTAAGCCATACCGTAATGCTTCACGTTCAAACAGAGAGAGTGAATGGCTACTAAGGTTAATGATGCAATCCGGGGTTGCAGTCCTTTGTTCAAGCCAAAGTTTACTTAATTTACTACGATGAGATTCTTTTACTTGTAGGAGAGAGTTATTGACATGTTTGTAAATAGCCAATTTTAACGTGAGAATACGAAACCACGATAATTGACTCGAAATGTGACTGGTAAGCTTTTGGAGTTTAAATTTATTGTGTTTCAATTTTTTATTTAAGAATTTTATATGCGATGTGATGGCTAATTTGTTGAATTCATCAACATCATCACTAATTGGTTTAAGTTTAGGTTTAGTGAGAAGAAATTTAGGACACAAGTGAAGAATATCACAATCATTGAAATAGGTAATATCCAATTGTAATTTTTTGACTTTGAGAATGCATTTTTCCAGTTTTCGGAGATCATTCACAGATACATTAAAGTGATTACTTATTCTAAAGTATAGATCAGCAAGATTACCACTTTTTACAAACCACAGTATACAACAAATGACTAGTGAGTATAGACTCATAGTTAGGTAAGTACATTAACAAGATAGAAAACACTTGATTTTGCTGAGACGTCTTTCGATTGTTACCAACAATCTTCATCAGAGCCACTAAAGTTAGGTTAACGTGCGGTAGGAAATTATGCAAAAATTAAGTAAAATCAATACAGTAGTATGAAGATGAAGTCGACAACATACGAGGTAAAATAACTTACAGTGTAGGTAAGATCAGCAGGTGAGTTACGGTAAGCCGCTTAACCAAACTTGTAAATACAAAAGAGTACAGCGGTATGACACGGAGCCACAGGAGCTCGGCCAGCAACAAGAGTTCTATGATGCTATGTTACACAACCCAGTACAATGTAGCAGTGAAGACCACGCACAAGACAACGAATGTTTAGACGGTGGAGATATACTCAGTCAATGTATTCTATAAATCACGTGGTTACAATCTGCAAAGAAGAAAAGGTTATTTAAATACTACGCATAAACAATTAAACAATAGGTATTGTTAGTTAAATATCTTTAAGAAATAAGAGCTACCATTATAACCTAATGTTCGGTTAAGCAATGGATTGCTACTAAAAATTTTTATAGATTCAACAATGCTAATCTCAAAGTCCGAGTTTCCACGGTAAATGATTTTAAAGCAATCATTATAGTTACGAAAACAATGGTTACATTGTTCTATGTGTTGTGCAATGGCACTATTGCCACTTAAGTGTTCAAGTTTACGTTGATGCAGACGTCTTTTGGTTTTGCCAATATATTGGCAATCAGGATCAACCTGACATTGAAAGCAATAGACAAGACGCGATTGCATGTCTGGACCTAACTTACTTTTAAGGGAGAAATATCTTCCAGTTTTGAACGAGGTCATAACAACCTTGCATTCCAAGTTAAGTTTACGAAATATTTTTACTAACTTATTACTAAATTTCTGTGATGCATAACCCACGAAGGGGATTTTGATTATTTTATTGAAGTCATTATCAATTGTAACGCGTGAAGAATTGTTTAATTTACGACCTATAAATTTGTTAATTGTTGATTGAATTAATTGCAATGGATAGCCATTTCTACTTAAGATATTGGTAATTTTATTACATTCATTATGGAATAGATTCCAATTGGTGGATACATTGTAAGCACGATGAAGCATGCCTAATACTAGTGTGTTTTTCCAATTGCGAGGACATAAAGCATTGAAATTCAGTAAAAGACCTGTAAAGGTAGGTTTACGATAAATCTCAGTAAGTATATTGTCCTCATCAATTTTCAGAAGGACATCTAGAAACGGTAATTCTTTATTGCCCACTTCTGATGTAAAGTGCAAGTTACTGTGTTGAATGTTTAGAAAATTATGGAATACATCTATGTGTTGTTCATTGTTAAATACAGCTATGATATCATCCACATAACGACGATACACAACAGGAGAGAAAGGTAAGTCCTGCCATTTATGTTCTAGATTAGCTAAGAAGACGTTAGCAAGGGTTGGACCCAACGGGCTACCCATACTTACACCATCCACCTGTTGGTATACAGTATCATTCATAAGAAAGCAACCAGACGTGGCAAATTTTAATAAGTCTTTAAATACTTTTTCTTCGTACTTCGGTTTATTGGCATTACTAGGTGAGTACACTAATTTAGTTGCAATGTTGATTGCTTCAGTGACGGGCACGTTGGTAAATAAGTTTTCGACGTCAAAGCTCACAAGGGTGCTATGACGGTTTATTTTATGTTTAACATCATCTAATACACTAATGAAATCATTAGTTGATTTCAACATAAGGTCATCATTGATATGTGGTTTAATTAAATTGTCTAAGTATTTAGCTAATTTATAATTAGCAGCACCAATAATACTAACTATCGGTCGAACAGGGTAATTGTTCTTATGTACTTTTACGGTACCATAGATACGTGCAATGTTACTACCAGAAGGCAGTATGTCCTTATAAACGCTGTCATCAACTTTATTTTTTACATATTTATTGAGATAGCGAGATAATTTATTTTCCTCGATACAAACAGGATGTTTTTTAATATCATTAGGTACAGGAATTATTTTAAATTTAGAAGAATCACTCAATATCGCATTAAGTTTATGATTATAGTCATCAGTATCTACAAGCACGATACCTTGACCTTTATCAAAAGAACAAATCTTTAAGTTACGAATCTTAGATAGTCTATTTAAAGTCATGTGTAACATACGGTTACGTTTACTTTTCAAAGTGTCATTGCAGTTATCTTCGAATTCCTTCAGTGAGTGTATTATATCTAATTTTATTTCTTTGGTCCAGTTAGGATCATTGCGTGGTACGCCACAAATTGATTTTTCTAGTTCATATTTCATTTTATCTAAATCAAGGTGTCTAGGAGCAATAGGATTTTTTAAGCCATACCGTAATGCTTCACGTTCAAACAGAGAGAGTGAATGGCTACTAAGGTTAATGATGCAATCCGGGGTTGCAGTCCTTTGTTCAAGCCAAAGTTTACTTAATTTACTACGATGAGATTCTTTTACTTGTAGGAGAGAGTTATTGACATGTTTGTAAATAGCCAATTTTAACGTGAGAATACGAAACCACGATAATTGACTCGAAATGTGACTGGTAAGCTTTTGGAGTTTAAATTTATTGTGTTTCAATTTTTTATTTAAGAATTTTATATGCGATGTGATGGCTAATTTGTTGAATTCATCAACATCATCACTAATTGGTTTAAGTTTAGGTTTAGTGAGAAGAAATTTAGGACACAAGTGAAGAATATCACAATCATTGAAATAGGTGATATCCAATTGTAATTTTTTGACTTTGAGAATGCATTTTTCCAGTTTTCGGAGATCATTCACAGATACATTAAAGTGATTACTTATTCTAAAGTATAGATCAGCAAGATTACTACTTTTTACAAACCACAGTATACAACAAATGACTAGTGAGTATAGACTCATAGTTAGGTAAGTACATTAACAAGATAGAAAACACTTGATTTTGCTGAGACGTCTTTCGATTGTTACCAACAATCTTCATCAGAGCCACTAAAGTTAGGTTAACGTGCGGTAGGAAATTATGCAAAAATTAAGTAAAATCAATACAGTAGTATGAAGATGAAGTCGACAACATACGAGGTAAAATAACTTACAGTGTAGGTAAGATCAGCAGGTGAGTTACGGTAAGCCGCTTAACCAAACTTGTAAATACAAAAGAGTACAGCGGTATGACACGGAGCCACAGGAGCTCGGCCAGCAACAAGAGTTCTATGATGCTATGTTACACAACCCAGTACAATGTAGCAGTGAAGACCACGCACAAGACAACGAATGTTTAGACGGTGGAGATATACTCAGTCAATGTATTCTATAAATCACGTGGTTACAATCTGCAAAGAAGAAAAGGTTATTTAAATACTACGCATAAACAATTAAACAATAGGTATTGTTAGTTAAATATCTTTAAGAAATAAGAGCTACCATTATAACCTAATGTTCGGTTAAGCAATGGATTGCTACTAAAAATTTTTATAGATTCAACAATGCTAATCTCAAAGTCCGAGTTTCCACGGTAAATGATTTTAAAGCAATCATTATAGTTACGAAAAAAAAATCATTTACCGTGGAAACTCGGACTTTGAGATTAGCATTGTTGAATCTATAAAAATTTTTAGTAGCAATCCATTGCTTAACCGAACATTAGGTTATAATGGTAGCTCTTATTTCTTAAAGATATTTAACTAACAATACCTATTGTTTAATTGTTTATGCGTAGTATTTAAATAACCTTTTCTTCGTTGCAGATTGTAACCACGTGATTTATAGAATACATTGACTGAGTATATCTCCACCGTCTAAACATTCGTTGTCTTGTGCGTGGTCTTCACTGCTACATTGTACTGGGTTGTGTAACATAGCATCATAGAACTCTTGTTGCTGGCCGAGCTCCTGTGGCTCCGTGTCATACCGCTGTACTCTTTTGTATTTACAAGTTTGGTTAAGCGGCTTACCGTAACTCACCTGCTGATCTTACCTACACTGTAAGTTATTTTACCTCGTATGTTGTCGACTTCATCTTCATACTACTGTATTGATTTTACTTAATTTTTGCATAATTTCCTACCGCACGTTAACCTAACTTTAGTGGCTCTGATGAAGATTGTTGGTAACAATCGAAAGACGTCTCAGCAAAATCAAGTGTTTTCTATCTTGTTAATGTACTTACCTAACTATGAGTCTATACTCACTAGTCATTTGTTGTATACTGTGGTTTGTAAAAAGTAGTAATCTTGCTGATCTATACTTTAGAATAAGTAATCACTTTAATGTATCTGTGAATGATCTCCGAAAACTGGAAAAATGCATTCTCAAAGTCAAAAAATTACAATTGGATATCACCTATTTCAATGATTGTGATATTCTTCACTTGTGTCCTAAATTTCTTCTCACTAAACCTAAACTTAAACCAATTAGTGATGATGTTGATGAATTCAACAAATTAGCCATCACATCGCATATAAAATTCTTAAATAAAAAATTGAAACACAATAAATTTAAACTCCAAAAGCTTACCAGTCACATTTCGAGTCAATTATCGTGGTTTCGTATTCTCACGTTAAAATTGGCTATTTACAAACATGTCAATAACTCTCTCCTACAAGTAAAAGAATCTCATCGTAGTAAATTAAGTAAACTTTGGCTTGAACAAAGGACTGCAACCCCGGATTGCATCATTAACCTTAGTAGCCATTCACTCTCTCTGTTTGAACGTGAAGCATTACGGTATGGCTTAAAAAATCCTATTGCTCCTAGACACCTTGATTTAGATAAAATGAAATATGAACTAGAAAAATCAATTTGTGGCGTACCACGCAATGATCCTAACTGGACCAAAGAAATAAAATTAGATATAATACACTCACTGAAGGAATTCGAAGATAACTGCAATGACACTTTGAAAAGTAAACGTAACCGTATGTTACACATGACTTTAAATAGACTATCTAAGATTCGTAACTTAAAGATTTGTTCTTTTGATAAAGGTCAAGGTATCGTGCTTGTAGATACTGATGACTATAATCATAAACTTAATGCGATATTGAGTGATTCTTCTAAATTTAAAATAATTCCTGTACCTAATGATATTAAAAAACATCCTGTTTGTATCGAGGAAAATAAATTATCTCGCTATCTCAATAAATATGTAAAAAATAAAGTTGATGACAGCGTTTATAAGGACATACTGCCTTCTGGTAGTAACATTGCACGTATCTATGGTACCGTAAAAGTACATAAGAACAATTACCCTGTTCGACCGATAGTTAGTACTATTGGTGCTGCTAATTATAAATTAGCTAAATACTTAGACAATTTAATTAAACCACATATCAATGATGACCTTATGTTGAAATCAACTAATGATTTCATTAGTGTATTAGATGATGTTAAACATAAAATAAACCGTCATAGCACCCTTGTGAGCTTTGACGTCGAAAACTTATTTACCAACGTGCCCGTCACTGAAGCAATCAACATTGCAACTAAATTAGTGTACTCACCTAGTAATGCCAATAAACCGAAGTACGAAGAAAAAGTATTTAAAGACTTATTAAAATTTGCCACGTCTGGTTGCTTTCTTATGAATGATACTGTATACCAACAGGTGGATGGTGTAAGTATGGGTAGCCCGTTGGGTCCAACCCTTGCTAACGTCTTCTTAGCTAATCTAGAACATAAATGGCAGGACTTACCTTTCTCTCCTGTTGTGTATCGTCGTTATGTGGATGATATCATAGCTGTATTTAACAATGAACAACACATAGATGTATTCCATAATTTTCTAAACATTCAACACAGTAACTTGCACTTTACATCAGAAGTGGGCAATAAAGAATTACCGTTTCTAGATGTCCTTCTGAAAATTGATGAGGACAATATACTTACTGAGATTTATCGTAAACCTACCTTTACAGGTCTTTTACTGAATTTCAATGCTTTATGTCCTCGCAATTGGAAAAACACACTAGTATTAGGCATGCTTCATCGTGCTTACAATGTATCCACCAATTGGAATCTATTCCATAATGAATGTAATAAAATTACCAATATCTTAAGTAGAAATGGCTATCCATTGCAATTAATTCAATCAACAATTAACAAATTTATAGGTCGTAAATTAAACAATTCTTCACGCGTTACAATTGATAATGACTTCAATAAAATAATCAAAATCCCCTTCGTGGGTTATGCATCACAGAAATTTAGTAATAAGTTAGTAAAAATATTTCGTAAACTTAACTTGGAATGCAAGGTTGTTATGACCTCGTTCAAAACTGGAAGATATTTCTCCCTTAAAAGTAAGTTAGGTCCAGACATGCAATCGCGTCTTGTCTATTGCTTTCAATGTCAGGTTGATCCTGATTGCCAATATATTGGCAAAACCAAAAGACGTCTGCATCAACGTAAACTTGAACACTTAAGTGGCAATAGTGCCATTGCACAACACATAGAACAATGTAACCATTGTTTTCGTAACTATAATGATTGCTTTAAAATCATTTACCGTGGAAACTCGGACTTTGAGATTAGCATTGTTGAATCTATAAAAATTTTTAGTAGCAATCCATTGCTTAACCGAACATTAGGTTATAATGGTAGCTCTTATTTCTTAAAGATATTTAACTAACAATACCTATTGTTTAATTGTTTATGCGTAGTATTTAAATAACCTTTTCTTCGTTGCAGATTGTAACCACGTGATTTATAGAATACAGTTACATAAGGAGTTATCGAATCGTCAATTTTTCATCAGATATTTCACGGGGCCTATTGCTTAATACTGATCTCTTGTATATAACAGGAAAACAATCAAGATGTGTCAGCGCATTTCGTAGATCCTGGTCAAATGGTCCTGTTTTTACAAAAATGTCCAAAGGAAAGCCTCAAAATCAACTTTCAGGTAACAGGAACGTTCATTGCAACATGCAAAACCTATGATCCTGTTGAAAATTTTCCGGAAAATTGAAAGCCTGATACATTTTGTGAAAGTAGCTCCTAAAACGTAGGTTTAGGCGGTGTTACCATTTGGTAGACTTTACTGGAGCGGTGTGGTACTTTTAGCTCAAATGCCCTTCGTGACGACTTCTGATGACTTTCTTTGGCGGAATCGATCCCACAACCTTCGGATCGTTAGGCAGAGACATAAGCCGTTAAGCCACGGAAACCACTCGAAACTGTAACAGGCAAACTTTTATTAGAAACCGGTTTTGGATGATGTATCGTACGATAATCGATCCTATCAATCAAAGTTGATTTCAAGTCTTTACCCAAGGACAGTTTTATCAAACGAAAACAGCGGATAGTTACAATTTTGTACGGAGACCATTTTGACTTAATTCCCATTTCAGCCTCCTTCGTTTAAGGCAACGCAATAAAAAATTTGTTGAACAATAAATGATAGTTCCGATAGTTTCATCTCTTAAGAATAGCATTACCAGAGATGCAACCTTGCGACCTCGATTAAGCAGATTTTAATCGAGATCAGGCTGAGCAGTAATCAGACAAGTATAGAAAATTTTCACAATTTATAACTTCATAATTCATTAAAACCTGTTTCTGTTAGATTTTTCTGTTAACGCATGTCTATATTTCAGCCGGTAAATCAATCGTCTCAATACAACGTTTTCGTTGAAGTTGTCCGACATTCTGCAATGTGAACTGTAATTCAATTATCAATCGTTAAGAATTAACACTGTATGTTAGATATGGTTAGAGACTGGGAGTAAAAATTTCTAGCAATAAACCTGTAAATTAACTTGAAGTCCTATTACTCAAAATCAATTGAGAACCGAATAAATGAGTAATTCTCTGCTGTCGTGTAGGACTTCGTACGGATTTTAGTGGATAAATCATGACGTAACTCATTACTATTGTAAATTTTCCAATGAAATCAAATGTTGGAATTCTTGGAACATCAATACACAATGTTGTGCAGTTTGACAGAAATCGATACGACTTTTTCGCTGTAATGTGATATTTTATAATTTCGTAGTGCAGGAATCATTTTTCTCAAATTTTTATTTGACGTCATATTTCATCAATTTTGGATTTAGAACGAAATAAGCCGTAACTTTTGGTTATGTTAGAACGTAACCATACTGGTATCTCTCAGACATAGCAGCTCTTTAATTAGTATCGAAGCTGATTTTGAAATATACAATGTTGATTTCGTCATGGAGAAATTTTTTATTTCAGAGGTTATGCTAATTGGTTCTTGTCATCTAGATTAGCCTCCTCTAGTAATGGAATATTTGACCATTTCCACTACTTTTATACATTCTTCAATGACGATATTGAGTATTATTTTGATACCGAGCTCCCCTCTACGTCCAAACCTTAGATATGGATTACGATGCTACCAATCGATTTAGAACTGATATTATTCATTTAAGAATATACAGTCTCAGAGGATATAATATTTTCTTAGCAATATGAAATTCTTATAAAATAATGCATTCATTTTGATTTCGCCAAGTAAATTTATTTATGTTGTCACGCTAAATGTACTTCTAGAAAAACCCAGTATTGAAATTATTCGAATGCTGTGCACCTTTTTCGGAAAGCACTAGGTGAAGCAGCACCTTGTATACTGTATATAATATGAAACTTTATTTATGAGGGTTTCTAACTAACATGATTTCTTTTTGTTTTGCAGGGACGACAGGAATGTCTGCATGCTGCTGACAATGCTTAAGATAATGTTAAAATGCTGAAGTGCTACACAGAAGTTGTCACTTGTGAACTACAATTGAAAATACATTTGTGTACTGAAAATGTGCGTTTTTATTATTAACTCAGTTAGTGCAATTAAGCTTGACATTTTCTAACAAAACTGTTTTCTTCGGTTTTAGGTAGCGGTTATCACGCGAGTTGGTAATATAAATTGCATCAACGCTACGTAAAAATAACCACACATTTTTACGTAGCAGCTACGTAAATTTTGGTAAGATACCTTACGTACCTAAGTAATTATACTTACGTAACTTTACGTAATTTTTACGTATTTCTGTTCACTGGGAGTCGTGCCTCCTACCATCCTTAACGCCATTATGAGCGACGTATGGAAACATTTCGATAAACGCAAGTCTAAAGAGGGAAAATGTAAGTGCAATATCTGCGAGGAATGGAAATCAGTCGCGGGTGGTACTACAAATCTTCGAAATCATCTGAAGCGAAAGCATCCATCTTCGCAAGGATCGTGCTCGAAACAGACTACCTTAAGATTCACTAGTGGTTACGTAACAAAAGAAAGTCAAATGAAATTTAAAGATGCACTTGGAAAATTCATTGCCAAGGACTTTCGACCATTGAATACTGTTGAATCAACCAGTTTTCGCGAAATGATCCATGCAGCGAATCCTAACATCGAAATCCCTGGACGAAAAGCAAAGAAGACTCACCTTCAGCAGAAGCATATTGACATGAAGCAATCCATCATCAGTGAGTTGAAAGCAGTGGACTTCCTTTCATTGACAATGGATATATGGACTTCGGATAATCAGTGTTCGTACATCTCTCTTACGGCTCATTTCATCGACAAAGAGTGGAAGCTGCAACCACGTCTTCTGGCGACATCTGAGTTTTCGGAGAGACATTCTGGAGTGATGATCGCAGAGAAGATAACTGACATGCTATCACAATGGGAAATCCCTTGTGAGCGGGTGGTCGCTGTCGTAACAGACAATGCGCGAAACATGAGTGCTGGAATATCCGAAGCTAAACTCACTAGACTCTCTTGCTTTGCCCACTCATTGCAGTTATCAATCGGCAAAGGACTTGATGTTCCTTCTCGTGTGTTAGAGAAGTGCAGAAAGTTGGTCGGCCATTTCAAACACAGCTGTCAAGCAACATCATCGTTGAAGTCTGGCAAACAACAGCTTGGGCTTCACGAACATCGCCTTGTCCAGGATGTTACTACAAGATGGAATTCGACGTTGGACATGATTGAGAGACCTCTTGAGCAGCGAATGGCAATTTCAGCCGTGCTGCAGTTATCGAAACTTTCATCCTTGGAGCTCACTCCAGCTGATTGGGAACTTCTATCAGGATTAGTGCCAATTTTGCAGTCATTCAAGCTCTCGACAGAGGCAATGTCGGGTGAGACGTATGTATCGTCTTCTCTGATCCTCCCATGTATCACCCAGTTGAAGACGGAGACGAAAGAAAACGAAGACAAATCTAAAGGATCACTGAGGAATATCTGTCGCGCTATTCTGAGTGATCTGGAGTCACGATATCCTCGCGATGACACTATCGTAGAATCACCTGTAGCAGTCGCTAGTCTCCTTGACACAAGATTCAAAATTCTGCCCTTTCTTGGAGAAGATAAGAACACCGTTCACTACAGGGATTGCAATTCACTCAAGAAAAAAACCCGGAAAATCGGGAAAAACCAGGGGTTGAATGCATAAATTTGAAATATTTACATTAGATTAATTTCGCAAAAAAACCGGAAAAACCGGAAAATTGCGATCCCTGGTTCACTGGTGTTAAAGAGGATTACTACCAACACAAGCGAGTTGCCTCTGATTGTTCAGGAAAAAGACACCGAAGTTGTTGAATGTCAACCCAAACGACATAAGACTAGTGCGATGTCACAGTTACTTTCCAAGATAATATGAACAGGTGCAAGTGCTGAGTCTGCATTAGATAGTGAACAGCAAATTGCCTCATATCTATTGGAACCTGCGACGAACTTGGAGCCTTTGCGTTGGTGGCTGGCTGACCAAACGAAGCGGAGGAAAATAGAGACCTATTTCTCATAACTACGAAATTTATGTATATCGCATATTTCACATCAAAAACAATGTAAAACATGCTTGTGAAATATTGAACATCAGATAATTTGATAGAGCAATGCATTATTCACGACTCACGGGTATTTTCGATCAATACAATTTATAACCTATACAGTTAAGTCTATTAGGCTATACATATGTACGAGTATATTCATTTCTACATAACTTGAATGAAAACGACATTTAACTAATAAGATTATGTATATTTATTCTACATCTGCAGACTCTTTCGAAACACAAATTAAAACAAATCATTTATAACAAATCTGTATGATTACTTAAAAATAGCTGTAATTACAAGATAATAATGATTGGCATCATGATAAAAATATCATCTCAGTAAAAATAAAATCTCAGTAATTACCGATACATAAGGTGACAGAGATTATGTCCATGAACACATACTAATAAAACGAGATGTAAAGCTGAATAGAAAAAGTGTGTGTACAGTGTACACGTACAATATTAACAAATTGCCATAAAAATATCATAGTTGATGGATATAAAAAATATTACAGAGGGTTTCGTGGGGATACTTGAGATAACGAGAAGTAAAGCTGGGTTTACCGAGAGTTAAAGCTGATTTATTGATCGGTGGGTTAAATATCCTTGGAACTTCGACGTAGCGGATGACATTATCATATCTATCGAGGGCCTTTATTAAATTAGGAGAGACCTTCACTAAATCACGTTATTCACGATAGCTCCAAGTATAAAATTCCGGTAATTAAGTACATGTACATAATTTCGAAATGAAAAGAAAATTTGAATAAATATGTTCCTTTATTTTAATTAAATTACAAAAGGGAAAATGCATGTCGACCAGGATATGGAATCACGATTAAAGTCGTCACGAAAAGTCTTTCTTGAAAGGTTGTTCATCGAAATGCAATTTTCATTTGTCACAGTGCAAAAACCATTGTTTTGCAGAATTTCCCGTTGATTTTCTGTTGATTCAGGCGAAATAAAGCTGAAATGTTATTCATTGCCATACGAAAAAGCGCTATCTGTAATGAACACACGAATTGACACACGAAAAAATAGACGATAAAAATTAGACATTCTGTTGTAACCATTTTAAGAGAACTCACTAAATATTATAATCCAGGAAAGTTAGTAGTGTCTTGTTGAGATCTATGGATATTCGTCATTAAGTTATTTTTTCTTTAAATTGGGTTTTAACATGGAAAAAATTTGGTCTCCAAAAAAATAGAGACCTGACAAAAAAAGAGACCAAATAGAGACAAATAGAGACCGGTCTCTAAATAGAGACTATTTGGTCACCCTGGTTGGTGGTATGAACACGGCAAGCGATTTCCGGTTATTGCGGAACAAGCCCGGAAATTTCTGTGCATCTCAGCGACTAGCGCCCCGTCGGAAAGAACATTTTCTGCATCTGGGAACTTTGTTACGGATGTAAGAAATCGTTTAAAGCCAAATAGTGTAGAAATGTTGGCATTTTTACATAGCAATTGGTAAAGTCTTCTATTTTGTTGTTAAACTTTTATTCAGAAGTGGCTTTTACAGTTTTCGAAAGACCTGGTGGTAGCCTAGATAATGCAAACACATTGGCTAAGTTGCTACATGTACAAATCTTATGGGTATGAAAAACTTAAATGTGGTTAGGCAAATTAATTAGTGTCATTGCAAAACAAATTGTAGGCATTTGAAATTTGAAAATTACAGCTTTGTAGAATTGAGGTGTCATCGCATCAACCATGAAAATGCCAGAAATAATACTCGCATGGGCTTAGGAGTTAGGACCATAAGTATAAAAGGATACCGGTGCCCTAAATCAAGTAATTTTGATGATGCAAAAGCTTAGGCATGCCAGAATATTTTACACTCTGCCCCGACGTGCACAAACCTACGAAAATGGCTACAGATGTCAACAGTAAGTCTCAAATAATTAGTAAAATGTAGAGAAATTGACTGCTTGATTTGGTTGCAAGAAAAAGGCGATAGTACAATGAATTGATATTTTGATTAAACAATTTTATGCATTTGGCGGCCATATCTAAATATGGCTTTCTAGAAATTAAACATATCGATGAAAGATTTTCATATCACCATTTTGGGATGCTGGGATGTTAAGCCATTGAATAAAAGCAAAATCAGAGATGGGATATTTCACTTCCCAAAAAAATGGTTTTGACTCACCGTGTCAACCAGTTGCATTAATCATTGAAAGTGTTCCTGCCATTTTCTTGTGCATTTATTTTCAAGTAATGATATTTTGTGACAGTGAAGTAGATATTTACACATGAGTCATTCATTCCTAGATGGAGTTCTTCGGAGTGCTCTACAAGAGGGGTAAGAGAGGGGTTATGAAGGCGTCCCAGATAGTAAAGAAACAAGATGAAGAAACTTCGATAGGAAAGACTAGTGAGCAAAAGAACGGAGGCTGCTTCGAGGCAAAATCATTAGGAGGATTCCCCACATTTCGCGAGGCCATGACTTTCATAGCCAGACCGGATCAAACCATCCCTCCCGAAATCAGTCAACTTCCGGAAGCAGGAGCGCGATTTCCAGCAAGTAAGTGGAAATTATCATTTTCTTGGATTAAATAGTGTAATTTTCATTGTATTTCAGTGTGTACGCAATGCGATATAATCGCTGAACACTTGGACAAAATGGAACAGAGATACCAGGCGCTAAAAGAAAAGTACGCCATGTTGACAGACCGACATCACTCCCAAGTTGCCGTGACCAAGCAAATGTCAGGTGCGTTACAACAATGGGTGCAGTTGAGACTTAGTCATAGGAACAAAAGTACAAATCCAGATTATTTGTAATCCCATTTGAATAATTAAGGCATTCGTGTCCTATATACATGAAAATGTAATATAGGCGCTCGTATAGCAATGCTTTCTAAAAATCAATAGAAATATAATATTGATAGAAATGGTTGATATCATCATTTTAAAGAAAAGTCTTTCAATGAGATTGGACTAATCAGTTAGTTACTTTATGGATTCCAATCTAAATTTGTATTCTGAAATTGCAGTCTAATTACAATTGTATTTATTAAAATCACATCATTATTAACGTAAGTAGAGAACGAGACTATTTGAATGTAGAAATTAATGACTCTAAACAGGTTATTCCTTCCATTCAGCATGTGCAGATTATAATGGAACGTGTACATGTGCAGTACATATACAGTGCCCGACATAATTATAGAACATTCTGCCTTTTTAACTATAACTTTCTGCTTCAAGATCTGCACTTGACGTATTCATCTTGAATGGACTCTCAATAGTATTTTAATCGCCACTGAATACTTAAATACATATATTTGGGTATAATTAGCATTTTTCATATTTCTATATTTGTTTTTAATATTATGTGGTAACCAAAACGTTTCTTTCCGTTTTCTCAAATCAACTGATGCATGCAGACTATGACGTTCTTATTCGACATTGATGGATATTGTTGCAGTCATACTGTAGTATTAATCATCAGAAAAATTTGAAAACTGATGCTATTGTTCGCTATCTATGCCACTTAGTTACTCGATTCCTTTGCATTTAAAGTTGATAGCGTGTCAGAAAACTTCATTTGCATTGAAATCTATTAAAGTTAAGACTAGTATTTTTGTGATGCCTAAAAAAGATGAATTGTCAGAGTCCAAGAGGGCACAAATTGTGGCTTTAATGCTGCATGCAAGCCAAACGCATGCGTCAATAGCAAAGAACCTTGGAATATCCCGCCCAACGGTAACATAGATGATAAATCGGTTCAAGAAGACTTGATCTTATTCTGTCGGAAGGCACACTGGGCGAAGGAGAAAGACTACTAAGAGAGACGACTCTGTTTTTTATCGCCAAGCATCGATCGATCCATTTGTGACTGCTCCTCAAATAAAAAGAAACCTTGATTTTGCTTTACTTGATGTCTCAACAAGAACCATTCAACGTCGACTATGTGAGAAGTATGGACGAGCAAGAAAGCCATCCAAGAAACCTCTGTTGACTGCCGTTATGAGACAGAAACGTCTGCAATTCTGCTACAAATATCGTCATTGGACTGCGATGGATTGGCGTCGTGTAATGTTTAGTGATGAATCGACTTTTCAAATGTTGAATTCAACTAATACTGTTGTTCGACGATTGCCTGGTGCTTCACCTTCAAATCCTAGATACACAGTGAAAACCATGAAACATTGTCTTTCTATAATGGTATGGGGCTGCTTCTCATACAAACAACGCGGAGCTCTTACATTTCTACCTGTTGGTCATCGATTGAACGCGGCTGGATATGTGGAGATCTTACAGGAGAAGTTGCCACAATTTATGAATATCTGTGAGACCCAGATTTTCCAACATGACAAAGCCCCTTGTCATATGGCTCGGAAGGTGACAGACTGAATGACGCTCAATAGGATTCAAGTCTTGTAGTGGCCCGGGAATTCTCCAGACTTGAATCCCATTGAGGCTTTGGCAATTTGTGAAACGTCGTCTTGGTGAGGTTTCTTACACGAACACGTCGGATTTCAAAGAGGCGATCAAAAAAGCTTGGTGTTTGGAGATCCCAAGTGATTATTGCCACAGACTGATTGACAGTATGCCCCGAAGGATCGCAAGTGTTATTCAAAAAAATGATACAAAATCCTACAAAATATTGATAGTAACAGAATTTTGATATTTAAGCTTTGTTGATCTTAATAACTACATAGAGGTAGTCAGATTTTTTTACAAATTGTTATTCTTTGATAGAACGAATTTAAAACACAGCTTTCAAAAATACACAACTTTCATGAAAGAAAGTTCTTTTTTACATCAAAACTTAGCGGAACCACTATGGTCCTATATCTATGTAAATTTTGTATGAGGGTAATATAACAGAAGTAAAATAATCCCAAAGCATTTTTTGTCGATCAAAATTAACCCCGATCAACCCGATAACTGAGAACAAAAATCACGATAGTTAGACTTACAGTCATGTACATAAAAATGACTTGATATAAGAAAATGTTCTATAATTATGTCGGGCACTGTACAATCTTTTATACTTCACATATGGAAATGACTTTGGCAGATGCGGATACGGAAATTTGGTATCTTGCGAATGCGGATCGAAGATTTTGAATGTTGCGGATAGAAGACTTAATGAGCAAATTGAAGGATTCACATTTTGGTTTATGAGCATGATAAAATAGTACAAGTTCAAGTAAAATCTGCGAATTTATTTACCCTGCATCAGTAAGCTCGAGTTAGACTGAGTTTAAAAGCAATTTCAATTTCAGCACAATATCTATATTGCACAGACTTTAGATAGATAGAGGTTTTTTATTTATAGAATGAAAATCAAAATCAAATTCAAGTGAATACAAGGAAAATCAACGCACAAACTTGAGGTTATGTAGTTCTATGACTTTATGAATAAAAGTTTTCTGTCTTCGGATTGTTCTACTTTTAGGAACAGAAAAAAGTCCAGATGGTAGCTTCGTAGGGATCAGATAATTCAGCGGGTGTGAGTCAGTTTCCATGATTGTCTTCCAAATTTCACAAGCAAAATATTCAAATCGTTGAATTAGGGGCGGGAGACATTCGCAGTCGGTTGATTCACAAAAAAGTCTGTGACAGCGGTCCTGAATTTTAGTTAAAATTTGAACTTCTGATCTTGACGCACCACCGAAAGCCGCAGACGCGTACTCCATAGCATTCCTGATAGTTGATATGTATACTGATTTCAATTGTTCGCTGGACAAGGAAAAGCGCAAAGATTGAAGAGGATAATGGCTTTTACGGGCTTGCTTTGCGATATGCTGAAAATGATCTTTCCATGTACAATTTTCATTGAAATAAACACCAAGATACTTAACAGTTGGCGAGAGCTCAATGGTAAACTGCGATGAGATTCTGTTTACATCGATACTTCGACTAACAAACAGGTGTTTGGTTTTGGTGAGATTTAAATTCATTTCGTTTTCAAGACACCAAGAATTCACAAAGTTGATGACATTATTTGTTCGTTCAGCCTTTTGTTCAAAAATTGACACTGCAACAGCAGCATCATCAGCGTATTTTATTAATGCAACCTCAGGAAAACAATGACATAATTGTAGATCACTTGCAAAAAATATGTATAGCAGCGGTCCAATCAGTGAGCCCTGAGGCAGTCCGCTTGTCACTTCTGAAAAGTTGCTGTACACACCATTTATGCATACTGATTGAAACCGATTGTTCAAATATGAATACAGCCATTTAATAAAACCAAAGGGAATTTGGCCACCATGGACAGTGGATTTCGAAATGAGCTTACGAAGAAGTAGATGGTGCGGCACCGTGTCAAATGCTTTGCTTATATCAAAGATATATAAGATATATAATATATTATAACACTCAAACCATTGCACAGCTCAGAATCTAGCCACTTTGTCATTACATCATGCAACTTTATGATGGCAGAGGTGGTTGATAGCTTGGGTTGAAAGCCGTATTGAGTTCTATCTATGTAGCCCAGCATCTTGGTCTTGACGTCCTGAAGAATTTCCTTTTCAAGGAGCTTTGCAGGTATTTGCAAAAGTGAAATGGGCCGAAGTGTAGATAATCCAGGACGAGAAGTTTTCGGGATCGGAATGACGCGACTTATCTTCCACAAATCAGGAACAGTTCTTGTTAGAATACATATGTTAATGATATGTGCTAAGGGACCATCCAGTAAGTGCGCAGCTGCAACATACAGACGTGGATAAATGTCATATAATCCAGTTGACTTTTTAACATTCAAATTGCACAATTCTTTAAAAATCCAAACCATTCATCATCTTCACAGAAGATCTCATCATGAATATCGAAAAACTCTGGAGACCTTGGAGAAAATGATTCCCGAAAAACCCCATTGATCCTCTCTGTTAAGTCAGGTGACGAATAGTCTTCAGGTTTCATCAGCACATCGTGTAATCTGGGTTTTTGGTTGCGATCAGTAAGATAATTCACCATTTGCCACATACCCTTCGAGGACTCTTCGCATTGATCTATCCATGTTAATTTTGCATGTGTAATGCCGTTTTTCACCTTAGTCCTCAAATAATTGTACTTTCCCCAATCACAGTTGCGGAAGGCTTCCCATCTTTCATTAATGAGACCTTTTAGATAAGGAGTAAGCCACTGCTTGTCTTTGTTGGTCATCACCACAGTTTTCCTTGGAATAACAGAAAATGCATCATTTAGAGAATTTTTGAGAAACTCTGCCTTCATATTAATGTCAGTCATGCGATACATGTCATGAAAGTTCACGGTAGACAATTTCTGCAAAAATAAAGCAATGTGTCTATCTCTAAAGTCATATACAACAATATCATGCTTTATCACGTCTTTTGTAACTGATTTTAATTCGACATGAATGGTGTTGTGGTCAGATTTTCCGAAGGGAGGCCCGATCTCACACTTGCTATCGGAAAAGCAATTACTGACCAAAACATAGTCCAAAACGTTGCTTCCTCTTGTAGGCTTGTCCACAATATTGAGCAAACCAAATAATTCTCCAATGCCATTCACACAAAATTTGTTAAAATCACCAGCCAAAATGACTTTGAAATTTGAGTACCGACTCATTAGGTTCCCAATATAATAGGAGAAAAAGTCGTTTATAACATCCTTGTACATGGTGGATTCATGAGGCGGAACATAGGTAACAACAAGTATGGTTTCATGAGAGAAATCCACCAACCAAACAGATTCCATGAAGTCGGGATGATCAGATGGATAATAACGTTTAAGGAACAGATTATTTAAAAAGAAAATGCAAACACCACCGCCAAGCCGGTTAGCTCTATCCATTCGTTCGACACCATAGTTTGGAATATGCAACAAGTTATCCGGATAATCGTCGTGCAACCAAGATTCAGTGATACATAAGTAAGATAATCTGTTGTAAAAGGAAGATACAAAAAGTTCTAATTCAGATTTTTTGTTAACAAGTGATCTAACATTTGATAAGATCAAGGATAGGGATTTGTTGTTTTCACTCGAGGCCAGTCACTTGCATAGGAAGATTCGTCGCAGGGGTTCTTCACGATCAACCTCACAACCATTCATCATCAATACACCACGACGGATGTATATTTCGTCATCGGGATACTGACTTCGGAGGGATTTCATTTTCTCTCTCAGTCTGTAAGCCTCTTGCCTATCCAGAAAAGTGCGATCCGCATCGATAAACATTCGTTTTTGCTTCAGTACACTTCTTTGTGTTCGTGAAGCTTTAAGTACAGTGTTTCTTGTTTCTTTGCCATCCAAAACAACTTTGATCGGACGTGGCCTATTTTGATTAGGCTTACCAACTCTGTGCGATTTCATGACTGAAATATGTGCGTTTGGTACAATTTCTTCCATTATCCTAGAAATCGTTAGGACCAAGTTAGTTTGTGACTCTGGCGCATTTTCCATCACACCACGAATGACCAAATTGCAAGATATGGCATTCCTTTCTTCCTTTAGTTTGTACATCTCATTAGTTATCAAGATTTCCTTCAGGGACGAGACTTCGCTCTCTATAGTCTCAATTCTGGCGTTTTTCTCATCCAGATACTTTTGCAAGTTCAACACAGAGGCATTGATCACACCGACTATTTCACTTTTGATTTCCTGTTTTAACTCCAAGAAATCATTTCTGAGCCGCTGAATTTCTTGCTGTATTGTAAGATCAGCCGAACTCGTGGAACTAGCCACCTTTTCGGCTTTGGCAGACTTCTTGTTATTCGTCATGCTTCAAAACAATATTGGAAAAAAGAAGTGTATCAACCAGGGATCGAACGCAGCATATTTGGATGCTAGACAGCAACGGTGACCGATATACCATAATGGCTTGATGAATCGCGAAAGCTAGTTACACCTTCTTGATTGTAGAATTACAGAAACGCTTGTATGACGTGCACGATATCTGGAAACTTGTCACAACAGGCCACAAACTACGGAAGTGAGATGTAATCAGGAAGGCGATGCGACGACACAATATCCTCAATTATTGGATAAACGGAACGTAGACGACGAATAATTCCTTCACAGAATCACGGATCACTGCACCTCGAAGAGATTGATACAAGATTCACTGAGAATGGACCACTGTGACCGAATATATCAATATCAAATTGAATGATTGCAGGAGCAGCAATAGACACACAACCGCTGTTGAAGCGTTGATGTGTATGACTTCATGTACATTATATGCAGGGTACATAAAGGGACAGTACTTTATTGCTGACATTTCGGCGGAAAGATGGGTCTGAAGCTAAGCTCAGTCTTTGATATGCAGGAGGTTTCAGATGCACTTTGAAAAGTGTAGAACTATAACATACTTGGTTTGTAGGATTTCTAATCCATGCATGCTTTTGAATATGCCCATTAAATACAATACATAAGATGAATAAAGTGATAAATGAATATAGGTTTACAATGACTAATTGAGAGTAACGGTCAGTTATTCATGTCATAACCATGTCAGTTATGAGAAATCCTATTGATAAGTGATGACAACTAAATTCAGACTGCTCAGAGCAGCAGCTGTGGGTGTAGCTGTTTATATCAGGTTATGTCAACGTGAACAAGTCTATTAATATTTAGAAAGGAGATTTCTAAGTTCGATAGTCGTGGTCTTTATGCTCTAATGATTCAAAATGCATAGAGGCTCGCTTATATCACTGCCAGTAATGAAAGTTGATGTGCAGATAACGTTAGTGGACTGCATTTCTAGTATACATGCACATGTAGCCTAGTCTATGCTTGCTATTCATAGTTCTCTATGGGCTCATTTGCATGTTTATTTGATGTACAGTCTGTAGTCTAAAATCCACAATCACAAATGGTCCTATTAAGTTTATCTGAATCTGAACGAGGCGTAGAATAATTTCAAAGACTTCTACTATGATGGATTCGGTGCGGATACAGTGCAGATCCGGATGCGGATTGAAAATTCAGAGTGGAGAGCAACTTTATGGTCCTAATATTGGCAGTCACAAGTGTAACTAACGATTTATTGATTATACATAGTTGCCGTGGTAACTGATGTGTGATGGAAAAAACTTGATCCCGCTAATTGGCAATCGGTCGCATGTAAGCGGCCACAGCTCAGATGAACACAACGACATGTCTAGATAACCTCGGGTAGTACGTTCTAGTCATACTAACTGCACAATTTTGCATGGCAGTTTGATATAGCATTCTATTTCATTTTATTCGTTGCATATCACATCTATTTATTTGTTTCAAATTACATTCTTATACAAATTTGATATCTCGCCAAGTTGCAACGTTTTGAGTTTTGTTGCGACCTAATTAGTCAGACAAAACATCAAGATAAAAAGATGCGTCTAATGAAAGTGATAGTAACAGGCTAAGTAATGTTTTCGTCAGATAGCGGTAAATATCCTAGGGATAGGTATGGAGCAACTACGATACATTTGCAGAATATATTATTTATTTCAATTGATATTTAGTGTCGCTCAACAATTTCATTGAAAAGAGCGAGATGATAAACACAGTTCTTGAATTTTATTAAAGCTGCGGCATGAAAACATTGATTGTTTAGTTATTACATCATATACTCAAGCGCTCCAAGTTAAGCAATGAAACATGCATTGGTAATGCATTGAAAGAAGATCGCTCATCGACAACAATTAAAATATAAAGGATACTAAGAGTGCATGAAATATAAGGAAAAACTATGATCTTCAGAAATATTGTATTCATCGTATGCTCATGTACAGAAAGTCCGTAACATTAACACACTTAAAAATCTGCAAGTCCAAAAATACACGGAATTTGCGGGATCAGAATCTTCTTTTGTCGGCTCTTTTACACTTAATGAATGATATGCGTAAAAAGGTAAGCAATCAACGTTGATTGAACGAATGTGAATTATTCAGGGCTGCCAAACCAACAAATTAAAAACCTGTAATAAAAATGTGAAGACTGTCTGCCACTTAAACAGCAATTTTGCATGTGCATTTTTAAAAATATCATCGCCACTCCTTTACACTAAGGACCCTTTCACAATCTCATGGAACCCTTTAATGGAGATCTCTGTACTACATGCACCTTCACAAGTTTAGTTGGTCAGAATTACAAGAATTCCGGCAAAACCGAATGTGGCAGCGCAGCCCTGATAATAAACTTACAACGAAGGCTCGGATAAATACACATTGCATTTTCACATAAGCATTTCTATGATGTTATAATGTATGAATTTAGAGCACAATTGATGCATGTGTGTGTGCAAGTATGTCTATTTGCTAACTTTTGATACGTACATATAAATCCGAGTCTTACTTAACAGTGCAGTCTGACAAATGATTGCGCCATGTATTATCAGAACCTATATGTCATCGTTATCACGACTACATATTTGCCTCGGGATATATGGCATCTCAACCCGATGTAATTTTGACTTTGAGCATTGAAAATCTATTTCTAGGCCAAATTACTTAATACAATTTGATATCATTACATAGTTTGGTAGTACAGCCCGTTGTTATTCGTGTCCGGAACACGGTCCGTTTGTGTTTCGGACCCTCTGACAACTCTGATTACAACGCATATTTGTCAGCCACAAGAAGCAATAAACGCATCTGCACTTCAAATAATCAAATATAACAAATCAAAATCATATGAACAAGTTCCGCAAAACGTGTGTATGCCACGATTGCTGAAAAACTATCTGTATTATGAAATAACACAAAATGTGATGATTAAGAATAATTGACTAATAAGCACCTGCGTTCTGCGGAATATTGAACAAAATAGTTAACGAACTTTATAAAATGAAGAGTGAACAAAACAAACATGTCCCTGTCGCAAGCTGCAGTCTCGTATTTCATATTCTGAAAAAATTGGAGAGCAGAAAAAACCGCCACGCATATCAATGAAAATCATAGAACATATTAATTTTCCGAGCTCAGGAGCATGGATATGTGCACCCCAGCAAATGTTTTTAAAAATTCAGAATTATATAAGATTTTGAGTACTAAAATTCAAAAAAATCAGTAAAATCATACTATGAAATTTTCATACTATGATTTGAGCATCATTTTACTATGAACATTTCATTTTTCATACGTATGAAAAATTCATACTCAAATCAAAGGATGATTCATACCCACTTATTACCTCGCAGGCTGAACATTTGAAAATTTTCTCAAACTCCGTGATAAGCGGCCAGCTTTTTAGTTCCTGTACGAAACAGCTCTATGTCCAACAACCAAGAAAACATAATTGAAGAATTCCGTGTTGAACTTTACAAATGTATCAATAAGAAATTGTAATCACAACAGGTAAATATGAGAACAATGGGACAGAAATACCTACACTAGTTCCCAGTTGAATGAATTCTATCTTAAGTATCCTATTGATCTTCCGACTATCAACCTTTGCATCACGATTCAACACAATCTATTCAGTTTTCAACCACAATTTGCATCCACTAGGATTGGGAGTAGACCAATTTGTTTCAGAGGAGCTGAGTATGACAGAGCTGGAAAGATGATTGATGATTTTGAGAGCACATGATTCTGTTCGTTCAATGGTCTGTTGTAACAATTTCATGGTATGGGTGAACCATGCTAGGGAGGCAGATTCGAAGATGTTTCAGATATTCGATAGGTATAACTGAAGTAGGCCTCGTTCAGTTCCAATAAATCTCTTCAAGACTCGCAGCTAGTACACTCTATGGTTTGCTTTCTTTCTGCAACCTTCGACGTGTTGTCTGGACTTCAGGTGAGTCTCGATGGTCATACCTAGTACCTTCATGGTCTTTACTTGTTCATCAACAGTGGTCCCCATCACGATTGGTTGGGTCAGTCGCTCTGTGTTCACACTGATTATCATCTCTATTTTTTTAATGTTGTTCTTTTGTGACCTATGTTCGATGGAATAGATTGAGTTTTGAGTTGCGCCTCGCATGCTGTTTTCATTTTCTCCAAGTGCAGATACTATGATGTCGTCAGCATATATACTCTATGACATTAAAAACGATCCACTTGATATAGAAAATCTCAATGGAAGCGGACGACTTTTATTTCATACTGCACTGACCAGGATGTCTATGCATAAAATTTGTCATGCTAATATAAAGCAGCTGTCCATTGTCGATATCTTTGGCATAGTTGATGCATTTCCAATTCGACCTTTTATCACTATCAAGCAATTCATTCTGACTAAATTTTGAAGCAAAAATGTCGCAATCAGAGTTTGTAAAAGGAATGGCTGTTGGAATGCTACGATCTGGAAAGAGTTGTAGGTTTGTTGGACGGAAGTTGGGTGTGTCACACTCCACTGTCAGCAGGTGGTGGAATGGTGTGAGCAGCATCTGTCGTGGAGCACAGAGGAATGGCGTCAAGTGATGTGGACGGATGAATCCCGTTTCACTTTGGATTTTCACGATGGTCGCATTAGAGTGCATCGAATGGTTGGTGAGAGGTATTCACCCTGCTGCATATCTGAGCATGACCGCCATGGTGGTGGCAGCGTGATGATCTGGGCCGGTATCTGGTACGGAGGTCGAACTGTCGCAATCATTTTGAATGGGAACTTGAAAGGAGAGCGATATCTATCGAATATCATATCTCCAATCGTCATCCCAACGGTAAATGAACTCAACTTCATATTCCAGGATGACAACGCTCGACCACACAGAGCTCATTGTGCAACAACAGCGATAGTGAGATCTGGAATTCGCATCCTCCATTGGCCTTCACGCTCCCCCGACCTGTCTCCGATCGAACATGCTTGGAATGAACTTGGTCGGAAAGTGAGAGATGCATATGATTATCCGCCATCAACACTGACAGCTCTTTCAGAGAGACTCATCGATCAATGGTCATTGCTGGATCAGGAACGGCTTGATCATCTTTGCGACTCAATGCCGATGAGATTTCAAAGCTGCATTTCAGTGCGGGGAGGACATACTCGGTACTAATGTCTCCCATTTATTCAAACATAATGTTTTATATAAAATGCTATCTTATAATTCATGAGTGTGAGTGGAATAAAGTTCATATATTTGAGTGGAGCATTTTTTATGTCAGGCAGTATATTTCGTAGTCGGTACTCAGCTATAGACCGTCAGAGATGCATGTAATCCACAGCCACGGTGCCAACACGGATCCTTGAACAGCGACTCCATCTATGTCTTTCATTTCTGATTTGCATCCGCTTACACTACAAGCTTTCGGTTCATCAGAAAGCGTTGAGTAAGTGAACTGAGGCCAGCATCAATGCCATACTCAAGCTGCTGTCTCGGTAGGCGGTCAGGATTTGCAGTTAACATGTTTGCTTTGCAACTTGCATATTTCGTACTTACACTGAAAAATCTAATGGAAGATTGTTATCTGTGAATATCATGCATATTCTGACATGCGGACAATATCCTGAGAATTGTCAAATTACAATAACTTCATTTAAGCCTACATATTTTAGCCTTCATCATAGCCTCATATTTCAGACTGTATGAGACGCCTGAAAGGCATTGTTTAAGAATAAAACATGCAACATTATACGAGAGGATGTTCGCTCTGAGATTCACCATTAATGGATGGAAAATTCATTGCCATTAATTATTGCTTCTATATGTATGCGACGCATATTTGCCTGTGTGGCTTTCGTCGTCATATTTGCATTAATGTTCCAACTATAAGTTCCAACTATTGGACGGTCATAGCTCACTTTTACCAATGCTGTTTTATATCTCAGGAAGCAGCACACATTAGAGGAACCCCCTCAGTGCCGCGGAGCTATGTCCGAGTAAATGGTCTTGTGGTAGACACAGATAGGGCTACTGCCAGCATTAGCGCCTTCATTGGTGTCCTCTTGTACTTCAATTTGACACATGCTCCTTCGCAGGAAGGAACGGTTCAAACTTTGGAGGGGCTTATTGGCATTCGCCCAAATTTTACGCGACACAGCGCCCACAATCTTTTTCGGGCCCTGATGAATTTATTGCCACACCTGATGTAGAAAAGTATTTTCAAGAGATTTTTCTGAAGTTTCTTTTTGTTAGAGCTTTACCTCATTTTCTAGTCATTGCCTGAAAAGAACTCTCTATAGTAGAACTTCCGAGTATTTCCATCTAAGATTTCTGTCATTTTACTTCTACATGGAAATGAGAATATTCCAGATTTTGCTGAAAATCCGAGGCTTTTGTTTGAATATTGAAACGGATTATAATGCAAATATATTGCCAATTTTCTTGCATTTGGGACTCTCCAGTGCAAGTGTTTCCGGATTTTTCAGCCTCTTGTAGTATCATCTCTGTCAATCGTTGGCACACTTGCCTTAGATTTTGCATTTTAAAGTGTTGCGGAAAATTGAACTTTCTTACTGAATGTGGAGGTTAAACTTTCTTAAGTCTGCGCAGATTGAAAATTCTCAAATGACAGGAAAAGTCGCAGCCTTATGAAATGGCTGACTGGATGAACACTATTCATGAAGTTGTTAGATGAAGTTGAGTTACAAACAATCACAAAAAAATCCTGAAATCATAAAAAAAATGGTAAATAAAATGATAGAAAGCCTACATAGTACGAGCACTAGATGTATTTTCTATTCTTAATTTTTAGATTTTTTTAAAAAATGAATTCTGCTCTATGCTTTGTATTCTTGATTTTTATGAAACCGGCATGTGTCAGTGTTATTGAATTTTGTTGAGTACAAGCTGGAATCCTGTTGTTCAAATTTTTCACGCCCTTTGAAGTCGCGGCAAAAACCATGACTGATCGGCTTCAATGCAGTCCTAACATGAAATGCACCTTGGAAAAATCGCCATTATATTTTTGGACAATTTCTACGGTATTCTTGTCATACATGTCAACTATAAATAATACACAAAACATTGCTGCTCCTGGTGCAATTGGCAGATGAACTTGTGTGGTTATGGAATGCAACCTCATGGATTAGCCCAAATAACGTTATCATGAAAATTGGATTTTTCATTTTTTGGCTTCTATTGTTCAACCTTTTTGGTTCTACTTTATTCAATTTTCAAAAATAGATGATGATCATAGAAACTGGCATTTTTTGTTTGAAGTATGAATCAGATTATAATGATTGAATAATTCTATATCTGAAGATGATTATTAATATACAGAAATAACTAAGAGCATTAAGTTTGTATTCTAATGAAGCATGAAATACAATTACTGAATAAAGTGTAACAGAGGAAATTATTCACAATGCAAGAAAATGAAAAGAGCATGCTCGAAAGCTCTATTGAATAGTGCGAAATAAGTAGTATGTAGAAAATAATACTTCATAAAGAGAAAACTTGGGCACGAACTCGACATCATGATCTTCGTGCCTGCTCGTGTCTTGTGTTGGTTAGAATTAATGCCTAAGTTTCGTATCTAATTCAAGCGAAATTTCGTGCCCAACAGTTTACAGTGCAGGCCTCGCACGACACTTATTGGAGGAGCATGTATTGTAACTGGAACTATTGAGTCGGACAGCCCGGATGCTAGGTTAGAATGACATCGGCAACTGAGAGGTGCCAATAATTTCATTTGCATGAAACAACTTCTGTACAGCAAAAGGAAGATCGCAGCTACTTCTTCATTGAAATATTCCGGCTTCTGTGTCAAAGACATTGACAATAATATGATTGATCTTGGTGAACGCAGTGATGACGAGTCTGCAAGTCGTGTCGTACAAGAACTGTCTAGAGATCTTTTGTTGAATGAAATTCTATCAGAAACGAAATCATGATTCTTACAAGGCTTTTTCTGGAGCTTGTACTGCTTCAATATGCAACACTCAAAAATGCGATTCTTGTAAATTGTCTTTGTTAGTGATGACAAACTATGTGATGAATATGATTCTGATATGCGTGAAATTTCAAATTCACCGATAGATTTTGGCTTTTATTTCCACTAAACGTGTCATTTAATTAGGCGAATGTTTTTGGAAAACAATGAAATCAAAGCAATTGACGTGTGTAGTTGATAAGACAGGTCCAATTTGAGCAGATTTCCGACATGAGCTATCGAACAATGGCAATCATGAAGTGCGATTATTAAACTCATCAAAATGATATGCTAGGTACTGCCAATCAGGTTTTCCAACCTGCTTATCACATCAGCACACTTGATGACAATGCTTTAAATTCGAGCACAACAACATATCAGCCATCAACAATATGAACCAAGCATGAAGCACACGTTCTTACTGAGTATTATCTTGTCCATATACTGTGTCAATGTATCATTTTGTCAAGTCAACACTGATAAGCAATCCAAGTACATCATAATCCTTCCCAAAGCGCTCGTTCGTGGAGATCAGTATGACTTCTTTGTGCAAGCAGACTTAGATCTATTTGCCATCGATGTTATAGCAAAACACTCAAGGAGCAATGAAGAAAAACCAGCGATGCCAAGAGCAGCTGTTGCGAAACAGGGACGTCTAAATTTCAGTATACCATTCAAAAATTACAAGGAATCGAACATTGGCTTGGAATTTCGCATCTTCGATTGTAATCGAACGAACAAAGAAAATTCCTGTATCAACAAGCCTGGAAAACTGCGATTCACAAATTCCACAAAATTGTCTTTCATCAAAGACTCTCTGCTTATATTTGCCGACACCAATAAGCCTATTTATAAGCCCAATGACATCATCAAATTCCGCATTTTACCTTTATTCGTTGGCAGCATGCAGCCATTTGGTTTATCAAGCAATCTTACACTGGATCGCATTTGGTTGGAGGCACCTGATGGATCGGTCATGGCACAATGGCTGAATGTTACCTGGCAAAAGGCATTTTACGGCTTTTCTTTCAGGCTAACAAGAGATCCCTCATTTGGGAAATGGAAAGTTAAGGCTCGACTCTTCTCCCAGATGGATGAGGAAGAAATAGAAGTGAAGAAATATGTACTACCGAGATTCTCTGTTGAGGTGAAGCCACCTAAGTTCTTGTACATGAATGCGAAGGAGGTAACATTTTCTGTTTGTGCGAAATACAACAATGGATTACCGGTAAAAGGTACTCTAAACGCCACATTTTGTCTTCGACGTCGTTCACACTCGCGATACAGACGGGGATCAGTAACACAAAATTGCCTCAAAGTCAATGGAACACTTGACGGACTTGATCCATGCAAAGAGTTTAATGTATCAACGAAAAGGCTGCAACTCCGATATTCGTCAAGGAATACAATTTATTTTCTGAATGCCACAGTAATGGAAAAAGGTACAAATACAGTCATTACAAAAGCAAAATCAGGTGACAAAGTTTTCAGATATATATGTCTTATAGAAATTACGATTCCTGAGTTCTACAATCCTGGTCTGCCTTTCTACGGCACTGTGAGAACTCTTAACCCTGATAGAAGTCCATATCCAAATGTGGACTTGAGTGTCACAATTTCAGAGTATTCTGGCTGGTGGTACAGAATGCTTAAGAACAAATGGGGTTACAACACCAACGTAACTACTGATGCTCAAGGGATAGCCAAGTTCATAACTCGACCACCGCCATCTCAATCGAAAAGAATTTATATTCGATTCCAAACTATGACATCAACTCGAAAAACTATAAACCTACACCACGCGAATAAACAGGCCTCTGCTAAAGCAATCACTTCAATTCAAGGAGTTTCTCTGCAATTGTATCCTCTTCATAGAATGATGTCACAACGTCCATGCGAAACAAAAAAGTTGACACTTCGACTTCAGGCGAATATTCCCCTGGATAAGAAGCGTATTCAGGCAATTATTTCCTCTAGAGGATTAATCAAGGATTATCAGGCTGTGAATGGCTCGGCATTGTCAACCTTGAAATGCCTAGATATGGATCGTGATGACCTTGGACATTACAGATGTCTACGAATTAAAAATGAACAAAAAATAGTTCGTTGTCTTCCAGGTTGGACTGGAATAAATTGCCTAACTGCCCTATGTCCACGTGGCTGTATTCAAGGTGCATGTACACATCCAGGCAGATGCGCATGTCAACGAGGATGGTCAGGTGAAAAATGCAATGTCTGCAGACGAAGAAAAGGTTGCGAACATGGCTTCTGCTACCGAGGTAACGATTGCATTTGCTACCGTGGATGGTACGGCTACAGATGCCACAGGAAGGTTCGCGGACGATGGTGGGGACGCCAATATACACCGCCAATCAAAAAAGTTCCTTTACAAAATACACCCAAAAGCAAACCAGAAGAGACAACAAACATATATGAAAGAGACATAACATTCCAAATTAAGAATTCATACGGACCAAATTCTTACATCACTATTTTTCTTTATATAGGTGAGGAAGTTCGTTCAAAAGTGATAACAGTTAATCATCAATTGAATGATCTTCGAAGCTGTCTTGAGAAGCAAGTACCAACATCATTTAAATTCAGTAAACGAGCAGTTAGACCGGGTGATCATGTTACAGGAAAAGTAAAAACAACGGGTAAGAATGCAAAATGTGCATTATCAATTCGCGATGTTGCATTAGATTCATTCGCAGTATCCAGTGGGGTTTCATTTTCTGAACTCACCAATCAAATAACAAAAATCGCTGAGCGCGTAATAGAATCTACAGCAAATAATCAATATGGAAACTATGAACAACCATTTTGTTTTGGAGTAAGGATAACTGATTTAACAAATGTGAAAGCGTTCGACAAGAACGGTTTACTAGTTCTTACTAACTCTATTTCCGTATCGTCGACTTGCAGCACTCGGGTAATGCATTTTGATGACATGGTTGCTGAAGATGAAATGATTTCAGCGAGGAGAGGACCAGTTGCATTCAGTCCTACAATGCGTGCTAATTCTCCTCCAATTCGTGCTAATTCTGGTCGTGGTGGTGGCAGACCGCAAGGAAAGAACATGAGAGAGAAAATGAAGTCTAAACTACAACCAACAAAGCAAGCAATGACAAAGAAAATAAAAGACACATTGCGCCCTCGAGTGCGCAAGCATTTCCCGGAAGCTTGGATATTTGAAGTCTTCAATAATCCAGCAAAATCACCTATTAACTTCACTGTACCGGATACCATTACAAATTGGAGATTAAACATGTATTGCATTTCCTCAGTCGGCCTTGGTATTGCACAGCCACAAAAGCTCCTTGTATTTCAACCGTTCTTTCTACAAATTGCACTGCCTTATTCCCTTATTCGAGGAGAAGCCATCCAAGTACCCGTTAAATTGTTCAGTTACACAAGTTCGTGCTTTCAGGTTTCATTCTCTGCCTTAGCATCACCAAAACTACAAATTCTTGGATTCAGAAAGCACATTACATGTGTCTGTGCCTTTCAACAAGTTACTGTGAACTTCACATTACTACCTAATGCTCTGGGGAAGATACCTTTCCAGGTGACAGCAATTGCTGAAACTTCCGAAAGATGTCCAAATCCAAGTGGCACTCCCAACCTAGACAAAACTATAAGCGATGGCGTAAGCAGACTTATTCTTGTAGAACCGGAAGGTTTACCACAACAACTTGTCATGGGTGATCTAATTTGTCCGCGAAATATAAGACAATCATTCTCTCTGACGCCACATATACCTGCAGATAATATTGTGCCCCAGTCCGCTCGTGGATATCTGACATGGTCAGGGGAAGTTCTCTCAGCTACAGTGGAAAACCTAGAACAATTAGTTCGGATGCCTACTGGCTGTGGTGAACAGAATATGATAACATTGGTTCCAAGTATATACGTCCTTGACTATTTTGTGCAATCCAAGATTGAACAGCCGAAAGTTATGGAGAAAGCAAGAAAATTCATTGATTACGGCTACAAGCGCGAACTTCGTTATCGACACCCTGATGGATCATACTCGGCCTTCGGTCCATCATCGTACAGATCAAAAGGCAGCACTTGGTTGACAGCATTTGTGCTCAAATCTTTCATTGCAGCTTCACAGTACGTTGATATTCCACCCAATCCTTTGGTATCTGCGCTATCTTTCCTTCAAAAGATTCAGAATAAAACTTCTGGCTGTTTCAATGAATTTGGCAGAGTCATTCATTCAGAAATGAAAGGAGGCGTTGGCGGTACTTCGGACAAAGTTAGCCTTTCTGTCTATGTACTTGGTGCCCTTTTAGAAGCAAGAGTACATCCGATATTAAAGCCGAAGCTAAATGCTGAAGTTATTAATAGCGCTGTGCGTTGCATAAAAGCCTCCACACCTGTAGATAATGATGAGTGGTCAGATTTAAGCACATATCAAATTGCATTACGATCTTATGTTCTCACCAAGTGGTCACCAAATAGTTCTGTTGCAATGCGTTATCAACAACAGCTACATAGACGTCGTGTTGACAAAGATGGCTATCGTTTCTGGGAAAATGTCAGCACTTCAAAATCATCAAAGCGTCGATCCACATGCTGGCGGAGAAGCACAGCTCCTAATGTTGAAACAACCGCATATGCTATCCTCTCAAAGCTTAACCAACATGATGTTAATATACTCAGTGTAATATCACCGCTGCGATGGCTTATCAACGAAAGAAATGAGCTTGGGGGTTGGTATTCAACACAGGACACAGTCATCGGCTTGCAATGTCTCGCGGATGCATCCATCCTCCTTGGCAGTAAAGATAGCAATCCCACTAACATTGAATTAGAAATTAGCAAATCAGGTTTATTTACCGGTAAGCCAGAAGTTGATCGAATAACTGCATCCAATAGAATTGTGCTGCGAAAACGACAGATACGACTGAATAATGACTTCATACTAAATATCAATGGCACAGGTTGTGCTAACTTTCAGTTATCTTTGTTATACAACATTAAAAAGATAGGTCGAAGTTCAGCACCATTTGAGCTGAAAGCAAGTTCTTCATCAATGAGATCGGACTGCTCAGCATCTCGACTGCGTATCTGCGTGAAATATACTCTCAATGCAATTGGATCTAACATGGCCATCGTCAAAGCTAAAATGGCTACTGGTTGGGTAGTAAGTGCGCGTACTATGAGTAACCTCAAAAAGAAAATAAAGGATGGGATTTTGGAGCGAGCTGATCTTGAAGTAGATGGAACTTTGAACCTCTATTTCAATTCAATCACACAACAACGTGTATGTCTGGATATATGGCTGGAGCGTCGCTTCTTCGTTGAAGATTTGCGACCCATGATAGTTCAAGTATACGACTATTACAAGCCGGAGCAAGTACAAGAACGTTATGTACCTCTTTACTCTGGAAAGTGTGCTCAAACTCCGCCTAAAACCCGCCCAACAGCTTCTACCAACCGTTGCGCACATTGTGCAAGTACCATTAACTCTACTGATGTAGATATAATAGAGAAAGCTTGCCAGAACAAGCAGAAAGTAATAGTAGGAGCACGTCGAATGGGCAATGAGTGGGAGATGACTACCCAAATCGGTAAAATGGTAGGACTTTGGACGGCTCCTCTTCAATTTAGCGGCTCGAAATGCAAGTGCTCACCTTTTTCATCAGCTATTTTCCTGTCTTATTCAAACATCAAGATCGATGGGAAAGGGTTCATAATCGACGACTCGTGGATGATTCTCAATGCAACAGCTCTACAAAATGTAACTGCATTGAATGTCACCGACAGCTGCAAAACAACTCTTAAACATATTCTGCCAGTGTTATACGTACAATGATCTTCAATACATGCACCACATCATTATCTCGGTGAATATAAAGCTTTCATAAACACGAAGAGAAATTTTGATCGAAAAAAGAGATGATCTATGAATAAGCACTGCAAAACTATATGTTTAGAATTACACGGTAGCAGGTAAAGTAGACCAATCGGGTCAGGAGCTTGTTACAAACCACGTTTAAATATTTGATTCTTTTAACCAAAAATATGCGGAACGAAGATAGGAACTGTAACAGAATTATTCTCCACTGACATCAACTGCGACATTTAAAATGAATTTTCTACATGACGCAAATACTCATATGCAGCCTACATCGCTTAACCTTTTCTGTCGAATGACAATTAAGTTTCATACATTTCTAGACATTTACTTCACAAGACCAAAATATTACTTAATAAAGCTTGTTCTGGAACTTTGAATCAAAAATACATTTTGACAAATTTCTACGAAGCTAAGGCCTCTAGACAATACGAAAACAATCATCAGATGATTTAGAAAAAATAAACTTATTTCTACATGCATGTAAGTGCATGCATGTGTGAGAAATCGTTCGTTCATATTTTGAGCACTACACTAAAACTGTGTACTTTAAGTCTGTCCTATAAGTCACATCAAGTTTGCCAAATTGGAATAAAAATGAGCTGCAAAAACTATGTTATATAACAAAAGCATGACCAAAAAGGGTCTGCAACAAAATTGCGATTTGAGCACAATGTATTGTTCTTTAAGTCTACAGCTAGGTACTCAGCATGCTTGAAGTCAAGCACGCTGATATTTGGTCTAATAGCTAATGTCACCACCAATGTCAGCGTAGCATGCAGCCCCTAGGGAAGCGAAGTCATCGTTAGTTATGAAAATCACTTTATCATAGCATTGTCGAATTAACATAGCTCAATAGAGGCGGTTGCGGTGTCTATTGGCCATTCCTGGATGATGTTGATTATAAAATATTTGCCATTGGCTTTCGCAGGAATATAAAGATTTTTTACTTAATGAATCGTGATGCTTTAACGAGAGTGACAAAATATCATTCATGCATGGCAGTTAAACAAAATTTCATGTACTTCTGAAAAGATGGAAACAGCAAAATATTCCTTTGACTTGCCTTTGGATTGCCTATCACTTTCCTGGCGGAAAAGGGGAAGGACATAACTGATCATGACAAATGAAAGTATACGGTCTTGCAAAAGTTCCCGTGCACCGAACAAATTTCAATATTGCAACTGTTCTAGGGTACTAAGCAAGTTCATGTTTGTTTTGCATGAAACTTCACTGAATGACACATACATCTGTTAATATGTATCACATGTAAAACGGCCAAGCCCGCAATGGCAACAGCTCAAAATGAACAAGACGTGATTTAAGAACCCAAGTAATATCATCGCTGTCAGTTTAACAAATACTTACCACGTGCTTGGCATAAAAGTCCTAAACATTTAAGAAATCTTAAAGAAATCTTTATCAAACCTAGTACATTTCCTAAACTTTTACTAAATATTTAGCAAACTTTCCAAACTTTCACAAAATATTTGGCAAATTTTCTGAACTTTTACGAAATGTTTAGTATATATTTTGTAAATTTTCCAAACTTTTACAAAACATTTAGCAAATTATTTCTAATTTTTATAATATGTTTAGCAAATAATAAGCTAATTTTATCCTACTTCATAGGCGATTACGAAACATTTGCAAATTTGAATTCATGAAAAATATCTTCTAGTATGAAATGTTTTATATTCATCAAATAGAAAACCAAAACAATCATAATTCGGCAAAAGGGTAGCTAGCAAAACGCTCTGCTCGAATTATTCATACTCAAAATCGTTTAAAATCCGTACGGCATATAAAAACTGCATGACTGGAATAAAATGACTGATCTTACTAAAATTATACTTTGTACGATAACATTCATAGAGATGGCAAAAACTGAGCCCTGCTCCCCAAAGTAAACCGCAGAAGGAATGGATATCCTTCAAAAATACAATTTTTCATACGTATTTGGAAGATGAACAAAGTTTTACCACCATATAGGATGACGTTTACATAATAGCACACATCGAACGATCCGATACAAACCATTTTTATGAATATCACTTTTATCAACATAAAGGAAATTTCCCTATCCGGATTTGATCATTCTTCATTTGAAAATTCTTCCAACCAGAAAACATGCCCACAGCCCCAATGCGTATTTCACGTCATCTGAAACACTGTCATTTCGAGTCAAACACCGTCGTGCTGTTATCAGTTACATTTTTAAGAATAGAGGTGATATGATATCACGAAAAGTTTAAAGTTCAGCGGAGAAACAGTCACTACCAAATGAAGTTTGAAGCGATGATACAACGTCACTGAAAAAAAACATCTTCGCGGTTGGAACACAAGACGGTTGTTCGAATCTGATGATCGCTGGGACGTTGCGAGGATGAGAGATTTATGGATAAAGAATAATTCCAGCAGTTTTCGGGGTTAATTAGCTCACAAGGCAAGACGGAAAAGCAGCCAAATGTAGGTCAGGTATTGAGTCATCGATGTACAGATAAGACGAGTCTGCACAGCCTCAGCAATCAGCACCTGTAAAAAGAAGACAAATCTTGTGCTGATGTGCAGAGCAGAATTATCATACTTAACGTATCTTAATTAACATTCTATGGGGAGGCCTACTCAAAGTAGTAGTAATCCCATCCCAGGCGCAAGTGCAAAATGTAAAACGATGAGTCATCATGCTGACTCAGCCCCCTCCCCCTCTGGAGAGAGGAAGGAGTTCGTCAAGGATGTGATGGCAGGATGGGTCCGAGAGGAAGAAACAGTACCCTACCCCCTGGAAGAAAAGAAGGAAGGAAGGAGCAGTTTTCCAGTGAGTTAAGGGGTGGATTTTGGATTTTAAGGGTGGGTTTTGGTAGTTTTGGGATGAGAAAAGTCGTTTTTCATCATAAAGGAGGGTTCGGATGTGAAATTGGAGTTCAGATTCGGAATTTACGTGAAATTTTGGGTTGTGAAGGAAGGCAGGAGGAGCAGCAAGGGGAGGAATCTCTGAAAACGGCAGAGTTGGAAAAAGGGCGGGTTTAGGTGGTTTTGGGATGAGAAAAGTCGTTTTTCGGCATGAAGGAGGCCTCGGATGGGAAACGGAGGGCAGATTCGGAATCTACGTGAAATTTTGGGATAGGAAGGAACTTGTTTCCAGCGACATCGGAGAGACAAAATTTCGACGACGTCCCCCCCCCACTCCTGTCAGACTTCCAACTTTGGTGCTAGAGATCGTAGAAAGTCGTGTGATAGCTCATTTGAAAGCTAAGAGTGAGAAAAATGCAATGGAAAGCTCAGTTTGGCCCTATTTTCCTGGTTTGAGAGAGGAAAATGACAGGAAAACGTCAGAGTTGGAAAAGGCAGGTTTTGATGGTTTTGGGATGAGAAAAGTCGTTTTTCGGCATATAGGAGTGCTCGGATGGGAAAACGGAGTGCAGAATCGGACGTTTTGGCCAATTTTGGGTCTAGGAACTTGTTTCCAACTCAATCGGAGAGAAAAAGTTCTGCCCCCCCCCCTCGGCAGCGATCTTCCAACTTTGGTTCTAGAGATCGTAGAAAGTCGTGCAATAGCTCATTTGAAAGCTAAGAGTGAGAAAAATACAGTGGAAAGATCAGTTTGGTCCTATCTTCCTGGTTTTAGAGAGGAAAATGGCAGGAAAACGTCAGAGTTGGAAAAGTCAGGTTTTGATCGTTTTGGGATAAGAAAGTCCATTTTTCGACATGAGGGAGTGCTCGGATGGGAAAACGGAGGGCAGATTCGGAATTTATGGCAAATTTTGGGATGAGAAGGATGTTTCCAGCGACATCGGAGAGAAAAAGTTTTGAGGACGTCCCCCCCTCTGGACGAGACTTCCAACTTTGGTTTTAGATATCGTAGAAAGTCGTGTGATATCTCGTTTGAAAGCTAAGAGTGAGACAAATTCAGTGGAAGACACGGCATGTTCATATCTGCCTTCGTTTAGATGTGAGACGCCATTGAAAATTTGGGAAATTGGCAAAAAAACGACAGAGTTAGAATCTTTACGAAAATGGCTCTAGCGGGTGAACCAAGCCTCGGACGGGGAAACAGACACCAGATTTGGAATCAGCGTGCCATTCTGCATCTATAGGGTGAGTTTCAAGTGAATCGGAGAGAAAAAGTTGAAAATTTTTTTCACACTGGGTTTCCACACGCGATTTTTTCGTGAAAATGTTAAATTGTGGCCACCTTTGGCGATGAAGAGCGGAGGATTGGAAGTGAATGAAGAGTTCGGGTTTTTTTAGGGGCAAGACCGCACTTTGTTCTCTAGGATCCTATCTTTTCAGATCTGTGGAAGGTTTCGTTTCTAAATGAGAGCATTTTTAACTCGGCTCCTGGTCATCGTAGAGAGTAGAGAGCGAGTAAACGTGGCTATCAAAATTTGGAGTCAATCGGAGCACTAGAACCGGAGATAGACGGGTTTAAAGTTTTTGGATGATGGATCTTATGTCATCAGCTGATCGCCACAAACTATATAAGCGGGGAAACGACAGAGACCTTTCATTAAGACGAGAGCGATTGTCAATGGTAGGTCGTCTCTCTGAGCTCCGATGATAGCATCAGAAATTCCAAATTTCGAGTTTCTGTAAGAAACCGACTTCGAAAATTTCATTGCTGATATCAGCTAAGGCGTCAGACTTAAAGGTTAGCCAGGAGATGGCCTTCGTCTCCAGGCCATAAAAGACTTCAAAAGCTTAAAGGCTTCTAACTTTGCTTCTACAAGTTCATTTCCAAGAAGATTCCAAGAAGAGTCGATCGCTATTGATCAGACCTATAGTGACAAACTACTTATAAAATTTCATAAGTAGTGCTAAAAAGTTGAAAAAATTAAATTCACTATTTTTGGGGGTTTTCTGGGATTTTCGACCCTGCTGAAGTCAATGAAGGCATGGATAAGTGTGTGCGAGCCAGTCTTCTCATGAACCAAGCGGCTTTTCACTGAAAGCGAGCAAGAAACGGAGAGTTTTGCTGTAATATTCCACTGACAGGGTGTTCCTTCGGGACGGCGGATGATGCCGTAGTGATAAGTGTGGCTAGGGAGTGTGTCATATTTTAGACCGAAACCGCTGGGGCAACTCATGTTGGGCATTTGACACAGTTCTCAACGTAGCACTTTGAACGCCAATCGGTTGAGTCTTAGCTATCTTGTCATGGGTGGCATCTAAATATCTCCATTGCAAGACGCTTGTGAATCACGGCTTGCTATCCCTCTCTACAGCTTGCTATCAAGCTGATCAAAATAACGACTTGGGATGTTTCCTCTTGTAAATAACTCCACCGGTTTTTATGTCAAAATCGAGGCCCGGATACATACCAACACAGTGACATGACGCACGCTCTGTCCGACCGAGGTTGGATTTGTGGGTCAAGGCCTTGGAGCTGGGATAAGATCCCCTCTGAGTAATGCCTGTAACGGATTCAAGAGCTTAACACATAAACGCTTGCTATCAAGTCGCTATCAGGCCTTTGTGAAATCTCGCCTAGCCTCAGTAACTCAGGGTTGGCAACGTCTATCGTTTGTCATTGTAACTTGGTAAAAATGAGACGGTTACTGCAGGCATTGACGTCAAACCTTTTCGCGTCATAGGGTAACCCGTCTTTATGTTGGGAGTTGGTAACTGAAAGCACGGTGATTGCCGATGGCCATACATGGTAAAACCGCTGTTGTTATGTCAAATGCATGGCCAAATAAGGAAGGTCTGAATCATGGCTTTGTGTCAGAGGGGTATATAAACCGCCGACTCTCATTTTATTTCATTTCAATCATGCAGACGCCGAACACTCTAGTCAGCTCTCCTGACAAGCCTCGGTTGAAGCCGAGAAATTTATTTCAAGAGTTTCAGCGGGCTGAAGAGTGAGAAAAGATTTTTAACAATCTTGCTCGTATAGGCGCATCTGATTGCGGCGATGATGATGATATGACTCAGTGGGGCTATATACCACCCCCAAGTAGTCAGTTAGTAGCAGTAGAGGTCGATGCTGCTACCATAGACAGAATTAAAGACTCTCTCAGCAGAATCGGTCTAAAGTAAGGTGGCTGATTACGATCCCGACAACGTCCCATGAGCCCTCTTAAGGGCTACCTTCTAATGCAGCTAAAGTGGTCCCAAGCCCGCCACATATCTTCGGATATGGAATGCAGAGGTGAAGAATAAATGATGAAATGGAATGAAGGAAAGCCAAACTTGCACCACATGCAGCCACAAACACATTTCTATCTTCAGTAGTGAACAAGCTCTTGTGAACGTAGTCAGAAAGTGTATGATGGCTTGCAAAAGCAAAGTTTAGTGTAGTCAAATAGTTTTACTGCGACACACGTTTGTGAAAGTAAAGTTTGATCATCGACGTTTTATTCGTGAGTGTAGTCAGAAAGTGTATCATGTTGTACAAAAGTTTTACTGCAACACAGGTTGATGTATAGTTGGAAAGTTTGATCATGGCGTTTTATGAAACACAAATGTCATAAAATGTAAGCGTAAGTGTAGTCAAATAGTTTTTACCAAACACATGTTTGTGAAAGTAAAGTATTAGATTACACAGAGTCATCAATACTGTCAAAGGTGTACAAGTCATATCAAGCATATTCAACTGAGTGTCCATTCCTGACACTCATCATCATTTGAAATTATCTGAAGATGAAAAGTTGCATTCGCTTCCCAACTTCATGGTCTGTAGCAAGAGAGCTTGATTATTCGTTGAAGGCTATAGAAAGTGTTACAAATGTAAATGAAAATATTAAAGCTGGCACTTTAGTTGAAAGACTAATGTATCTAGATGAGCATGCTATGAATCATCATTTGGATTGAAGATGGATAGAGGATTTTTCCATGCTGCAATGTAATGATCGTGAAAATAGGAGGATGAAATTGGAGCGATCTGGAGTGAAAAAGAAAAAGGTGGCATTTGCAACTGATTTGTCAAGTAGCTCTACCAATAAAAGTGACTTCAGAAAGAAATTGGAAGAAGAGACGTTTAAATTATTATGTGAACGGAACTGCGTTGAGTGTTTTAAAAGGGAACGGTCCCTTCTTTTTTTTACCATGTTGTCATTCTGCTATGTGTTCTAGGTCCTATGTACCTTTGGAAACTATGTTGTGTCCCATCTGTGATCAAGAAATAATTTCAACAGTCAATGTATATAAATGATTTTGATGCAATCCTTGTCGATTTTAGAACAGTCATCTATGACCGTGACACCACTGTATCACCGTCTCATTGAAAAGAGAAAGCATTATTATACAAGGCAGTGGATTCTTGTGTTGGAAAAACTATTATCATCCTGTGATTGTAGAGAGATGATACATCGTTTGAGTAATGCTATCATCATTCACGCAAACTGTGAAGATGTTGACTATATGCTATCTTGTAATTATAAACCAATGCAGTTTACGAATACACTTTCATCACTCTTACATCATGGTCTTCTTTCATTACCTTGCTTGGAATTATGTATTCTACACGTTGCTTATGGGAAGCCTTTTACACTTAAGCACAATTGATGCAAAGGCATTAAACTTTACAAGCATCGTCGTACAAACAGATTGTTCATGTCTGGCTCATAACATATCATCAAACGACACAGCTGAACTGTTTCCATTGAGCTATAGTACCTCACTGAATGATACATTACAGCTACCCACACATGTATCTGCTTCTGACTATCCTACTGGTACTGTGGCTGTTCTCAGTGTATTGCTTTTTACTAGTGCTGTACTCAACGTCTTCCTCTATTTCATTGCGTTTGCGACGGTAATGTTTCGACGCTGCTGTCGTGTTTAAGCAAAAAACACTCTAACATCCACCTGTAAAAATGGCTAGACGTCGTTCATCTCACCGTTCGCGCAGACAAAAGTGTCAATCAAATGCAAACAAAAAATTCTGTCTCACTCTTCGTCGCTTATTAAAATTAAAACCATCTCATCAATGTGAGGCAATGAAGCTAGCAAGCAATGCCTTCATTCGTAAAATGTGCGCGGAAATACGAAAAGTGCGTTATATGACATTAAATAGCAAAAAGGCCAATGAAAATGCCAGGCATGGTAAAGTTCTTCACACCTTGAGCAATCCAAAAACATCAATTCCTACAAAGCGCAAACTATCATCACAGCGCGGTGGCTTCTTACCACTTTTAGCGCCTATCATCATGGCAGCTGCCGGTCCTGCTTTGGGAGGATTAGCTGGTGCTCTCGCGAATAAAGCCATTAATGGATAGATACTAAGTTAAATGGTAGGAATTTTCATCAAAATCAACATAGATTTCCGTTTACGTTGTAATCGCACTATGTGTATCGTAGGACCCTCTCATAGTGGGAAGACACATTTAACACTGCAGTTGTTGGAGCGTCGTAATGAGATTTTTGACTGCATACCAAATCGCGTTGTTTGGTGCTATGGAATTTATCAACATAACTTACATCGTCAATTGGTTGGTAAGGGTTACTTGGTTCAACGGGGATTATCATCACTGCTGATATTCAACCCTATGATTTTATCATTTTTGATGATTTACTTAATGAGAGTAAGAACTCACAAGAAGTAACTGCTATGTTTACCAAGGCTGCTCATCACAAACCATGCTCAAGCACGGACTCGAAGTCTAAACACACATTACTACATCATCTTTAAAAATCCTCGTGATAAAAGTCAAGTTGAATTCCTATCTCGAGAAGTTCTTCCTCGCAAGTCAAAAGCGTTAATTGAAGTATTTGAGGCTGCTACGGATAAAACCTATAATTATTTATTTTTGGATTTTACCCCAGGATTTTACCTGAGGATCATCGCTTACGCAGTCATCTCTTTGAGAAACCCATGATCATATAAAAATTGTTATGAGTGGTTTTCAACGCATCATTGCTATTCCACAAGAAGAATATATACATCTGACTACAATGCAGAGTGTTCAACAACCTTGGGCAAATCAAATGTCACAACTTAATCAGCAATATGAACAAGAAGCTGTACAAAGTAAAAATCTATATGATCGTTTGATAAAGCAGAGTTCTACTTTAGAAAAAATGAAACAATTGAAAGAAAAAATTCACAATGATCTTTCGCTTGGTTTACCCAAACCCTTTCGCAATCGCGCACTCAGCTTATATCGAAGTCTCGAACCGAACTTGAAAATCACACAACAAGGTGAAATGGTAGGTGATAATGGTGCAGTCATTAGGGACTCAAGAGTGGAAGATTTAATTAATCATGCTGTTCGTGATCGTCGTCGTCACTTTACACCTACAGGATGGGAGTTCTTTTTAAAAAGTATGAAGAAATTCAATGTTTCAAAGGCAATTCTTGGACGTGATACCTTACAGGAAATGGAAAATGTATCTACACCTAGGAAGAGAAAGTTGCAAAGTGTAGAGAGACATAAAAAGAGAATCAAGCAAACTTTGAAAACACCCGAGAAGTTGCCGAAGCGTATACCAAAACCTTCAACACGTTATTCATCATTTGATTTTATCACAGACTTTTAATGAAGAAGCTATCTTGCATCCCATGTTCAGAGTTGTCAAACATTCGTGTGTCATTGAACTGCTTAAGTACATGTTGTAAAAGTGATTCATACAAGACGGCTCAAAAAAGTAGCAAAAGCAGGTCTCAAACACAAACGCAAACCCTAGCGGAGAAAAAGACTGATACTTTGAGGCAAATAAACGATCCCTCTTAATAGACGATGGATGAACATCTGAAATCAATTTACTGTAACCCAAAGCATTATGCAGGTTATGCCTCAGTGAAAACGTTGTCACAAGCAAGTGGTTATTCACAGAAACAACCTGCATATACATTGAACACACAAGCTCGAAAACGCTATCCTACCCGTTCTTATATCGTTCATGATATTGATGAACAATGGCAAGCAGATTTGGCTGATGTTTCTTTATTAGCTAAAAAGAATAAAGGCTATCGCTTTCTCCTACCTGTCATTGACTTATTTTCCCGTTATGCTTGGGTTCAACCACTCAAGACAAAGCGTGGTGAAGAAGTGGCCGAGGCTTTCCAAAATATTTTCAGTGAAGGACGCATTCCCACACGTATTCAGACTGATCAAAGGAAAGAGTTTGAAAACAGACATGTGCGTGCTTTATTTCGCGAACACAAGATCGAGCTGTTTAGTGTGAAAAGTGCATACAAGGCTGCAGTGGTCGAACGCTTTAATCGTACACTGAAAACTCGTCTATGGCGCTATTTCACTGCAAAACTAACACAAAAGTGGACGGATGCATCACAAGATACTGTACACGCTTACAATCATTCTGTTCATCGTATGATTGGTCACAAACCTGCTGACATAACTCCAGACATGGTGGATACAATCCGTGAAATCAATGCTAAACGCAAGAAACCATCACAAGGTAAACGTGACATTCAGCTTGGCGACAAAGTTCGCATTTCCAAGGTGAAAAGCGTGTTTGCGAAAGGATATCTTCCCAATTGGACGGAAGAAATATTTACTGTCTCTGAGGTTAACAAGAAATTCAAGCCCACTACCTACAAACTTCGTGATTATCATGGTGAAGAGATTGAAGGGAGTTTTTATCGTCATGACATAACGCCCATCACCAAAGACGATGATGACTACATGGTTGAAAAGATACTTCGTCACCAAATGCGACAAGGGGAAAAGTGGAGCCTGGTGAAATGGGCTGGCTATCCAAATTCAATGAATAGTTGGATTCGTCATTCTGACCTTTATCGTGTTAGTCAACGTTCCTAGGGAAAGTAATGAATTGTGTAAATATGAATAAATAAATAAAGACCTATGGATCAAACTGCTACGTTTTAATCTGCTCCCTCCTATGTTGGAGGGACTGGAGCTGGCTTTCTCGTTTATGCTGGATCGAGAAGTCAAGAAGGGGGTAGTCTATTGGGTGCTGTCAAAGGTATGATGCTCCCCACTTTCGCAAATGTGGGAAAATCAGCTTTAAAGGAAGCTGTAGGAATAGCAGCAGATATAGCAAGTGATGCACTTCAGGAAGATTGCCGATTCGTGAATCGATAAAGCGTCATGGAATACAGCGTTTGAAGAATGTCGGTAAGGCTGGTATCAGGTCTGTCATCAGTCATATCAATCCACTCTCTACTTCAGGAAAACGTAAGCGAAGAGCATCTCGTATACCTCCTAGCAAACGCAGACGACGTGGACTGTTTTAAATATGGAATACATAACCTCATCCCTTTTCTTATTTGATAGAACACCTATACAGACGGATATCATTAGAAATTATGTATCCATTCGTTATCCACAGACAAGTATCGATTCCGGTAGTGTCATTGAGTTTTTAATACCAAGAAATGATGCTGAGTACATCGATGTAAATGACATCAATCTACATGTTAAGTTTAAGATAGTAAATAAAGACGGTACAAACCTTGACGACAAGGATAAAGTAGCCGTGAATAACTTGGCAATAGCAACGCTCTTCAAGGATGTATCATTGATCATTGGTGAAACTCGAGTTGAAGGTGGTCAACACAGTTATCCCTATCTCGGTTATTTTTCAACAGTCATGCAGTTCCAGCCACAAGCACAAAAGAGTCACATGGCTATTATGGGTTGGTGTAAAGATGAAGCTGGTAAATTTGATAGTGACAAAAACAAGGGATTTGTCACTCGTGAAACGTGAACTGCAGAAAGTAGGGTGTGTGAATTATATGGTCCCCTATACTTGGACTTTTTCCGTCAATCACGTTTCTTAATGTCAAAAGTAGACATGCGAGTTCATCTCTTGCCGAACGATCCTAAATTTGTATTGAATACTTATGGAGCAAAGATTGAATTTAAGATTCCGTTTGAAAGTGTTAGACTTTATGTGCGACGAATGACAGTGAATCCTTCGGTGATTAATGGTCACGAGATGGGTTTGAAGAAGTATGATGCTCTTTATGATGTAGATCATACTGAGATCCATAGTTTCACCATTCCTCGTCCGCAAAAGAGCTTTGTTAAAGATAGTTTGTTTCCTATACAATCACCAAAAATGATCATTGTGGGATTCATTGCAAATGATGCATACAATGGTAATATATCGAAGAATCCCCTCAACTTTGAACACTTTGGTTTAAATCAAATCGGATTGTATCGCGATACTGATTGCATTCCTGGTACTCCTTTTTGCCCAGACTTTGCTAATGGACATTATTCTCCCTCATATCAAAATATGATGGAGACCTTTGAATACTGGAATACTTATGACGCCAATGGTTTGACCCATGATGAATTTGCTAATGGTTATACGCTTTATGCATTTGATTTGACAGCAAACAATGAAGCAGGTGCTTCTTATCGTCCGGGCACTGCCACGAAGGGTCTTAAACTAGAATTCTTTTTTGGAAAAGATTTGACGAAAACAGTCAATGTACTCATCTATGCTGCGTTCGATTCTACCATTCGAATTAGCAGACTACGTGACGTTTCCGCTTCTTATACAAGTTAATGAGTTGATTATCTGATGCAGAGTTAGAGAGAGAGTCGTTCAAGAACATGGTGATGAACGCACTGTTGCAGCATTTCGAGGTGTGTTTTCCATTAGTAATATGCCCACAGTTTTACCAAAACCACCCTCACTCATTATCATATATACTGATACAGCACACTTACCCGGCAAACACTGGAAAGTTTATTTATTGATAAAACCTGTTGCGGTGAAATCTTTGATTCATTGTCCTTACCAAACTGTGATTATGTTACACGCTTCATGAACCGTCATTCACGAAAATGGATTTGAAATGCTTTGGCCTATCAGCATCCCTTGCCTTCAACATGTGGAGCCTATGCCCTCTACTTTGTAATGCAACGACTACATTATGACTCTTTACATGACATTTGTAAACATTTTTCACATGATACCCCTGTCAATGAAAAGGGCATTCGTAACTTTTATAAAAGCCTTCAATAAATATGTACGATTAAAATTTCTTTTCTTTATTATACTTCAATGGAAAAGTAGATGATGTGATTGAATATGTTGTATTTAGTCATCAAACATGAATAGGTAGAAATACGAAGACATTGTTCACTTGTCACACTCATGCTTATGAGTGTTGGTTTGTTGAAGAAAAGTCATTATGCGAGGATGTATACGTTCTCTATACTTGTTTCAACTTGAGGATGTAAAATGTATAACACCATATTGATCATGAAGAGCAATGAAATCTCGTCGAATAATGAATAGACGCCCACCTAGAGGGATATAGTACATTGGATGATGCATGATATGTAAAGCATCGTGGAGGCTATCCATTTGAAAAGGTTATAAACTTATTTTGACGTGTCGATGAGTATCGTAAAAGGTAATGCGTCGAGCCTTCCATGTAGCGTGACACTGAGAAGAGAGCTTGGCAATCTTGGTTAGTTTTAGACATAGCAAAACGTTTGCTTAGTCTTCTCGTTTAAGCAAAGCATTCATAAGTAATGGATGAAGTCATGTTAAGATTGATCATCATATTATCATTTGCGATGGTGACATTAGCGGGACAAGGATTAGATGATGCAGTTCGTCTCATCAAATCACCTCTTCATGCAACAAGACCTATTGAAGATGTATTTCTTTCCGGCATAGCCGATCCTTGGCAAAATCATGCTTACAGACTTCAGATTTTACGTCAGCGAATGGGTCATGCGTGGGAAATGGTGTTAACAGATTATGGCTTTAAGCGATCGCCTGTAGGCGGCATCGATTTGATCAATCCTGTACGTCGCATTGCAATGGAATTAAAAAATAGCTGTCGCGCGAGCTCATCAATGAAACGTGAAATATTTCATACCCTTGCAGATTTTAAACGTAGAAGACCAAGATATCAAGTAATATTTGGTTGAATCAACTATCGCAATATGAAAGAAGGCGGTACAAGCATACTTAGGGGAATGCATTATGTGAAAGGGCAATCACTCTTAACCAAATTCCTCGGACGACAGAAAGTGCTTACTGTGAGCAGATTGAAGCAGCAGTTCGTTATGTCATGCGACATAACGCCTAAGCAAACGACGCTTTATGTTGATACTTTAACATGGAGTTTACAGCAGTGTTTCCCACTAATGCTCAACCTGAGCGATATGAAAATACAGCTGCCGAGTTTGAGACTGATTTAACACAGCCGATTGACTTACATGGTGATTGGGAAGTGGCCCTGCAAGATTTGAGCTATGTGAATAATATAAGAACCATTGCCAATGAAGAGATTACATTAGGCACTGCAACGAATCAAGGCTTGTACTTTCCAAAACTAGAGCGAAATGATAAAGTACATACCTACAACTTGAATGAACATGCAGCAGAGTGGAATTCTATTCCTACAGTAAACATCCGTCGGGGAAAGCGAGCTGTTGATGAGATTGTAAATGGCCCTACTTTAATCATTACTGCAGATACAGACATACCCATTGCTAAAAATGCTTCACCCCTGAAATGGAAACAACCTACAAACCCATCATTCCGTCTTTTTTTAGAGCAAACATACTATTATATGAAAATTCAACGCCTATTGAATGTTATGAATGATTTGGCAAAGGATCTACGGTTCTGGCAGATGGATCCAAATCTACATAAAGTTACACTCTACATGAGACCGACTACCATTTCCCATGGATTTTATGTGAGTGAACCTCTGCAAAGGATATTGAATCTTAAATCACGTTTCCTTCTACCTATCGCAAAATTTGCAGAATTAAAAGAAGGTGGTGCCTTCCCTTTGAGTGCTCAAGTGTCAATGAAAGTATCAAAGCAGATTAAGAAATATCCAAACTGGCACAGGAAAAAATTTAATATTACCCTTCTTCCCCTTGATCGCATGCATGAGCGCTTTGTGCTTTTTAAATCTGGTACTGTTGATGACTTGATCAAACAGGTAAATGAAATAAATGGATTATCTATGTCCATCACTCGAGTACGCAATAAAGCAAGGATTGATTTCCGAAATGATTATGAGCGCTCACACATTGGATTTGCTCACATCAATTCTAAATTTCGCGATTTGCTCTCTTTAAACACAGACGTCTTATGGTCATACCATGAATGGGGGAATGTGAAAATAACATCTGAACAGCAATCCGATTGTCGAATGGTCCTTTATTTCAAACGCACAGACCCTGTTTTACGTCACAGTCTTACATGGAAGCCAGATGAAAAGTTACCGTACCTCCAAAGCATTATAGCAATGGCTATGATGTTTGTGCATACTTGAACAAGGGTGTATCAAATCTACACTCATATCATTTTGACTATGATCCTAAAGAAAATACATTCTGTATCAGTGTACATGGTAAAAGGGTCATTCACATTTCAAAAGAGTTAACAAAGATTTGAGGATTCAAACGTGACATATTCTACGACGAGAAGTACTGTGGCTCAACATCCTTACTCGATATGAATATCAATCACTTTTACATTTACACTAACTTTATCCATTCAACACAAGTTGATGGTCAAATGGTTCCCCTTTTAAGATATATTCCTATTGACAGTGGCGACTTTGGTGTGACCATGCACAGGGAGTTCCTGAAACATGGTATACATTCCAGTCAATGTATCACGATTATCCCATTGCAAATTTGGTATCTATGATGATAGTGGTAATCCTATTCAATTCATTGGAGGTCGTACTGTCTTAACACTTCATTTTCGTCAGATCAAATCACTAATGTTGCGTGTGGCGCAGTCAATGTCTTTTTTTTCTTGATTAGGTGCCCGTTAAGGCCGTGGTCTCATAAAGACCGTTTAGGGCATTCTCTGGTCTCATCAAGGCTTTTCACTCCTGAAAGTCAGCCTCGTTTATGAAAGGCTTACTCTCAACCGTTTATAGAGTGAGCTGCTTGCAGCCTTCAATCATTTGTCTCTCTTCCTCTTCCTCTTTTTGTTGAAACTTTCTCTCAACTTCCTTCTTCGTAGGAGTTGAGCTAGCAAGAGGTGTGAATGTTTCCTCTGTGTCAAACATGACTATGATAGTGAAATGCAAAACACTCTTCTTTATATATGAGAATGATGCATTGTGATTGATAAATGGCTGCCGTCCAATGAGAGAGCGCGAAGCAGGGACAGAGAATCTATATACGTGTGGTGCAATGACCATTTCCTCATAATATCATTAAAATGGATACACCACCGAACACCTATGCCCTACTCATGCCCAATGCCTCACGCAAGAGGCAAGTGAAAACTATTTACGATGGTGAGGTCCAGCCGCTACAGTTAGATGAGGAAATCATCATCATTTCCGACGATGAAGAGGACAGTACTGATACAATCAGGGCCGCATTCCTGAGTGTGTCTCCAAAGGACGTTATGATGGAGCGGTGTGTTGAGTCTCTCCGGAGCTGGCTAGACCTCTTCTCTCCTTCTAGTCAGCCCCGCAATCAAAAAGAGTTTGACTTGGTAGACGTCATGTACCGTCTTATTACAAAACGTATTGCTTTTATCTTTTTTCAATAAATGTATATCATGACAGTGTTGATTTTCCTTCACATGAACTACATGGCTTCGAAAGGATCATCCAGTAAGCATAGTGTCGATTGGGAGCTATTGTTAGAATAAGATATCCTATCATCTAGACACTTAACACATGAGTTACTAGAAATCATTCAACATATGAAAATGATTTCAGGTGAATCAATTGAAGCAACGTTATCTGAGAATGAGCCATGAGTTCTGCTTGTCACTCTTACACCACACGTGCACAAAATCATTTTCTATCTTCTCTAATGATGTGATTCACTTTTGATAGAAAAGTAGAGCGATAATAAATGTGCTAACTAACCCCATATCTAAATTCCTCCATTTATTTCCATTTCTAGATCAATACATTGCAAAACAAAGACATATAGTATGTAGGTTTATTTATAATTGAATCACATATACTTTATAGCGAGAAAAAGTCAAGCGGAATGACCTCTAAGTCACTGTGCACTTTATAGCACCTTGGTCGTTTTGGAGCGTCGGGCACTTTTCTCACACGCGTCGTTTCTGGTGTGAATTCACCATCAGTCCATACAATTTTTTCAATGACGACGACTTTCTTGCGGGACTCCTCCTCTTGTTCACACTTGTCCTGATCCCACTCGCCAATGACTTCAAATATTTGGTTAAATATTTCCAATGCTTGAAAGTTTGACATGTTAGACTGCTACTTCGTATAACGCGACTGAGAAGTGCTGCAATCGTTTCACTCATATAGTTATTTAACAATGAGTCCCTCAACAGCCAATCAGAATGATTCTAATTTAGATGAAGATTCCTTTTTTCACTTTATCAACCTGTGTGGCAGTAGAAACTTTTCTACAACTTGATGCACTTTCTGACTACACTCACAAGAGCTTGTTCACTACTGAAGATAGAAATGTGTTTGTGGCTGCATGTGGTGCAAGTTTGGCTTTCCTTCATTCCATTTCATCATTTATTCTTCCCCTCTGCATTCCATATTCAAAGATATGTGGCGGGCTTGGGACCACTTTAGCTGCATTAGAAGGTAGCCCTTAAGAGGGCTCATGGGACGTTGTCGGGATCGTAATCAGCCACCTTACTTTAGACCGATTCTGCTGAGAGAATCTTTAATTCTCTCTATGGTAGCAGCATCGACCTCTACTGCTACTAACTGACTACTTGGGGGTGGTATATAGCCCCACTGAGTCATATCATCATCATCGCCGCAATCAGATGCGCCTATACGAGCAAGATTGTTAAAAATCTTTTCTCACTCTTCAGCCCGCTGAAACTCTTGAAATAAATTTCTCGGCTTCAACCGAGGCTTGTCAGGAGAGCTGACTAGAGTGTTCGGCGTCTGCATGATTGAAATGAAATAAAATGAGAGTCGGCGGTTTATATACCCCTCTGACACAAAGCCATGATTCAGACCTTCCTTACTTGGCCATGCATTTGACATAACAACAGCGGTTTTACCATGTATGGCCATCGGCAGTCACCGTGCTTTCAGTTACCAACTCCCAACACAAAGACGGGTTACCCTATGACGCGAAAAGGTTTGACGTCAATGCCTGAAGTAACCGTCTCATTTTTACCAAGTTACAATGACAAACGATAGACGTTGCCAACCCTGAGTTACTGAGGCTAGGCGAGATTTCACAAAGGCCTGATAGCGACTTGATAGCAAGCGTTTATGTGTTAAGCTCTTGAATCCGTTACAGGCATTACTCAGAGGGGATCTTATTATCTTTTTAGCACTACTTATGAAATTTTATAAGTAGTTTGTCACTATAGGTCTGATCAATAGCGATCGACTCTTCTTGGAATCTTCTTGGAAATGAACTTGTAGAAGCAAAGTTAGAAGCCTTTAAGCTTTTGAAGTCTTTTATGGCCTGGAGACGAAGGCCATCTCCTGGCTAACCTTTAAGTCTGACGCCTTAGCTGATATCAGCAATGAAATTTTCGAAGTCGGTTTCTTACAGAAACTCGAAATTTGGAATTTCTGATGCTATCATCGGAGCTCAGAGAGACGACCTACCATTGACAATCGCTCTCGTCTTAATGAAAGGTCTCTGTCGTTTCCCCGCTTATATAGTTTGTGGCGATCAGCTGATGACATAAGATCCATCATCCAAAAACTTTAAACCCGTCTATCTCCGGTTCTAGTGCTCCGATTGACTCCAAATTTTGATAGCCACGTTTACTCGCTCTCTACTCTCTACGATGACCAGGAGCCGAGTTAAAAATGCTCTCATTTAGAAACGAAACCTTCCACAGATCTGAAAAGATAGGATCCTAGAGAACAAAGTGCGGTCTTGCCCCTAAAAAAACCCGAACTCTTCATTCACTTCCAATCCTCCGCTCTTCATCGCCAAAGGTGGCCACAATTTAACATTTTCACGAAAAAATCGCGTGTGGAAACCCAGTGTGAAAAAAATTTTCAACTTTTTCTCTCCGATTCACTTGAAACTCACCCTATAGATGCAGAATGGCACGCTGATTCCAAATCTGGTGTCTGTTTCCCCGTCCGAGGCTTGGTTCACCCGCTAGAGCCATTTTCGTAAAGATTCTAACTCTGTCGTTTTTTTGCCAATTTCCCAAATTTTCAATGGCGTCTCACATCTAAACGAAGGCAGATATGAACATGCCGTGTCTTCCACTGAATTTGTCTCACTCTTAGCTTTCAAACGAGATATCACACGACTTTCTACGATATCTAAAACCAAAGTTGGAAGTCTCGTCCAGAGGGGGGGACGTCCTCAAAACTTTTTCTCTCCGATGTCGCTGGAAACATCCTTCTCATCCCAAAATTTGCCATAAATTCCGAATCTGCCCTCCGTTTTCCCATCCGAGCACTCCCTCATGTCGAAAAATGGACTTTCTTATCCCAAAACGATCAAAACCTGACTTTTCCAACTCTGACGTTTTCCTGTCATTTTCCTCTCCAAACCCAGGAAAATAGGGCCAAACTGAGCTTTCCACTGCATTTTTCTCACTCTTAGCTTTCAAATGAGCTATTGCACGACTTTCTACGATCTCTAGCACCAAAGTTGGAATTCTGACAGGAGGGGGGGAGTAGTACAGGGTATGAGATCCGGCGCATCGCTTCGCTCAGCACCGGATCACACTTCCAAATAGATACGAATGGAAGTGTAAACAAAAAAATAGGAACGCTCCTGAAATGCATCAAAAAATAGGAAAATATAAAAATACAAATGAGGAAAAATGTTTATGACCCAAATGTAATAAACATTTATAATAAAAAATGATAATTACAAAATATGAATATGAACAAAAAATATTCATTTAAAAATGGAAGATGAAAAAACAAAGGAACCATCAGCCCCTTTATATCCGATACTGGAACAAATGGATAAAGCAAAGTGTGCAGATAGAGTCAGATACATGAAAGATAAAGAATCCCAATTATTACTTAGACTAGATCATTATGATACATTAAGAAAGAGATGGACGAGAGTTAAGAATGTGACACAAGGCGTTGGAGTACTGTTGACATTTTCTTTAGGCGCTCTCACTATTGTCATTTCATCTGGCGTTCTTACAATTCCTGTTGTTGCTACAGCTTTAACAGGTACAGGTGTTTTTACAACTTCACTCGCAAGAATGATAGATAAGTCTTTAATCAATAAGAAACGTAGATCCTTTAGTAAGAAACATGCACATGTCAAAGAGGTATATGATAAATTTCATTACTACTTTCAAAGAGTGTGTGATGATGATAATATTACGTTAGATGAGATTGAAAAATTTGATCAAATAGCTAGAGAAGCAAATCAAGTGCCAAACAAGTTTTCTCAAGGCAAAGATAACAATGTTGTTTTTTTAGAAGAAATAAAAACTTTATTAAACAAAACATTAGAGCATCAGTAAAGTGTTTTTGCTGTGTACCAATAATACCACAAAATTCAAATATTATATTAAAAAATAATGAATACCAATGAGACAAATGAGGCAAAAATAAAACAACTAGAAGAACTAATAAAACAGAAAAATATTATGAAGGAAAAACGTAGACAATATCGAATGTTGCAAGTTGGCGTTGAATAAAATATGAAAGACAAAATCCAATTAGTTGAACAAGTTAAATCGGATATTAAGAAAGAACGTGCAAATCATGATAAACAAATGGGTCTGATTGATCAAGTGCAGAAAACTATATTAGATGATTATGGTCTGCTAGAAGAAAATATAAATAAGAAATTACCAAAATCTATGTTATTTGAACATTCTACAATTTTTATAGATTGAAAGTCATCTCTTAGACTTTTCTTAGGCGGAAAGGAAATATTTCCACATTCTTCTCGAAGTTTAATTTATGCACCAGACAAAACACCTTTTAGTTTAGACAGAATTTTCGTGGATTTATTAAGAGGAGCGGAGTTAGATAAATATCATGCTGATGATCTACTGAAATATAAAGGTATGTTAGATAAAGTTAACGCAGTAAAAACTCTTAAACGTTATAAACAATTAGTACACTTATTGTTAATGACATCGGTTCCAACAGCGACTGGTTCTTATTCACCAATTGTCGCTTATTGAAAAACAGGAACAGGAGAGAGAATTGTATTTTTACCAGATGATCAACAAGAATTAATGAAAAGATTACAGATTTTATTAGCTGTAGCAAAAGAAGGACATAACTCTAGCTTTAACGAGATACATGCAATATCGAAACGGTTATGGGAAAAGAACGTTATAAGTGAAGAAGACTACCAAAATTTATCTAAATTATTTAGTTAAAATGTCTTCGGCAGAACTAGAAAAAATTAATAAACATTTAGAAAATTTAACCGAGATTTTAACCTCATCAAAATTTAGTACGACATTGATGTAATGTTAAGGCACTGTCACCCGTAGTTAAATGAATAAAGTAAAAACCACACTAGTACGGAAGAATGTTATTCGAGCTTTCGACCGTCCTTCAGACAGTCATAATCACCAATAGTGGTAATATGCAAGATGCTAGTAAACTAAATAAAACGAAAAATCATTGTGTTGTATTTGATGATTGTGTTAATAACAAAGATCAGGCAGTTCAGAGAAATTATTTTACAAGAGGTCGACACAATAACTGTAGTGTCTTTTATTTGACACATAGTATGTATTCACTAGATGGCAGCGTTATTAGAAAGAATGATACAGTCATGATTATGACTGTCTGAAGGACGGTCGAAAGCTCGAATAACATTCTTCCGTACTAGTGTGGTTTTTACTTTATTCATAGTACGACATTAAAATTTATAGCAACTACTTCATCGCATATTTGTAATTTAGATCCTATTATTCACTTAGAACAAGACAAACATTAAAAAAGTAGCATTAACTAGTTTTTCAACATTTAACACTATACAAAATATTATCCAAGATGTAAATGACCGATTTAAGTATTCAAATGACAAAGGTAAAACTTGGAAAGAATTAACTTTTCTTCCTGGATCTTATGAAGTTGAATCTATTTCCAATGAAATAAAATGACATTTAGGTATTCAATTTACAGACAAGAAACAATTATATTTCGCAGTTGAACCAGCCGTAAATAAATTTTCTCTTACTTTAGATGAAAATCATCAAGTTGATTTTAATCATGATTGATCATTGTCAATACTATTAGGATTTAAAAAAAAAACTTTATGCACAAGGTTTTCATATCAGTGAAAATATATCTAAAATAGCTGAAATAAATTCAATCAACGTTCAGTGTGATATTATAGAAGGTGGTTATGTTAATGGAAAGCTAACAAAGAATATCTTCCGTTATCCAGCATTTACAGTTCCGATTGGTTACAGTTTAAATGTAATCCCAAAATCATTAATATATTTTCCAGTTACACGAAAAACAATTAATTCCATTACCATTAGAATAACAGATGAAAAAGGAAAGGCACTAAATTTTAGAGGTGAAGAGATCATGATAGATCTATTATTACGAGAGGTTTAATTAAAAATATTGACTTAAAAAAAGAGTGAAAACACTTCTGTAAAATCTCCACTAAACAAGAAAGTGAAATTCAATCATCATCCCAACCTATCCAGTAAGGTTTTAGCAGTTATCTGTGGAAGATCAGGTTGTGGGAAAACGTATCTATTATTTAAAATTCTCACGACACCAAACTTTTTGGATTATAACAATCTTATTATTTATACAACAACAGCAGACCAACCTATTTACCAATTCTTGAAATATGGTTTTGAAAATAATCTTACCAAATCAGCTATAGCTTCACTGTTTGCAGAATATGAAAAATCGGAGTATGAAGAAGAAATAAGTTCTTGGTGTGAAGAAGCAGCGAAAAATAAACAACTAGTAAAACCCAATAAAAATAAACACATATCGATACAACTAATAGATGATAGTGGTAATATGCAAGATGCTAGTAAACTAAATAAAACGAAAAATCATTGTGTTGTATTTGATGATTGTGTTAATAACAAAGATCAGGCAGTTCAGAGAAATTATTTTACAAGAGGTCGACACAATAACTGTAGTGTCTTTTATTTGACACATAGTATGTATTCACTAGATGGCAGCGTTATTAGAAAGAATGCTAGTATTTTTATGCTTTTCGAAATCAATCCAAGAAACCTAAGTGATTTGTTAAGAGACTTATGTATACGAGATGAAGATGAGTTTAAACAATCTTGCAGTATTACTTGGTCAAATGATTATGGATTTATTACAATCAATATTGATAAAAAAGTACATGATAGAGTTATAGAAGATGTGTTCACAGAGTTATAATTCCTCTTCCCAGTCTTCATTATCAGTGTATTCACTGTCGATGTATTCAATTATATTACATTCTTTTGTATTCGTTGAACTATTTCGTCTTGAACATCTTCTCCTTTATAAGGTAACATAATACCATTTGCATCAGGTGCTTGTCGTTTAAGAAGATTTATTTGGGCAGAAAAACTTTTTTCTTCAGTGTTATTTTTTTATCAGGAATACTAACACCATTTTCTAAAGATCTTTTCCATGGTTTATTAACAGTTGTTGTTAATGTTTCACCATAGTATAATTGTATATAATCTTCTACTTTTACTTTATTTTGTGAATATCCTTTAAATGTTTTCTTTTCACTAAGTCTCCCTTGTTCATCTACAGTAATACAATATTTTATTTTAGGGGCAATAAACATTGCTAATGTAATTCCGCCATTCCTATAATCATTTTTCCCTTGACACAATTCCCCACCAACATAGCCAGCACCATCTAATTTATTGAAGAGATCATTAGAAATGTACGAGTATATACTATCGGTATCTGTGTAATGTATGTGTTTTTCTTTAAACCACTAATTTCTAAAATAAAGTTATTCATGATTCGTCTAGAGTGAGCAAGAATAAAAGAACCTAAATGTGATAGCATGAATGATGTCACAGCGCAACTGCTCAGGGCTTTGGCCGTAGATGCATTTTGAATATTAGCTTTAAGAAATTCATCATCTTCCATTTCTACTTTCACTGAGAATTGTTCATCATTTACTTTCCCAAAATCTTTTACTTCTTGAGTGAAATTTCTTCTCAATGTACTTTCAATCCATAAATGATATTTAGTGGTTATGTCTTTTTGTACGGTTTTTCCATATAGCGAATTCATTAACAATTTAATTAACTCATCGCCTACAGCGTTTCCTTGTGTTTTATATTTTTTTCTTAAATTGAAGAGCTTTTCAATGTATTTTCGAAATGGTGAAACGTGATAATTTTCTTCATAAATTATACAATCTTTAATAGATAATATTTTTCCACCACATCTAACAATTTACTGTATATCTACAGAAGTTAATACATCATAACATATTCCATTCCTAAACCTTACTACTTCTTGATTGCTATTGTTTTCATTTTTTACCTTATCTTTCGCAGGGACTGGTTGGAAAAACATATCATCAGGATAATAAAATACAACTGTAAATATCCCAGTTTTAGGTCGAAATAATTGAGTGTTAAATTGATATAATACTACTTGTTCTTCTTCTTGTCTAAATTTTCTAGCGGATTCAGCTTTAGGGTATTCTGAATGTTCGTCATACATAGCTGATGGATATAAAGATGCTGCATCAAAAGACATTAAGAATTCATTTTGTTGTCCGAGTAGTGTATGCTTAATTTCTTTACAAAGATCATTTTTGTCTTGCAACTGATTATACTCTTTCATTAACTCTATTAAATTATTACCAATTAAATACCGCTGTAATATTGGTGTCAAGATGTTACAAAATGGAGATTCGTAATGTCTTATATTTTCTGACACTCTTCCACCTTTAACAGATTTTCTAATATAATTTTTAGCCCATAAATCAGTACCAGAATGAATATTTATGTTGTCCTCTTGTACACTCTTTATCCAACCGTTAAATGTTAAAGCAGAGGATGTTAAATTAGTAGTTATATCTTCATCAACTAATTCTTTCATAACATGATTATACTTGTAGATACAAAATGCTAATGAAAGAACATCATTAATTAAATACGGTTTCCACTCATGTTCTTTTTCTTTATAATTCTCATGTGTAATTTCGCCAATTTCATAATTTAATTTACACACATTGGTAGGAATTTTAAAATTCTCACACCATTTGGAAAGACTCGTTTTCACGTGTTGCAAGCTACATTTCATTACAATAGTTTGAAGTGCTAATTTGCCTCGAGGTGATGATTTTTTATTATTAAATCTAAAAGAGTTTTGCATATATTTACTAACACTTGTAGTTGTAAAAGGATTTTGTAAAGAAGCAGTGAGTATTCCTCTTGATGTTTTAAGTGGTGATTTAGTTAATTTAAAATTAGCTTTTATAATGAATAGGAATCGAACCCTGATGAATTGTGCGCTATTAAAGTGACTTTCGAATAATTAAATTTTCCAAGAGTTTTAAAAAATTGGTGTATCGGACATGTGTCCTCTGGGTTTCCCCCGATCGAAAATTCATCTTGTTTCCTAACAAAAATTTTCACACAACGTTGAAGTTTATTTAATTCTATTTCAGTTAAGTTATTATATTCACTTATCTGTTTCTTAAGTTCTTTAATTTCATTTTCATCCTCAGTACTTTTTATTTTAATCATATCACTTAACAAACGCGTGTCCAATTTTTTCAATCTTTGCATTGGTAAACAAGATATAAATTTATTAAAATTAACAGCGCCTAAAGCATAAGGAATAGGATGAGCTGTTGGACAACTAGGATCTGGATAAGTTTCAAGATCCCATGTATATGTTGAACCATAGTCAATTGGTTTCTTTGTTATGGTTTTATACGGAAGTGTTGTTAAATTTTCATCATTAACTGTTTTATAAATTGGTTTGAAATTATTTTCAATTTCTCAAATAGCTTCTGCTTTGTAAAATTTATTGATTAAACAATAGTGACCTATTGATGAACCTTCATGAAAATAATTGTAATAGACATAATTACAAGGTGTTGTAATACCTCTTGGATTTAAATGACGATTAGTAGGACTGTAATACTGTACACATTCTCCAAAGTATTTATTGAATTGAAAAAATTTGTAGTTTGACATTACTCCTGTTCTAGATGTAGCTTTCTCTTTATATAAAAAGTCATTAAACATCTCGATTATAATTTTAGCTTGTTCTTGATTGAAACCACATAGAACATTATAACATTTGATAAAACAGAAATATTCAGAAGGAATGTAGCAATATTGTCCGATGTATTCTTTGATTCTATATTTCATGTTAATACCAGCACCTCTATGTGATCTTTGTACTAGCTTCATTCCAAAATCTTCGTATTTGATACTACCTGTAAAAATCCATTCGTTAGCATCGGACTTCTCTTCTAGATTAAACAACCATGTTTCAAATGAATTTGTATTAGAAAATGTAGCGTAAAAGTTTTCTATTGTAGTTCCATCTTCTTTAATCATAACACCAAATAAATTTAAAACTTTCCCATTGTGTAAAAGTTCACGCATAGTGTTTACTACATTAGTAAAAAGTTCATTTCAATGCGTAATTTCATTTGGATTAAACTAATTCAATAGATCATCACCAAGTCTATCATCAGAGAATAAATCAGGAATTGGTGTACCTGATGTTTCTTTTGTTCTACGTTTCTGTTTTTTGATATTACGTTTGCGTCTACGTTTAATATTACGTTTACGACTACGTTGAATTTGTGCATCAAACTCATCAATTTGTTTCTTGATTAACTCGTCAAGCGTATGCGTAAAATTGTTATTCATTTTACAATTCATATTTTTTAAAAGAAAAAAAATATGTTTTTTAATATAGAACCTTGGGTCCGTTTTTACATATACACAGGAATATTTAGTTGATGTAATGTTTCTAAATCATAAACTGTTAATTGCTCTTTATTAACCAACCACCATAAATTATTGTATGCTAAAAATACTCTGAAACTTCGTAGACAAAGTGGAAACTCTTTTGTTTTTGCGTAACTTCTTATACCATGTTTTATTTTATAATCTTGCACGAATTGCATATATTTTCGATGATATTGAATTTTAACTGCTTGTTTTGAATTTATAGGTTTTGTAGGATGGCGATAATCTTTTGAAACTGGCACGTGTTCTATTTTGTATTCGTTATTCATATTTTTTTAAAACTAATTTTTAATTACGAATTTACATTTTATTTAACTCGTTAAATATTGGTTTTATATCACTTAATGTATTCTTAGCATCATAAACTAAAGGTTTCACACTTTGCAATACATCTCGTAAATTACTAATTCCTGTTTGTATAGCATCTAGTGCATCCCTATTTTCTAATCGTTTAGGTGTTTTAATTCCTAACACATTATTCAGATAATGATCGAAATAGAAATAAAATGTTTCTGGTATGATCGTTAGTGGCACAATTGCCTCGTTTTCTAAAAAGATAGTTATTTCTTCTATGTTATGTGGTGACAAATTCTTTGCACCTGCATAAAGACTAATGTCAAAATCTGATGAATTGCTATAGAAGTCATGTTCAGTATCTAATAGTACATTTAAATCTTTGTCATATACTTGTAGTTGATTCATAATAGTATCAACACGTATTATACCATATTTAACATATGTATATTTAGCCAAAGGTAAAGTTAGTTTATAATTTTTCTTGATATCTTCAAAGAATGCTACATTATTTTGTGTAGTTGTATAAAAGGTTTCCACGTTTTCTCTAATCTTATTATCTACGTCACAGGCTTTATGAGCTAATACAACTATGCGTATATGATGGTGACGATCTTTTGTAAATATTTCTGATACGTCTTTTTGGTTCACTAAACTAGCTACATCATCTAATATTAGTAAAGAGTTCTGTTCATATGTACCCGCAAAACTTTCCATATCTTCTAACATATCTAAATCTCCTCTATTATAAACATTTGAATATCCTTGCCATTCGTCAGCTTGCAAACAGAAAATATGTACATCTTCTTCTTTAAAATGTTCTTGCATGTACTTGTGCATAAATGTAGTCTTTCCACTCCCCGTTTTACCATAAACAATAAAATGCAGGTTTTCTTCTCTAGTTCGTTCTGTTGGTATAGCTTTTTGACCTGATGGATGTTTCCAACCTTTAAGGACTTTTGTTTGTTCTTTATAAAATGTAACCTTCTTCTGTTCTTGTGTTTGTAAGTACCCTAACCAGTTTATGAAATAATAAATAGAATAAATGATAAAACATATGATAATAAGTTTTATACAATGAAATTGTAGAAACTCCAATACACGAGCAACATCTGAATCTTTCAAAAATAAAGATTGCACTTCATTACGTTGATTGTCATGATTGACTTTCGTGGGATGACGATTGGGGATTTCGGTATATGAATTTCTATATTCATCTTTTTTGCTATTTTTTATATGAGAAAAAATGCTTCAGACTCTCGACTAGTCCGACACTCCTTTGAGTGTTTTATACCTCTGTAGCACCTCCGGACTACTACGGACTATTTAGTCTGAGGCTTAAATGAAGGCAAGACACTCAAGGGAGTGTCGGACTATCCGAAGCTTAAAAGAGGGTAAGGGACTCAAGTGAGTGTATGGACTGTCCGAAGCTTAAAAGAGGACAAGAGACTCAAGTGAGTGTATGGACTTGACCTCCGGACTATTACGGAAATCAGTCAATCAATCTATCAATTCATCAATCATTCTATTTAGTCCAAGGCTTAAAAGAAGACAAGAGATTCAAGTAACTTTATGGACTTCACCTCCGGACTATTACAGGTACAAAAGTTAATTACTCATGACAAATTGTTACATGACGTGCGAAGTTTCTCTTCATTAAAACTTTGTTACAGTTATTACATCTCACTTGTGCTTTTAATCATTCTTTACATTGGCATTTGATATCATAAAATTCTGTTTTGGTTTTAAGAATTTCACAACTAGTACATTTACGCGTGTTAATTGTACATGACTTAGAATGATTAGTAAAACACTGGGCAGTGAAATATTTATTACAATTCAAACATTGTCTATCTTTTATTTTTGGTTGTGTTGGTAATTGACATCTTTTTTGATGATGTGCAAAATTCTTTGATGTTATGTCTTTTCCACATTCAGCACACGTTTTTTTTACTAGTTGCGACTGTTCTAGCATTTGTTGTTGTAGCATTTGTTGTTGTAACATTTGTTGTTGTTCTACTGGTTGGTGCTGTTGTAACTGTTGTAAGTGTTGCACTGGGTGTGCTGTTGCATGTACTGGAGATGCAGTTGCATGTACTACTTTCACATGCTTATTTAATAATGCTTTGTTATGGAATGGCGCATTACAGATTTCACATAGAACCTTGGTTCTGCCAACTTTGTTGGACAGAAGCTTGGCTCCACCAACTGCATCTTCGATGCCGAGACGCAAAGCGTCGACTTCTTCTTCGAAACGTGGGGCTTCAAATTCCTCGTTCGATAACATATTTTTAAACAGAAAAAATGATGTTGACAAATGTTGGAGGAGGTGCTTACATTTCAAATAATCAAGAATCAGAAATAGACCTAGACAACTATATCATGAAAACTGGAGACGCTTTAACAGGACCGTTACATCTTTCTATTCTTCCACAACAAAAAACTGAATTAGCAAATAAAGAATATGTTGATAGACAGGTGGCTCCACTAATAAATGAATTAAAGTTGCTAAAACTTAGTGACAAATCATTAGCAAAAAATTATTAAAACTTGATAAAAAGAATAAAGATCTAGAAGCAGATATATCAACACTTCATAAAAAAATAACAGAACAATCAAAGATTGTAATCCTATTATCAATAACTTTAAGGGGTGCCATTATAAAGAATACAAATCAAAATAAACAACTGAAAGAAGAGTTAGTCAAAGTTACTGAAAATAATCAAAAATTATTACAACAGTTGCAACAACTGCAATCTACATTCCAAAAAAGTGTTGATGAATTGAGTACCAGAATTACACAACAAGTGAAGTTCATGAATAAAATGATAAATGAAGTAAAAACACTTTATCAAAAGGTTTGTGATAAAACTGAATTGAATGCTCTTAAAACGGCGTTGAAGATTAACCAGGAGAAAATGCAAGTTAATAGCAAAGAAATTAAAGTACATCACACGCTGCTTGACGCAATAGATAAAGTGCAACAGAAAATTAATAAAGTTATCACGAAGTTGTTCTCCATTCATACACGTAAATCTTAATCAGACCAAAGGTCCTCAAGTTATTAACCAGTATAATTTTGTTCAGAGGCTTTAGCCGATCACTTTTATTCAGGTTACTAACCGATCCTAACCATTTTTTCATTAAGAATTTCAATTGAATATTCTACATCTTCTAGCAATAAACCATAAGCCATCAATGATGTTGTGGAATTTGTCTTTTCAATATTAATTGTCACATCACAACCAGTCTTGATAATATCTTAAGATTGCGCACTTAAATCAAAGCAGAAAACAGGATATAAATTCTTCCAATCTACAGGAGTTAATTGTGCTTCAACTCCAAATTCTCGACATAGATTTCTATAAGCGTCATATCCTTCCATGAATTGATTATTCGAGTTATCAAATCTTAATGGATCGATAGGATAACGTGTTTGATTTAATGAAATTTGTAAACTTCTAATTGAATTAATATGGAAAAGACTATTGTTCTTATCAAAACTAGGTGTTTCATTCTTTTGAAAAGTGAGTAAAAACATCTTGGAGTATTTGATGTCCTTGTGAAATGCCAGTTAAATCTTTGTTCAGTAAAAGTGACAAAACTCGCAGTACGCTTCATAAAACTTACTGGAATTCGTTTATTAGTATTTAATCGTTTCGTAATAGTTAATTCAACCTCTAAACTAGGAGTAATATGCTTTATCCACCATTCAAATCCATCAATTTTTAAATATGCTTTTTCCCAGCCTTTCCATAAAATATTGATTCATTATTTACAGTGCGATGAATTATTAATTTGAACTTTAATTGATATGATATTTTTTTGTAATCTAAATAGCCGAATAATGGAGACAATGACCAATCAATGGTTTGTTTACTTTTATTATTAAAATTACGTCTTTCTTTATATGCATTATTATTTGTTTTATTTAAATGTTTTGCAATTTGTTCTACATCTTTCGCAATTCCTGCTGCGTCTGTTCCAGCGTGAGTTAAATCATCTATAATTATACCATCATTATTATCTGGAAACCATCCTTCGATTTCATGCATTTTAGTATTTTCACCTATTGTAACAAATCGAAGCATCGAATCAATAATACCTGGAGAATCACTTATTGTTTCTATATTTTCAGTTGCAACATCTAAACGCATTTGTGTAGATAATCTTGGGAAGAAATTGTTTTCTAATGTAATATTATCCGTAGCACGTAATGGTGTTGTAAAATTACCATCAGAATATAGAGAATATTCACAGTGTAAAAATGAATCGGGTAAATATAAATAACTTTGCTGATGATCAACTTCAAAAATTAAATCACCTCCAGTATTCACTCTACCTGAAGATCCGGGGTTCATAGCAACTCTTATATCGTCATTCTTTTTTTGATTATAACTAACGAACGGGGGATCGTCTCATCTAAATTTGCTTTCGATCAGAGTTGACATTATATTTTTTTATTAGAAAAAATCAGTTTAGTACTAGAATTTTACTACTAGAATTTTGCTAATCCATTTCCCACGTTAGTAGTTAGGGACTGCATCCCATTTCCTCTCATTTCTTCAATTGTTTTTTCATCATGCTTACTTTCCATCTTCGCTAATTGTGCAATTTTATTTTTTGTTTCCTCTGAGAGCTTTTTATCTTTTTCTAGTTCTTTAGCATCATTCCTAAGTTTACGAATAGCTTCTAGTTGTTTTAATTCGTTTTGTGACTTAACAGCATTTGATATTGCACTAGCTGTACTACCTATAGCAGCTGCTCCTTTAGCAGCAGATGAAATCAAATCTTAATCATTTTTAATCAAGTTAACGATACTTCCAATACCAGAAAAGAAGCCAGCCCCTTCTTTTTGAATTGTTTCTACACTGTCATAATGGTACACAGGTTTCATAGATGGTTCACTCGCAATTTTTTGATTTGAAGTAACATGCTTAAGATTGTGTTTATAGATTATAGGCATTTTTTAGGATTAAATTTGACTTTTGGGAAAAATATTTACGTTTATGATTGGTTAGTAACCTGAGGACCTTTGGTCCGATCGGCTAAAGCCTCTGAACAAGCTTCTATTGGTTAGAAAAACCCAAGACTATAAATTTTTTATTAAAAAATGGTGCAAACGAATAATAAAACGGTTGAATTGAAACTACGTAACATCATTGACAAAAATACACTTAAAACTATTACGGTTGACAAAAAGAAGTATTACATAAGTAAACCAATGATAGAGAATATTAAATTACAAGAAGAAAAGAATGGAGGAATTCTACCATTAATTCCTCTAATAATAGGAGGTATAGCAGCAGCAGGAAGTGTTGCAGGCGGGACAGCTAGTATTGTTCAAGCAGTAAATAAAAATAAATCAGAGAAGGCAGCATTAGAAGAACAAAAACGACATAATCGAGAGTTAGAGAAAGCGTCAAGGGGTGAGGGAATAGTGGATAATTTTATTAGTAAATTAAATTTAGCTAATGAAGGGAAACGAGTTCTTAAAAATGTACTACATAATATTGATGATTTAATTCAAATAAAAGAAACTAAAGATGGATCTGGCATATATCTAAATCCTAGTATGGTACGTTAATATTTAATCTTTAAAAATGAGCGAAGTGGGTGCCTTGAATTTGAATAACTAAAGAATTTCAAATCTAGATCTAATGGAGTATCTCTTAAAAGTACATAGAACCTCAAATTGTCAGCGCACCGGAGGTGACATACAAAAAGCATTGGAAAACTTTCCTGGTTTTATTTGGAGTAAATATTCGAAAGAGAAACATTTACCTGGACATAATTTTACGGGCCCCGGTACAAGATTAGATTTAAGATTAAACGATGATAGTACACCTAGAGAAAATAGTAAACCAATAAATAGAGTAGATGGAGCAGCTTATAGACGTGATTTAGCATACAGAGAACATGATGATATAGCTTCTAGACATGTAGCTGATAAGAAAATGATACAGGAATTAGATAATATTGAAAATCCTTCCTTTAGAGAAAGAATTGAAAGAATGTTTGTTAAGAAAGCTTTACAAGCAAAAATGCTTTTTGGCCAGGAGATAGATGAAACTTATGCCTCTGAAATGTCGAATACCCCAAGCCGCTACGCGTCTGAAATTCATAGGCAATACAGAAAGCCGAAATATCTATTGAAAGTGAAAGTATTTAATAAAGATGATATTTGGAGTGCTGATCTAATAAATATGCCTAATGAAAGAGGGTTTAAGTACGCATTGACCGTTATAGATTTATATACACAATACGCTTGGGTAAAGCCTTTAAAAAACAAAAGTGGTCTGTCAGTTAAATATGCGTTTGAAGAAATCTTTAAAGAAAATGATAGAACGCCAAAGAAATTGTTTGTTGATAAAGGGTCGGAGTTTTATAGCAGAAATGTTAGGCCACTATTTGAAACTGTTTATTCAACTGAAAATGTTGGAAAGGCCGTAGTGATAGAGCGATTTAATAGATCATTAAAACGTAAGATCTTCAAGAAATTCACAGAAAAAGGTAATCAGAAATGGTTAAAAATATTACCAGGAATTGTAGATCAGTACAATAATAAAGTTCATTCAGGTATTGAAGAAACTCCAAAGAATTCTTCTGACGATCCTGATTTAATACGAAAGAAAATATTCGAGAATAATAATTTGAATGAGAATAATCCGAATTTACAGAAACGTAAGCCGAAATTTAAAATTGGAGATAGGGTACGAATATTTAAGTATAAGAATAAATTTGACAAAGGCTTTGTTGGCTATTGGACTAAAGAGATATTTGAAGTTTGTAAAATAAATCAAACTTATCCGATTACTTACGAAATCAAATATTTAGATGATCAGGAAATCACTGGCAGATTTTATCAAAACGAATTACAACGGAGTGATTTTTAATTATCATTATTCAATTCCAACATAATACCTAGAAATGGTACTCCTTTTTGTAATTTATACAAAACATAAATACATAATTGCCCACAGTAAGTTGTTCCTGGTTTTTGAATTTGAAATGTATTATAAATTCCAATTCCAAGTAATTCTTTTACTTCATTTGTAGTGGGAAGTCCATAAGAGTCAAAATAGTTATTATCTCCATTTTTATTAGACGTACCTGCTGACCAATGTACTCCTTTTCAATCTGACGCATGGAGATTTGTTACAAAGTTCACTTCAGGTACATCTTTTATCAATAGTAATTCATCCGTCATCAATATATGAAAATTCTTTATTCCCAATTGATTAGCAATTTTCTTTTGATCAAAATTCTTAGTTGTTTGCGTTCCATATACTTTTAAAAACTCGGTCAGGTCAGTCATTTTAATTGAGATAAATTGTTTCTATTATATTCCCGTAAATGTGAAATTAAAAACAACACATGGATATTTCAATTTGGGTATATGTATATTTACAAAAATGCAACCGCACAAGTCTACAAATATTGATGTCCACGCCGTGGACAACGAATTTTCCTTCTCCAGTAAAATAATATAAAATCAACTACTGCTATTTAACTTCTTTACAACAATCGTCTACTAACCATAATATTACAAATTGCATGAACGATATGTCCACGCGTGGACAAGGTTTCATTGGATGAGAGAAAAATGACGTCATATAACACCATAATGAAAATGATTGATAACAGAAGGGTTGAATAATCAATTATTCCAAAAACACTCATCTTGTGAAAGACACTGCTCTAAGATTGAAAGATTAGTTTTTAACAGTCGTATAGGAAGCGAGACTCTACAAAGAGTCTGAAATTTATCTGCCAGTTTTGCCAATTTCATTGTGAAGCTCAATTCAGTTCGCGAATAGTTAATAATGTTGTGCTTTAAGAGATATGTGAAATCTCCTTTATTATTCTCACACAAGGATAATAAATGATTGGCGTGTTTTCCAATAAAAATTTTATATGTGACACTCAAAAGATGGCTTTGGTTTTCGTAATATAAGTGTTGTTTTAAAGAATTCAATGACGTTGAAATATCCCCCGCCGGTTCTTTAAAATAATGCAATGAGTCGATGAATGTATGACGCGGAACAACACTTTCTTTCAACTGCTGTGTAAATGTTTCGATTCTGAAAGGAAGTAATGCTTCCTTCTTTGCTTTGGCTGCGATTTTCTGTTGTTCTTTGTATGCTTTTCGAACAGAACGCAAAACGTCAGGATTGAAGAGTAGAGGCGCTTTCTTCACTTGCTGGTCCATATACGAAAAGTATTCAGAATGTTTCTCCGATGGAATGAACGACTCCGCAATATTTTTGAAGAACTGTGGAAGTACCGTTGCTATGTTAGCTTGTTGTTCAACGACTGCTTGACTCATGATTGACGGAGAAATTAGTACAAATCACTATGTTCAAAATATAAGAATAACGTAATTAAAGATAGTGGAACGATGAGAGCAAGAAGATGATAAGTGTTGATTGAAATAATATCACGACAATCTGAGCACACGATACAATGACAGAAGAGAGAGAAATGAACTTTAGTAGCAACTTTGTCACTGTTGTCGTAACAATCTTCAACCTGATGACAGTTTGCAGTTGTTTTGTCGTCATGTGAGTGCGCTGGCAAGAATTAAAACAACTTGCCTAACGTACAATTAAAATTTCATTGTTTCACAGAGCAGTAGCAACAACAGGAATTGTAAGAACGCCAGATGAAATGACAATAGTGAGAGCGCCTAAAGAAAATGTCAACAGTACTCCAACGCCTTGTGTCACATTCTTAACTCTCGTCCATCTCTTTCTTAATGTATCATAATGATCTAGTCTAAGTAATAATTGGGATTCTTTATCTTTCATGTATCTGACTCTATCTGCACACTTTGCTTTATCCATTTGTTCCAATATCGGATATAAAGGCGCTGATGGTTCTTTTGTTTTTTCATCTTCCATTTTTAAATGAATATTTTTTGTTCATATTCATATTTTGTAATTATCATTTTTTATTATAAATGTTTATTACATTTGGGTCATAAACATTTTTCCTCATTTTGTATTTTTATATTTTCCTATTTTTGTATTTTTCCTCATTTGTATTTTATATTTTCCTATTTTTTGATGCATTTCAGTAGCGTTCCTATTTTTTTGTTTATACTTCCATTCGTATCTATTAGCGAGGCGCCGGATCTCTTACCCTGTACTACTGGGGGGGGGGTAGGGAACTGTTTCTTCCTCTCGGACCCATCCTTCCATCACATCCTTGGCGACTTCCTTCCTCTCTACAGAGGGGAGGGGCTGAGTCAGCATGATGACTCATCGTTTCACATTTTGCACTTGCGCCTGGGATGGGATTACCACTCAAATTTTAGAAGAGAAATCATTTATAGTAATTTTAGGTGTTATAGTAAAGACTATTAAGAAAACTGCTTTTGGATCATTTCATTTCTGACAATGTGGGAAGCAATATTCTCAGGAATTTTGATAGCAAATGAAGATATTCAAGAGTGGTTGAATTGTGATCATTAACAATTTATCAATTATTTTTTTAATCAATACTTTTAGTATTTATCAATAATTTTATTTTGTTATTCAAGTACCGGTAACTGTTTTTACAAAAAATGCAATCTGCAAATAAAAACAGAGCCTTAGCGAGATGTAGCCTACTATGGACTGCTTGTCAACCGTTCATGCGATGAAGATATTCAGGAATGCTTGAATTTTTATTATAATATTTAATACCGCACGTAATTTTATTTTGATATTTAAACAATTTGTTTAAAATCACAATCTGCAAACACATACACACGTAATGTCATCTTGTCTACTGCTTATATGACAGTATCTCTGCAGGTAATTCATGGTGGACCTACAACTAATATGTGACCATAATAACTAGGCCTACGATGATATTGAAAAGTGCGAAGCATAATTTGTAATAAGTAAACACAAATTGAATAAAAGAGTAGCAATGAGTTTGTACGTTGATTGTTTTATATTTTTCGTAAAGCATGAAAAATTATTGATTTTGCAAAACTAAACCTATAGTTGGGCTGCAACGCATAACTGATCTTTATTACAGTGTGATGTAGCCTACAACGTGCAGTCCGTCGTGTAGCATCTATGCGTTTTGTGTGCTTGATAATTTTTCTTAAACGACTCGAAATGTCAAATTGATTATGTGGCAATTCTGAAAAAATTAATTGAACATCATAGGCGGTAGCTTCAGGTTTTCAATTCAACATACATAAAATGGAAATAGTGACCTATTTAAACAAGCTTCCTTGATGGATCCATCTTTCAGAAAATAGATTAAATTGCATAACTTAAGCAGATATCGAAGAGCTCAATAGTTTGTACGCATTGATAAAAACATTCTCCATCTAAAATTTTTGCAGTCCTGAAATAATTTTATGACTTCTAGCATGACTATTTTTATGACTATTTTTATGACTGTTTCAAAAATTTTTACGATTATTTGTCATCCAAATATTGATACTATTGCACAAGTAGGCCTATACTACATATCTAAATATTGAAGTGCTAAATTAAAATGGTTTTAATGCGCTAATTAAGTTCCTTCGTGCTCATAGTTTCTAAGGTTTCTAGCATGCAACTATTTTGTCTGAACATAACCAGATGTTTGTGCTATTTTCAATGCAAGCAATCAGAAATTACGAATTTAAAAACAATGTATTACCATTTCAACACATTCCAATTTAATTATGATTCTTTTGACGACACAATCAACTTTTGATCGATTTTTCAACGAGAAACGTCGTCGTGAAAACTGATATACATGCACATTCTCATATTAAATTCAAAGTGAATAAGCCTTGGGCATGTGACATCATTTGTGTGATGGAAAACCCAAGTAAAACGATGTGTTTCTTGATAGCTATAATATTCATATATAAATAAATATTATAGCTATGAAGAAACACATCGCTTTACTTGGGTTTTCGATTACACAAATGAATTCAAAGTATTGGTAGGACTCCTAAAATGTGATAAGTCTGCTAAGAGGAATTGAGATATTTTGTTATCAGTAAATTAACTTAAGTATGACGCTAGTAGCTCTTTAGTAATTGTAAAATTAAGAGCAGATATAGCAGTAGTCAATAATAGAAATGTCTCTACGTGTTCATGGTCAATAAACCCAAATAAATGACCAAATCTCTCCTTTGATTTTGTTTTCGGGATTTCCAAATACATGTACCTAGACTTGCAGTTAAATGCTGAAACTAAGTTGACAAAATAGATTTAGAAACATTTAGAAGCTTACCCTTTTTCTGTAGTTTGATCCAAGAGATGCATTTTTAATTCTGATGCGCAAATCAAAGGAACTTGATGGTTTCATTGAGTGGAAGAACTCACTGACTTCATGCGAGTATTCATTTTCGAATTGTGCTCCATGTATTGTGCATGATAACTAAGCAAGATGATGAAAAAACGTAGACGATCACAAAACCAACGATGAATAAAGGTGTAAGTAGAAATATCCTCTCGATGCGCTGACTTTTGCAATATTAAGCAGTTAACGTAAAAACGGGTTCGATAGACCACGAGAACGAAGAGTGCACAAGCTACTGCGCCCTGCGCAGCTTTCTGTCCCACGTGATGGGCGGATAATAATTATTAAGCAGGGACGCTGAGTCACAGGTATCAACAGTTCGTAGCGAGAGAATATTATCGACCGTTGCTCTTCAGTCATGGCTTGCGAATGCGGCCACGACCAGGCTTCCAACAATGTGACCGAACTTCCTCAGCTGCGTGCGCGTGGCGAATTTCCTTAATATAGTTACGGAAAGTTATAGAAGCGAGATATGATCACGCAGACTGAGCGAGATGCTTATGCAATTGTTTGGTTCAGTTACATACTGATTTAATATCATAAGTTTTGAAAATTACTAGCTAAGTAATCTAGCGAACACACGAGCAAACTGATCAAAGTCGACTTGCTGATGGGCACGGTATGGAACTTAGAAACTTCAATAAATGTTTCAATTTGAGAAGCAAAATGTGTGCCGATAGAACTGCTTAGGCTCCCTTAATATTGAAAATACATGTCATGTGTAGGCCTAATATTGTTGACCTGTTCATCAGTATTGACTGATGTTGTTGTTATTGTAGACAGTGTACATGTAGTGAATGTGAAAGATGATGAAAAATGAGTAGAAGAAGAAGAAAAGGGGAACGAGTGAGTGAGTGAGAAAGAGAGAGAAAGTGATGAAGTCAACTAAATATACACACCATTTCATCAAATATAAATAGGCATATATAAAATACTCGAAATAATAGTAGACATGCACATTTCAGGCCCTACATGTTTCATATGTCGATATCCATGGAAATGACATAATGCACTCTCTTTAAGATTTGAAAGAAATTGATGGTGCCATCATAGAAAATATCAACAGTTTCCTGACAATTATTCCATTTTTCAATCATTTAATGAAATTTGATGGCAAAAAAATCTGCCAGTTATCAACGACACAAAACTGTGATATACAGACTTTATTATTGGGTATTTCCTGTGACATTGCATTTCTATTTTATTGAGAGATGATTGTAATCAGAGTTTATGAGAGCTGGTGATCATCGTTGTGATATGCATGAGTTCAAAAAATTGTACGGGTGAAGTTACCGCACATAGAAATCACCATGCAATTAAAACCGCCTTTTGCGTCAGTTACTCATAAGTCGATCCCGCCTATTGCAATATTTTTCTTTCATCAAACTTAGTAAATGCAAAAAAATCATTTGTTTGGTTATCCAAACAAATATTACCCAGGCATTTGATAAACGTTTTCTAAATTTCGCACAATTCATTAAAGTCGGCTTACATACAAAATGTAACAAATATTTGTTAGGCATGTCAGACGCATTTCTTAAATTTGCTAGATTTCCAAAACGTTTGTTATACTATTCAAATCTTATAAATTTTCCAAGTAAATATCAAATATTTGGCAAAGTTCAAAAGTTTTTTTTTCTCGGGAAGTGCGAGGTTGTCAATAATGTTGTTATCGGTATCATGACAGCGACACGAGTTGGCGAGGGAAAGCGCTGGCACATTGTTGCGTTAAGAGAAGACGCGAAATGGTCGTACGGAAAAATAGTCAGACACTTTGGCATTGCGAGATCTACTGTCAGAGATCAAGTTATGCGATTTCTTGAGACAGATGGAGTTCAAGACAAACCACGGTCGGGCCGTCCCCGTGCAATGGACTCGGACGACACGGAGCGTGCAACTGTGGCCGTCAGGAGCAATCCTTTTGTCACGTTGCCTCAACTGCAAAGCGAACTCCGTTAGCACAGTGTGAATGCCTCCCAAGCGACCATTTGCCGACGCCTTCAAAATGTGGGACTCAACAGCTATCGTCCATTGAAGCTCCCTCGACTTCAAGAAAGTCACAAAGCTGCTCGGTTACTTTGGTGTCGTCAACATCGGTCCTGGACAGCATCCCAGCAATGGAGACATGTTGTTTTCACCGATGAAAGCCGTTTTTGTGTCCGCTAGACAGACGGTAGGGTCCGAGTGCTGCGTTTACCAGGAAGAAGACTGTCTGAACAACCTGCTGTTCAATGGACCGAAAGACGAGGAAGAGCTGGTGGTTCGATGATGGTGTGGGGTGGTATCAGCTGGAACAACAAATCTGCGCTGGCAGTTGTTGATGGAACCCTGAATGGTAAACAGTACCGGGACCAGATTTTACAGACAGTCGCAATTTCCTTCGGTCTTGAAAGCATCGGGCCAGGATTTTTGCTGCAGGACGACAACGCCCCTCCACATCGATGCGCTCTTGTCAACACTTTCCATGAAGAGCACATGGAATACACCCACATGCAGTGGCCAAGCAGGAGTCCCGACTTGAACCCGATCGAGCAGATGTGGGATCAACTTGGCAGAACGATTGTCCGCCGCGGAATACAGACGCAAGCGGATCTGATACCTGACATAATGGAGGAATGGGATGGCATCCCACAATTCCGAGTTCAAAGACTCATTCGCTCTATGCGATCAAGATGCGACAACGTCATCTCGGCAGGTGGAGGGGCAACAAAGTATTGACTTCAAATTGTGAATTGTGCTTCTGTTTTACTGTACATTTGCATGTATATATTATTGTTTGATAAGAAATTGCTTAATATGACTTGAGCATTTTTTTCTCGCCAGTAGCAGCTTTCTTTCACTAACTCGTCAATGTCATGATATCTCGCACTTCTTAAATCACGTCTTGTTCATTTTGAGCTGTTGTCATTGCGGGCTCGGCCGTTTTGCATGTGATACATATTAACAGATGTATTTGTCATTCCGTGAAGTTTCATGCAAAACAAACATGAACTTGCTTAGTACCCTAGAACAGTTGCAATATTGACATTTGTTCGGTGTACGGGAACTTTTGCAAGACCGTATAGTTGCGGCTTAAAAGAAGAATGATAACATATCGCAGATCCAGACTTGCATTGCAACTGCAATTGCAAATACATTTCCTGATGAGCAAAATCTGTAATTGTAATCAATTACATCTTTAGCCATGTCAGCACTGTTGAATGTTTATTCAGAACATAGTTTAGTAGTTTAAATTGCTCTATTCTCCTAATCGATAATGCGTGCAGAGTGTACAACCACCGGTAATTCTTTTCAAAGAAATTCATGACGAAACGGCTTGTCAAAATCTAAACTAAGTAGTGGTAATTATCTTAAGTAATTGAAATGCAATTGAAAAACGGAGGAATTCGCAAATACAAGCCATCGCACCTCATAAGCAGGTAATCGACAGAATTCTATAGATCTAATGATCAGCAGACTATCTATATCCTTCATGCGGAAATAGCTTTTCCAGGCAAGATATTACGAGACGAATAAACAACGAGTACGTAACGATAACTAAAGATGTAAATTTCTTTAAAATTTCCAGAAATGTAACAATACAGCCGTAGGCCTACATGCAACGGCACGGATCATAATACTCATGGTCAGCCTAGAAACAATCAAATTCGAGGACTTTTACTCCAAACAACCAACTGCCCGTGGAATCTAATGAAGAATTTAAGAGCTTCTAGAACAACTTTGATACATAGCAATGACCAGTTATTCAAAGGAATGCATATTATCAGTAAAAGATGCAAACTTCAACTCAAATTATAATCAAACGACTGCAGTGAACATAAAGAAAAAGTAAACATTTCCCCATCTTTTCTGCTGACTCATTACTACAGGGTGGCGGCCAGATTTCAAGCTTCAAATTCCCGGGCGATTCCCGGGCTATTGCATCGAATTTCCACGCCATTTTTTTATAATGACAAGATACTTTAATCCAACTATAACGCTCAAAAATTATCCGGACACTGCTTTAAACTACTTTCAAAACATTAATGTGCGTGGTCTCCGTGGCACAGTGGTTAAGTGCTTGGCCTAGCGATCTTCTGGTCCAGAATTTGAGCCCCGAAAGTGTCATTGGAAGTCGGCAGGAAGGGCATCCGGACTAAACGATCACGGCACTCCAGATTAAAGTCTGACTGTGTCAGCACCGTCCTAGCCCCCTGTATGGGGGAGTAAAGTGATATCAAAAAATCATTATTTTGCTTCAAACTACTTTTATCATACCTTCCGGTTAAAATTTTCCCACCAAATTATGACGTGGACGATATTTGACTCTGTCGCACTCAGTTTTCAAAATTTTTGAATTTTTTGAGCGGTTATTCTTATATTATAAACATCTACATTTCCTCAATGGCCTGCAGCCGTGAGCTACTTATGGAATCTAAATGATTTTATATCGATGGAAAAGTTCGTTTCCTGAACTTTCCAACAATCAAAAAATGCTTCATTTTCATCATCTGATCCTTAAAATTCTATGAAGTCGTACGTAGCCGATTTTTCAGACTTCAATTTTCTAACATGTTAAATTGAAGCAACAAATCACATTTTGAACTGCAGCGTATTTATGCCATGAGAGAAAGCCAGGATCTCAAAATCGACATGTTAATACAAAAGGAAGATAACACTAACTTATCCAGAAGCATCGACAAGAGAAACCAGGAAGACTGCCACAATGGACGAAGACCGTTAACGCCAGAAGAATTCCTAATTGTCATCACTTTTTTATCAGTTTGCGTACAAACAATGGGCGCGTGGTAACCGTCATCCATAAAATGTGTGCTTTGGATTCCCGGGCTCGTCGCCACCCTGAATTCAATATATTCCAGCAATGTGTGATATTCACACTTCACAAACTTAAGGATACTATCACGTAATAGGCCCTATCATTCCACCAATGGAAGACAATGTATAGGCCTAAAGATTGTCATTGTGAAAAAGAGCAATTTCCTTCTCATTTAGTAGTTTTTTTCACAAAGACTCAAGCCTAAATACTGGGAAATACATTCTCAGCGATTGAAATAATTTTTCGTGATGCTCTTAACAAAATAGTTATGCTCGTTAAAATTTTCGGGTCGGGTTCGGGTTTCAATTCATAGCCGTTGCACATCTCAACGTCGCCAAAGGTGGCGGAGTTTATTATTTTAGTGGACAGAGTACAAGATGATGTGGACTAGGGAATACCGTCGTTTTGTTGCAACCCAATTTCATACTGAACACAAAAATCGTGAAAACGGCACTTCTTTCCGACGATATAGTCGTTACAATGATATTGTGAGTAATACCCACATGGATCAAAGTGTGGAGAAATGTCGACAAAAAATAATTGTGTAGTGTACGAACGTTTTTTATGTCCCTAAATCCTCAATGAATAGGACTATCTTCCGTCTTGTATAAATGTCTTTATGGCACTGATTACTAAAGTTTCATGTTTATTATGCACAGTAGTGAATTCTACCGTCCTTAAATGCGCAGATGACATCAAAATGAACATTGAAATTAAGCGCGCTCATCCGGAAAAATCTGTTCAGCTACTGCAATCGGATCTCAACGCGGTGGCCATCTGGTCAAAGGAATGGCAACTGCATTTGAATTCAGAGAAATGTTCAATTATCTCATTTGGACATCATCACAATCCTGGCTCTCACTACAAGATTGAAGGAGACACAATCCAGCGGTCTGAGTGCGTTAAAGACCTTGGAATCCACATCTCGGAAAATCTCAAATTCTTACGGCACACCATCCTTTGTGTCAAGAAAGCCAACAACGTTTTTTCTGCCATCCTGCGGACTTTCATGTCAAGAGACCATAACGTGCTTATCAGGCTTAACACCTCCCTAGTTCGTCAACACCTATGCCGTCCCAGTTTGGAATCCATTCTTATCCAAAGACATTATTCTGATCGAACGTGTGCAACGGCGCTTGACTCGAAATATTCATGGCTTAACTTCCATTCCATACGAAGAACGACTAAGAAAAACTAAAAAGATTCAACTGATGTTGGACACATCACTTAGTCTCTTCGAGTATATGACGAGATAATTTTGAACGAATAATAGGAGCTATTCATTTTGCCAATAATTATTAAATTGATAAAAGTGAAAAAATTTCAAACTGAGACCACTAACACACGACTGAATGCAAATTTTCGGACACATTGTACCTGAGAGACTCATGGATTGGGATGAAGCATGACCAACTACACCTTTTCCATGAGTATTTCAGAAGACGAAATATGTTTTTCAGAAATACCATTTGGATTTCAGGAAACAAAATATGCATTTTAGAAACACCACTTGGATTTCAGAAAACGAAATATGTATGTCAGAGATACCACATGGACATCAGAAAACGAAATATGTATTTCAGAAACACCGTTTGGATTTCAGAAAACAAAATATGTATTTTAGAAACACCATTTGGATTTCAGAAAGAGAAATGTCTATTTAAGAATTTACAATATGTATTTCAGAAAACGGAAAATGTATATTAGAAATCACGACATGTATTCAAGAAAACGAAATATGTATTTCAGAAACACCATTTGGATTTCAGAAGACGAAATGTGTATTTCATAGTCTGTAATATGTATTTCAGAAGCACCACTTGGATTTCAGAAAACGAAATATGTATGTCAGAGATACCACATGGACATCAGAAAACGAAATATGTATTTCAAAAACACCGTTTGGATTTCAGAAAACAAAATATGTATTTTAGAAACACCATTTGGATTTCAGAAAGCGAAATGTCTATTTAAGAATTTACAATATGTATTTCAGAAAACGGAAAATGTATATTGGAAATCACGACATGTATTCAAGAAAACGAAATATGTATTTCAGGAGCACCATTTGGAATTCAGAATGTGAAACATGTATTTCAGAAAAGGAAATATGCAAAATAGAAATCGAAAAATGATATTCAGAAAGTAATATTTGATATTCAGAAAAAATGAAGTTTAAGTTAATATATTTTTTTCAATGAACTGTCTGAAACGGATGAAAGATCAATAACGCAACGACTCAGTACACTGACTCATACAAATCTGACTTTTCCACCACATGGATGTTGTGGTGTCCAGAAATCTGCAAGAGGCCGTCAGAGTGAATGAATTGCAGTGCCACAGTAATTTATATGCAATTACATGAAATGGGAGTAAATATGGGCTACAAAACGTACTATAAGTTAGTGAATAGGCCTGCTGTATACGTTATAATCATATTGTCTTGAAATGTCATTATTGAAATATCTTGAAATGTTCCATGTACACCATGAAAAAAATTAAATCATTTTAACGTACCGGTAAATAATGTGCTTTATCAACAATCTATATGTTTATAATACTGCATATGCAACTGTGTGTTCCAGTACATCATGCGGAACAATTTCTCTTGATAATACAGTATTAACGTATACGACTGTCTAAAATCCAATTACATGTATAATCATATAGGTCTACATGCAAGCTTGCCGTAGGAATTGATTTTAAATTCCCATTGCCATCCCATTCCCATAAAATTTATCGTAGGGATCCCATGGGAATTCCCATTCCCACATGATTTTGCAATAATTCTCATCAGTACGGACAGTACCTTTCGGCGTTCGCTTGTTTCATGCATAGATTCTTCAATAAATTCCACTGCACTCAGACAGGTCTTTACTCCGCTACTATCCTTATTACTGCTGGTATCATTTTTTCACTTGATTTTGTTTGATATTCGAATGCGCCGAGCAATTGGTGCCGGGAGAGTGGGGTGAGCCAGTGCGACTATCACTCTGCTTCCGATGCTCGCCTGACACAGTCGGTTATAGCTGATAGTGGTAGAGCGGACAGTGGAGGTCGAGGATTCGATTCTCTCTCAGGTAGCTGCGTAACTAGGTGACAGCCCACACTCCTTTCGTCACCTTGACAAAATGACATGATTTTCGGAGAAAATGAGTATAAGCCAGGCTGACCAAACGAAGCGGAGGAAAATAGAGACCTATGTCTCATAACTACGAAATTTATGTATATCGCATATTTCACATCAAAAACAATGTAAAACATGCTTGTGAAATATTGAACATCAGATAATTTGATAGAGCAATGCATTATTCACGACTCACGGATATTTTCGATCAATACAATTTATAACTTATACAGTTAAGTCTATTAGGCTATACATATGTACGAGTATATTCATTTCTACATAACTTGAATGAAAACGACATTTAACTAATAAGATTATGTATATTTATTCTACATCTGCAGACTCTCTCGAAACACAAATTAAAACAAATCATTTATAACAAATCTGTATGATTACTTAAAAATAGCTGTACACTGTAATTACAAAATAATAATGATTGGCATCATGATAAAAATATCATCTCAGTAAAAATAAAATCTCAGTAATTACCGATACATAAGGTGATATCGTCTACGTGACAGAGATTATGTCCATGAACACATACTAATAAAACGAGATGTAAAGCTGAATAGAATAAGTGTGTGTACAGTGTACACGTACAAATATTAACAAATTGCCATAAAAATATCATAGTTGATGGATAGACAAATTTCATGTTGCACGCCTATTCTTGTATGTTGAACTTTATTGATATTTGGTACGCTGAGAATTTAATACAATATATCCGTACTTCTACACGTAATTTTTCGAGGGTTTACAGTATTCAGATTAGCTAAGTATATCTATGCTTCAGACCACCGCATGCAATAAATCATTTTTATAAAGGTAAGTTGACCAAATAATTGACTCAAGTATCCCCATTACGGTAGTTCTAATGGGAAGTAGACGGCATCCAGCTGTCGATGATCGAATTTGAAACACGATCATTTAATTCAGTTGTGCCTGCTTTCTCTGCGTTGAGCAGAGTTCTAGTATCGCTTCAGTGCTATAATTCGTTCCTCATTGGCTTTTATTTCAGCGTCAATTTTTATTTCTTGTTGTTTCAATTGCATTGAAGTGTGCCGCTTGTATATGCCAAATTCCTCACGCACTTTTTCGGCCTCAAGTTTTCGTTTTTGGTTTTCAATTCTTTGCTTTCTTTGGTGTATGATGATGCGGCTGATTTCATGCTCTTCATCAAAGAAGGAGTCAATTCCACTTTTTCAAAAGTATCACGATCATAGAAGGCCTTTATTATGCGAAGAGAATCGTATGTTGCAAGCTTCATTTGGTTCTGGTAAACCGACTCACACCCTTTCATTTCGGAAAAGCCCTTTTCAACGTTCATGTTGTGTGGACAAATCACTAAAACTCCTTCGATCAGTCTGGACAGAAGAGGGAGCTTCAATGCATGAGAATGGAATAATTCGGACCGCGAGGAATACGTTTCATGTGTTGTGTTCAACACAGACAATTCATCCTGCAGAAGGGGAAGTTCTATGATTGGATTTTGGAGGTTGAGTCCCAGAAGCTATGCCAAAAACTTTCTTTGTTTCGTATGTCTGCATAGTTGTCTTCAACAATATGCATAGTTGCTTGAAGTCAAAAAGCAATAACATACTGAATTAATATTTAGTGTTAATGCATTCAGTATTGAGTTTTGATCAATACCTCCTTGATTTAACTTGGCCCTGGTATGTGATCAACTGAAAAATATTATAGTCATGGTTCCAGCAGGCTTGCATCTTCTGTATATTTCGCATGTACAAAATACATAATATGAATAGAAGAATCTTCTAAAATTCCCCAGAAGGTGAAACTTTAAGTAGTATTGTATTTAATTTAAATACTAAATACTTTATCGGATTTCCGAACAGCTGATTTCTAAAAACCACGTGGTTTGCTCCTTTTTCCTCGATTAATCGAGATATATCAATTACAATCTATCTAGAAATTCTCTCTAAGTGATTTATTTTCAGTATGTCAAGTTCGTCTGATACAGATTTTCAGTTCAAACGTTCAAAACTATCTTGTGCTATACACTGTTCAGATGATAGAGGTAGCTTAGTCGCACCTGTTAGCATTGAGTCATGGAGAACCATTCTAAGAGCCGCAGAAATAAGGAACTACACGCCAATACTTGAACTAGCAAGTGAATGTCCAGACGATAGCTTTCCTCCCATTTTGTATCATAGGAAATGTCGCAGTTTATTCACCATGAAGAAAACTCTCGATGGCATTTTAGCTAAAGGTGAGTCAGAATCAATTGAAGTACAGACTGATGATTCTGAAAACATAGCGAGTCTTCCAAGTACATCTTTAAGTGAAACAATCAGAAGATCTTGTAGAGGAGATCCACAGTCTGTAAGGACCTATGATGACATGCATTTTTTGTGAAAAGCGTGACAAGTATGCAAAGGGTTCCAAAAGTAGAGAGGGTTTAACCAAGTGTAGAGAGCTAAGAGCAGATGATTCAGTGAGGCGTGCAGCTACAGTGAGAGAAGATTCAAGAGTATTAGCTATTGTAAGCCGTGAACTTGTTGCTGCCGAAGCACACTATCATATAGATCATGTTACCGAATTTATACAAAGTGCTTGCAAACAAGGGATAGTCAAAATGATGCAACGGTGGCAGAAATCCGGTGGCAGAGAAATGAGGAACTTAGGTCAAGAGGAAATGTGGCAATCAACTAAGAAACAGCTGCGGAACAGAATTGAAACAGAGTTTGGCGAAGTATTGCGCATTGTAGCTAAGGAAAATGAACGACTTTTGGTATATCCTGATAGATTATCCAGAGATAGCTTAGCGAAGCAATGCTTCGAGATTATTGAGGAATTGCACAAACACAAAGCACAGAACACAGAATCCAGTATTTCCAAATGTGCAGGAGCGATCAGAGATGATGTTCGTAACTTCAATGTTGAGCAAATATGGCCTCCACAAGTATCAGATCTAGAATCAATGGAACATGGGCCCCACTCATTATTGAAGTTTTTGAAAATACTCCTCACAGGTTTCACTGATAGCGATTGCGAAGAATCTTTCAATTGTTCTAGAATTCAGCGACTGACTTCATCTTTTAGTCAAGATATAGTGTACGCTGTAACTCACGGCAAAGTTAAGCCAGCCAAACACATCATTTTACCATTTGCTGTGAAGTCATTGACGGGAAATATTGAGTTGATCAGCATGTTGAACAGACTTGGCCATGGTGTTTCTTATTCCACATTAGAGGAAATAGATACAGCACTTTGTCTTCAAAAGTTGGCGGTAGGAGATTCAGTTCCGCTACCGAAGTCGATTAAAAAGAGGGTGTTCACAACTTCAGCTTGGGACAACATTGATAGAATGGAGGAAACATTAAGCGGAGAAGGTACCTCACATCGGGTAAATGGAATAGCTGTTCAAGCAACAATGTCAGGAGAATTCGAAAACGAAAATTCCCTGCCACTTGTTCCGAAAACCAAAGCAAGGAGTGTTGATGTGATGAGTATGACGCTTCCGATTTATAACGCCGGTGGGCGAATGAATCCACCAAAGACAAAAACCAATGACCTAGACCTTTCATTAGTCTTTCAAGATTCTGTAAGAAAAAATCATATCTGGTCGATGGCTAGTCAACTGAATAAAAATATTTGTAATTGGACAGGGTTCAATATTATTACACAAAAGAATGTTTCTGTTTCACCGGTTTCTATAGGCTATTTGCCTATAATAAATGCACCAGCAACTCAAATGTCAACCGTGAACGAGATATTGAGACAATCCATCAACATAATGAACTCCGTTCAACGTGAAAAAATTGTCGTTGTGTTCGACCAGGCAATTTACGCGAAAGCGGTAGAAATCAAATGGAAACATGACATGTATAAAGACATAATTCCGAGGCTAGGTGTATTTCACACATCATGCATGTTTATGGCGACAATTGGAAAGCGATTTGGAGACGCTGGTTTAACTGACATTGCTATTGAGACAGGTGTAATTGGAGCTGGATCAGTCGGGGGAGTTATTGATGGTCATAGGTATAATCGTGCCTTGCGTTTTCACAAAGTTCTTTACGAGGCGTTATTGACATTGGCTTGGAAAGAGTTTCCATCATGGCTGGAAAGCAAGTATAGAGATGAGGTTGCACTTCTTCATACAGCATACTCCTTTGTTGAAAAGGTGTGTGAGGACTCTATTGAGTCATCCAATTTTTCAAATTTCTATAACAAAATCAATAATCAAGAAGAATGTTTAAAATGTTTGAAGCGATTCTCTGAGTTTCTTATTTACCTTCGAGAATCGAACAGTGAACTGTCAGCATTTTGGATGACGTACAGTATGTAGACATGGTTGAAAACCTACTGAGTCTCATCAGAGCATCTAGAGAAGGCAACTGGTTACTTCACCTTAGTGCGATAAGATCAATTCTCCCATGTTTTTTCGCGTATGATAAAGTCAACTTCTCTAGATACTTGTCTTACTATTTCGCTCAAATGACTAACTTAGAGAGCGACCATCCAGACATTTACATGGACTTCATGCAAGGTGGGTTTTCTGTTCAATTAGGAATACACAATCCATTCGGAAGAATTCCTGTTGATCAGGCTATAGAAGAAACCGTGAACAAAGACACACAAACGTCGGGTGGAACAAAAGGTTTCAGCTTAAAACCTGGGGCGGTAGCCAGATATTATTTAACATCAGAGATGAGAAGTCAGTATTTACGGCAACTGCGAAATATGGTCGGAGTAAACTCCAGTAATCGCTTCACTCACCCAGATCTGCAAGCATCGAGAATCGCAAAGGATAGGTCAAGTGTCAATGCTTTAGTAGAGATTATGGAAAGCAGTTGGCTTAATCCCTTGCGATTGGTTCCATCTGATATTGTCAGTATCTCATCAGGCTTAGATGTTCCAAAAGAAATAGCTAGCGACCTTCTTAATGCTGGGAAAATTGGTGAAGAATTATATCAAAAATTCAAGTGTGAGAGATTAGAAGAGCTAACAACAACGAAGTTTCTTGATAGATTAAAACGAAACAATCTGAAAACATTTGCAAATATGAGTCAGTGTAACAAAATCACTCAAAGTAAGGGAAAATAAATCATTTTAAAAGCCGACAGAAATATCTTTGGAAAGCTAATCATCGCATCACAAAACAAAAACCTTGACCTTAGAGAAGTGCTTAAGCATCCGCTAGGCCCCATGCCTTGGTCTTTATCAAATGCCGATGGTTCACTAAGAAAAACAGATAAGTCCTCTCTGGCATGTGATTTGGTAAAACTGATAGCTGCTGCGGAGAACGTGAAATTCGATGCCTGCATTGTTGATGGCATGTCACTAGTTCAAAAAATGATGGGTGATGGGAAGGTATTCGAAGACATTGCGCGTATTCTTTTTCATCAGGTGTTACGAGAGGCAGGTGACAGCCTTCAAATTGATGTTGTATTCGACGTTTATCGCAATGTGTCAATTAAGACGGTCGAAAGACTCAGGCGTGGTTCGGACGGCAATAGATGGAAAAATATTGCACCAAGTCACAAAGTATTTCAGTCGAGACGAATGCTGCGAAATTCAGAAAGTAAGAAAGTGCTATTGGCATTTATTGTAAACCAATGTAGAGGTTCTGAATATCGATGCCTTCTAGAAAACAAGCAGCTTTTTGTTACTGATGAAGAAATATGCTACTGCATAACCAAAAATGAGTGTTACGGCGTTGAAGAGCTTGCATCGAATCATGAAGAGGCAGATACTCGCATGTTTTTACATGCAAACCATCCTAGTTTGAATGGATTCAACCGTGTCCTTATAGTAAGCGGCGATACGGATGTACTAATTCTCGGCCTAGCACACTGTAGCCAGATTCGATGTCACTTGTTCAAGAAAAGTGGCACTCAGAATAGAACGAAGTACGTTGATCTCACAGCTTTGGCAAGAAGTCTTGGAGATGAAGTATGTGAAGATCTTGTAGGCCTTGACTCACTGACAGGATGCGATACAACAAGTGCATTTGCTGGAAGGGGAAAAATGAGTGCCCTTAAACTTATTAGGCAAGAAGAACCACTCCAGAAGACATTCAAGACATTGGTCTCCTCTTGGACTGTCACAGATGAACTGCAGAAGTCCATTGAGTCTTTTGTTTGCAAGCTCTACATGAGATCTTCCACCACGAACGACATAAATCTAATGCGGCATGTGATGTTCTGCTCGAAGAAAGGAGAAATTGAGTCAACCCAGTTACCTCCATGCAGAGACTGCTTGCTAAAACATCTGCGACGATCAAATTATCAGACAGGCATCTGGAGACGTGCTCTGGAGAACAGACCTTATGTGCCGGATCCAAGCACTCATGGATGGAAGTATGATGATGCCGGTAGGTTATTACGAATTATTACGATCACTTTTATTTGTCATCTTTCTTTTCATCGTTTTGTCACTTTGTATATGCCCTATAAATGTCCGAATTCTCAGTGTTTGATAATGAGTATATTAAGATGAAAAATAATAGCCTCGCTTACCACTAGTCGACTCAGTTCAATTTCATTTCATTGCTTCCATTAACACTTATCAGTTCATTACTAAATTACCTAGAATACAAAAATTAGATTTTTGAACCTAGTAATTTGTTGTTCTAACTGGGAAATTTCGTATTTTCAAACGTTTGTCTCTTATCAGTATTTCTTTTCAGGGAATATAAAAACTCAGCATCATAGTGTTTACCCAAATCTGTGAACAGTCTTGCTTAGTCATTGATGGGAAGCAAGAACGAATAAGATTCATCAAGTGGAGAAAGTCATCTCATATATTCAATTATGTGCAACTGATTAATTTATAAGCTTTTCAAATTCTTGACTTGATTTGACGGTCTGAGTGTAGGCCTATATCAGATTTTGTCCCGCATGACCATCCGGCAGGATTTACACCTGTCGATCTTTGACCAGGTGCAGCATCTGCTGCGTTGGAAGCAGATTGTTGACTGATCGTAGCTGCAGCCACCACGTGATTCGAAAATGAGTTCCGTGAATTATCTCATGCAGCAGCATTTTTGGCCAACAGCTCTCTTCCATCCTCTCAAATTCACCATTTCTATATTTTGAATCCAATTTTTAGTTGCTGTATATGTGTTTAGCTTATAAACAAATGCATTTTACAAGGTTTTCCCATGTAGATTACTATTGGTGAAAATTACGAACTTTGATAAGTAATTCACTGATAATGATCTAATTTTGCGTCAGTATCGAAGTGCAAATAAGGTATTACCTAATACATCTCGGTTGATGTCTGGATCGAATACATAAATTGTTCATTTGTTCTTTTGCAGGTCGCTTGGTAGTTGATTGGATGGAGGGCCCTCCTGCACCATTAGCAGTATTGGCATTGCCTTGCTCCTATTTCAGTACCAGAAATGAAATACAAGAACAAGTTTCTATTTATGACTTTGACTATGATGACGATGATGACGATGAATAAATGTAAAGGATTAATACGATGTTGTGCCTCTTAAAAAACAAACCTTCATGAAGAGTTAAGGTCCTACTGATTCTCACTTTCTATTGTATAGGAAATTACGCAGTTGATGATAATTGCCTTTGGTGAAGCAGAACGTTACTCTGCACATTTCTTTTCGACAAATCGTGTCTTAGATGTATCTAAGTGGGTCAAGCACATGACACTACGTCTTCACTAGGATGCAGGTACCTTTGAAAACACTCACTTACTAATCAGAAGTAAGTAGAAATCAACTTCGCAAAAACTTTAAAACTAACTTCTCTTATTACTACTAGTGTGAAAAACTCACTTTTTGGCAAAAATTACCATATAGTTAATCAACCGGAGCAACCGGTGCAATGTTGCTCTTACGGCTACTGTAGCATCTAGGCGAGTAATATATTGCCTTGAAATGTGCAAAACATATCACTTTGCAGTGAATTCTGCATGAGTCTTTTGGAGTCGCTAGGATGTAGGTTCACTTCGCTTAAAATTTCACTATATCTATCAAAAAATTGCCAGAGAAAAAACAACAATCGAAGACTCATTGAAGATATAATTATACTTCATGTTGTATTGAGTGATTCGGAGTATCCCAAATCTCAGAAACGGCAAAATGTGTGAAAGAACAATGTTCCTCCTCAGCCGGTGTAATAGCCGCGTGACCGAAAGTGTACTGACTCAGCCGGTGTCACTGCATAGCTAATAAGTCAATAACAACAGTAATTAATAAAAATCAGTCTTATATCCAAGATTGTGGATTGTTCGCCATCCACAAATTCATTTTACCATGACATGATCATACGATCTTGATGACATCATTACTTCTAATGTTTATGACAAAAATTGCGTAGAACCCTTATAAGTAAAAACACATCAAACTAACAAAAATTTAATTTTATTGAATGCAAATACAGCTAACATCACGCGATGTTGATCTGATAACGACAATGTATATATATCCATGTTTAAGCTGGAAAGCAACATTGGTATCAGCTTTGTTTTATAGCAGCTGGGAAATTTAAAATTCCGCTATTAGTGTAGCCATAATGATATCAGAGACATGAATAGAAAACATTGCGAATATATTTAAACAATTCATTTCGTGAGCATGAAAATCTCACTTAAAACGGACACGAGGGCTTCCGCAAGCTACCACACACTGGATGTTATCATGCGCCAAATCGTTCAGAATAAGCACAACTGAAAAACTTCTGCCACGCTTTGCCACTCTTGGTATTACCAAAATTGAATAATTTGCTATCTGGTTCATGGACTATTTAGAAATTGATTAACTTGCGTTCTTGCTCTTTTGAATAATAAAAATACATCAATGTCCTACAAACATCGAATGATCAAATGAATGAAAAACACTCATCGCAGTTAGTGCAATGCATGGTTCATTGACATCGGATTACACAATTAGGGCTAATAATAATGTAATCCGATGTCTATGGCATAGCTGTTGATCATAGAGTAGGGATATATAGGTAGAGTGTCGACTCAAAAAAGTATCTGTATACAGTGAGCATTTTTATATCAAAAGATTTAGTTTTTTGTGGAGATAACGTTCCCGTGGTCCAAACGATTATTTGAGCGCTTTTGAAAAAAGTCAAAATTTGCCAATTTATATACTACCGAGATGACTCTCCAATATAAGTAGTATGAAACAAGTTGGATATCAAAATGAATGAATATTTGCTAATAAGCATCCAAAGATATTTAATATTATAAAGGGCTAGATAGGAAATAGACGTGTTTTTACCTTGTGTTCAACGAAACCAATGAAAATCAGCTGATATTGCATGAATTTCAAAATATTTTGTAAGCAAGCAACGAATATTCGTTTTCATTGTCTCTTTTCAGTAATTACAGAACAAAAACGCATTTTAATAATAAATCAAGGAATTTTTATACATGTCTGAAAAAAGCGTCCAAATTGCAAGAAATACTAATAGTCTATTCTACTTTTTCAGATGTCTTGCAAAACCCAATTGTAAATAAGAGTACTGCTGATGCAATTCTTTCAAATAGACTTTACTGAATTATTTTGTGTCAGCTGATTATTAAATCTGAAGTGCGCATGTTATATAGGACTAACACAAATGAAAACCAATTGCCTCACTTTTAGATGAAAGCAGAGTGAAGTTCACTTACAACTCACCAAGCACATGACTCAATGACTTTTCTGAACAGAAAAATGAACCGCGTCTTTACTTTTGATCACGCAGTTGGATTGTTTCTTTGTAATGACACTAGACGAAATGACTTGCAAAGTTTTATTAAGTCTGATCAGATTCTTGCAAAGTCTGATCAGAACTTATTCTATATAAGATCTTACATTTCCTGACCAGAAAGTATCAGACTTACTAAGTCTTATATTTTGCAAAATAAGATCTTTTCAGATCTTACCAGTTGATAATTGAAATTAAAAAAGCGAATCAAAATTTAAACCTTCAAGTCCGAATATAGTGCGAAGATCAGACGACATCAATGATTTTGGTTGTTAAATGACATTGATGGAAGATCGGTGCACTGGATGCATGTAGACAAACGCATTTTTTCTACTTAAAAGATTTCTAAAAAATTACAAATAAGATCTGATAAGATTTGCTAATAATATTTAGCACGCCTGATACTTTCTGGTCAGAACTTGTAGGATCTCCTTAGTAAGATTAGGTAAGTCATTTCGTCTAGTGGAGTACGCGGCCTGGCTATGGTATATCGCTGTTGTGCCCCAGATGCGATTGCCAAGCTTGGCAATAATCTAACGTGTATACATATGCGTTTATATGTAATTTCGCGGCAAAAAATTACATGATACAACAGAAAAAATAAATATGAATTATCAGAAAATTTGAGATAAAATTGGCCTAAGCAAATAAATGCAAGCGACATATATATTGCGTATGTTATACAATGCACATTGACAACATTTTTGATAGTGACAGACATGCGATGATCGATTCCACTTGGACTTAAAATGCTCTCTGTTAATTATTTACAATGCATTCAAGCTTATTGTAGTTTCAGCCTGGTGAATAGCTCGAAGAACGTTGTTGACATGGATGAGTCTTATTAATAGTCATTTCCTCACTGTAATACTCGGATTCTCACTAAATTTGTTAATACATTAATTCTACTGAGGGAGTTGACTGTTTATCAATACTCGTCAGTCTTCATGTGAATTTTTTCTTCGAAATTGATAGTACTGCATTATATTGCTGTATTACCGTTGTCATCTTTAACATTTTTTTTCAGAGAAACTACTGAACGAATGTTCTTGAAACTTATCGCATAATATCAGTGAATTATGCTTTATATCATATGCCATTTCCAAGCATTTTTGTCTCATTGCACACCGTATAGTCGACAAAACAGCAATTTCGCCCCATTGCCGTAATGCTTCTCTTGCCACGATAAGGAGCGTACTAAAATGGGTTCAAATTTAGGCATCTATTTCTCATCTAGCCCTTTTAAACAATAAAATATCTTTGTAAGCATCCTAAGCGGAAATCAAGCTGTTTGTCAGGGGAATTTCATGATCCGTATTATAATGGAAGTCTTCATGAAAAAGTCGCGATATCATTCGTGCTTTCTTGGCTGAAATTTCAAGTTTTTAATTCAATTTTCACCGGCATGATTTCATGATTCACTAAATTCATGTTTCATTTGTTGAATCTGAATAGTGATGTGGATCCATTTACATCTTTCAAAGTTAAATGAAGTCATTGTCTTTGATTATATGATTTTGCTCCATCAGTGGCAGCTAGTTATGCAAATGGAAAATTTTCCAATTTTTTCAAAATCCGATGGAAAATTTTGAAATTTATTTTTCGGTGATTGACGATTTTGCCTTCGTTTTGGAGACCTGTTATAGTCGCTTGAAAAGACCATGTAATATTCAAAGACCAAAAACTTCTCTGTCATCCCTGCATGTTGCCTTTTGAAACCAACTGCACCCTTTCCATGTATATTTCTGGTCATCCCAAATTAGTGATGAAAATTTTCCGTGGAAAATTATGGAAAAAATTGGAAAATTTTGGAAAATATTGGAAAATTATGGAAAATTTGGAAAATTTTGAAAGTTTTGATTTTTTTGATAGCTGCCTTATAATTTGAGCGCTTCCACTGCCGAGGCAGCTACGTTCCAATAAATTGGGTCTAAAACCCTTAATTTCATCATTATTTCGATTAAAGCGATCTTAGCAATACGAGTTCCGTCCGCTGATTTTTGAACATTCCTTTGCCACCGAAGGCTTGTGCTAATTTGTTAGCATTTTTAATTATCACACAGACACCGTTTGGGATAACGTGAATCTTGCTTTACATTAGGAGTATAATTTCATGCACTGTGAAAGATCTGGAGCAAAAATAATGTACTTCATTTTGGAGTTTACTTATTAGCTTGAAAGTTAAGCTTTATTATACAGCGTGGATCAGTGAAAGAAATTCTTCATGTGTTGATGAACAAGTGAAGTATAAGCACACAGTCCACGCAGCATTCATGAGCGACCATTTTGGAAGACATAATGACGGTAAACTCGTTAGATATTTGGTCACTAAAGATATCTGTGATTAGTAAAAGAATATCTATGATACCCTTTAACTTCTGGCCTTTTGTCCGACATCTTCGCTGAGAATACGCATCTTACATTTCTAGTTCAGATGGTTCAGATAGTTCCAATTCGATTTCAGATCTGCCCAAATGAATTTCAGATATGATCCACATGAATCTCCAATTGAATTTAAGATCTTTTCATGTGTGCTTCTAACAGATATCTGAAATTCAGCTAGAGAAATCTGAAATCCATCTAATGTCTGAAATTCATTTGGAAAGATCTGAAATAGACATGGAAAAGGTGCAGTTGGTTACAAAAGTTGACATACAGGGATGATAGAGAAGTTTTCGGTCTTTGAATATTACATAGTCTTTTCAAACGACTAAAATAAGTCTGCAAAACAAAGGAAAAAACGTCAATCACCGAAAAATAAATTTCAAAATTTTCCATTTGCATCACTATCCCAATTGAATTTCAGACATTAGATAGATTTCAGATTTCTCTAATTGAATTTCAGATCTGTCAGAAACCCAACTTTGAAAGGATCTTAAATTCAACTGGAGAATCTCCAATTCATCTGGAAATGTCTGAAATTCATTTGGGTAGATCTGAAATCGATTTGGAACTATCTGATAATTAAAAATGCTAACAAATTAGCACAAGCCTTCGGTGGCAAAGGAATGTTCAAAAATCAGCGGACGGAACTCGTATTGCTACGATCGCTTTAATCGAAATAATGATGAAATCAAGAGTTTCAGACCCAATTTATTGGAACGTAGCTGCCTCGGCAGTGGAAGCGCTCAAATTATAAGGCAGCCATCAAAAAAATCAAAACTTTCAAAATTTTCCAAATTTTCCATAATTTTCCATAATTTTCCAATTTTTTCCATAATTTTCCACGGAAAATTTTGATTCAAAATTTTCCGGAAAATTTTCATCACTAGTGGCAGCACTAGACGAAATGACTTGCTAATTCTTATTGTCTGATCACATTCTTGCAAAGTCTTGTCAGAACTTATTTTATTTAAGGTCTTACATTTCCTGACCAGAAACTATCAGACTTACTAAGTCCTATCTTTTGCAAAATAAGATCTTTCCAGATCTTACCAGCTGATAATTGAAATTAAAATAAGTCAATTAGGATTTAGAACTTAAAAGTTCGAATATAGTGCGAAGATCAGACGACATCAATGCTTTTGGTTGTTAAATGACCTTGATGGAACATCAGTGCACTGGATATATGTAGACAAACGCAAAATATGACTCTTTTCTACTCAAAAGATTTCTAAAAAAAAACAAAAATAAGATCTTATAAGATCTGATAAGATTTGCTAATAAGACCTAGCACGACTGATACTTTCTGGTCAGAACTTGTAAGATTTCCTTAGTAAGATTAGGTAAGTCATTTCGTCTAGTGAGGTTGCCTGTGATATGATCACGCTTAAAAAATACTCTTGAGGTTTGAGCATGAAAGTAATATAGGAACCCATTGAATTGCTAAGAAAGCAAACATTAAATCTCCGAGGCTGTCATGAGAATTTGTGAAAAACCATCCTTCTGCATTACAATCATGATCACTGAATTCCGTTGTGATTACTGCAGAACACCCATAGAGTAGGTATAATAGGTAGAGTGGTAACTCTGCATTTATTAAATCCCCAATGTGTGCACTTTCGATTTCAAGGGAGATACAGCTGTGGAATTATCACCAGATGTGAGATATGCAAATTTTTGCAGTTTTGCAGAAATTACAACGGAATTGAGTGATCATGATTGTGATGCAGGAAGAATGATGGTATTTCACAGATTCTCATGACAGCCTTGGATAGGTCATGTTTGTTAAAGTAGCAATTCGATGGGTTCCAGTAAAGAAAGCATGAAATTCCCTTGATAATCAGCTTGATTTCCGCTTATTTAGGATGCCTATTAGCAAGTATTCATTCTTTTCGATGTCCAACTTGCTTCATACTACTTACATAGGAGAGTCACCTCGGTAGTATATAAATTGGCAAATTTTGACATTTTTCAAAAGTGCTCAAAAATTTTTTTGGACCACGAGAGCGTTATCTCCGCAAGAAACTGAATCTTTTGATATAAAAATTTTCACTGTATAACAAAGATATTTAATATTACAAATGGCTAGATAGTATAGACGTGTTTTTACCTTGTGTGCAACGAAACCAGTGAAAATCAGCTGATATTGCATGAATTTCAAAATATATGCAAGCGAGCAACAAATATTCCTTTTCATTACCTCTTTTTAGTAATTGCAGAACCAAAACGCATTTTAATGATAAATCAAGGAATTTTTATACATGTCTGAAAACAGCGTCCAAATTGCAACAAATAATAGTCTCAAAGATATTTAATTGTTTAAAAGGGCTAGATGAGAAATAGATGCCTAAATTTGAACCCATTTTAGTACGCTCCTTATCGTGGCAAAAAAAGCAATACGGCAATGGAGCGAAATTGCTGTTTTGTCGGCTGTACGTTATGCAATGCGACAAAAAGCCTTGGAAATGGCACAAAGCACAATTCACTGATACTATAATATATTATATATACTATATATAATTTTCTTGTATGATAAGTTTCAAGAATATTCGTTCAGTAGTTTCTCTGAAAAAAATTGTTAAAGATGGAAGCGGTGAAAGAGCAATTTACTGCAGTACTATCAATTTCGAAGAAAAAATATTCAGATGAAGACTGACGAGTATTGATATAAACACACAATACTCCCTCTGTAGAATCCATGACTATTAACAAATTCACTGAGAATCCGAATATTACTGAGCAATTGGAAGGCTCAACCATGTCAACAACGCTCTTCGAGTCATTCACCAGGCTGAAACTACAACATGGATCCATGTACTGCACTTATAACAGAGGGCATTTTAGGTCATTCCTATATATCATGCGCTCTTCTGATTTAATAATCAACTCACATAAAATAATGCAATGAAGTCTAATTGAATTAAGAATTGTATCAACAGGGTGCTCTTATTTACAGCTGGATTTTGCAAGACATCTGAAAAAATAGAATAGACTATTCAAAGATATTTAATCAAATTAATATTATAAAGGGCTAGATAGGAAATAGACGTGTTTTTACCTTGTGTGCAACGAAACCAATGAAAATCAGCTGATATTGCATGAATTTCAAAATATTTGTAAGCGAGCAAAAAATATTCCTTTTCATTACCTCTTTTTAGCAGAACCAAAACGCATTTTAATGATAAATCAAGGAATTTTTATATATGTCTGAAAACAGCGTCCAAATTGCAACACATAATAGTCTGTTCTACTTTTTCAGTTGCAAAATCCAGTTGTAAATAAGAGCACCCTGTTGATACAATTCTTAATTCAATTAGACTTCATTGCATTATTTTATGTGAGTTGATTATTAAATCAGAAGAGCGCATGATATATAGGAATGGCACAAATGAAAACCAATTGTTTCATTCTTAGATAAAAGCAGAGTGAAGTTCACTTACAATTCACCTAATACATGACTAAATGACTTTTCTGAACAGAAAAATGAGCCGCGTCTTTACTTTTGATCATGCAGATTGTTTCTTTGTAATAAGTACGAAGCCTGGCCATATGGTTGTACATTGTACAACGTTGCTGTGCCCACCGTTGCCCGGCCACGCCCATACGCGACTGCCAATCTTGGCAATAATCCAACGTGTAAATGTAATTTTGCGGTAAGAAATTACCTGATACAACAGAAAAAATATATATGAATTATCAAAAAATTTGATGTAAAATTGGCTTAAGCAAATAAAAACAAACAACATGTATTACGCATGCTATACAATGGACATAATGGACAACATCTTTGGCATTGACAGACATCCGATGATCGATTCCACTTGGACCTAAAATGCCCTCTGTTATAAGTGCAGTACATGGATCCATGTTGTAGTTTCAGCCTGGTGAATGACTCGAAGAGCGTTGTTGACATGGTTGAGCCTTCCAATTGCTCAGTAATATTCGGATTCTCAGTGAATTTGTTAATAGTCATGGATTCTACAGAGGGAGTATTGTGTGTTTATATCAATACTCGTCAGTCTTCATCTGAATATTTTTTCTTCGAAATTGATAGTACTGCAGTAAATTGCTCTTTCACCGCTTCCATCTTTAACAATTTTTTTCAGAGAAACTACTGAACGAATATTCTTGAAACTTATCATACAAGAAAATTATATATAGTATATATAATATATTATAGTATCAGTGAATTGTGCTTTGTGCCATTTCCAAGGCTTTTTGTCGCATTGCATAACGTACAGCCGACAAAACAGCAATTTCGCCCCATTGCCGTATTGCTTTTTTTGCCACGATAAGGAGCGTACTAAAATGGGTTCAAATTTAGGCATCTATTTCTCATCTAGCCCTTTTAAACAATTAAATATCTTTGCTGCATACAGATACTTTTTTGAGTCGACACTCTACCTATATATATCCTTACTGATCGCCGACACTCCACCTTCCCTATTCGATGTTCAAAGTTAAATGAATTCATTGTCTTTCATTATGTGATTTTGCTGTGCCAGTGCTTAGGAAAATACTGTTGAGGTTGAGCATGAAAGTAATAGGAACCCATTGAATTGCTTAACAAACATTAAATATCCGAGGCTGTCATGAGAATCTGTAAAATACCATTATTCCTTCTGCATTACTATCATGATCACTCAATTCCGTTGCAATTCCTTCAAAACTGCAAAGATTCGCATATCTCACATTTGGTGACAATACCATCTGTATCTCTCTCGAGTTCATTTGCTAAAATCGAAAGTGTATACACATTTGGGATTTAATAAATGCAGAGTTACCACTCAACCTAATAAAATTACTCTATGGCTAATAAGCAAAGATATTTAACACTACTTGTTTATATGGAGCTAGATTGGACATAATTCAATTACCGTGGCACCTCTCTCGTTGCCTAATTAGACTGGCAAAAAAAGCATTACGAGTATAGGGACAATACTGCTTTTTTGCAAACTGCTCTGAATGGGTTTCACGCGAATCATGATCTCGCGGTTTTTCTTTTCACAAATAACGCGAGAAATAATGTGGCGCATAAATGATTAGTTGTCGTTCAAGTCATATAAAAATCGTTATAAAGTTTTGAGTGAAAACAGGGGCCTAATTGCATTTTTGCTGTTATCTCAAGTGTTTTGCGAGTGCGCGATTTCTTTTTGGTTCAGGCATTTGAATTATCAACCTAGTTATCATTTGGAACGTTTGTGGCGGTTTTTACTTGTGTTAATTTTGTGCGAGAATTATTTTTGACACAAGGTTTTCTACGAGTTATGATTTAGTTGTATAATAAAGCCACGTGCAGGGGCGTAAATTGAGGGGGGGTTGGGGGGTGTGACCCCAACTCTCGCTATTTTCTGTCGGAAAATTGGTAATTGTCGGAAATTATGCCTTAAATTCATCGGTATAACGTCATTTTCATTTGTAGGATTAACGTCATTTTTCAAGGTAGGATTTCCATTTGTCTGTCATCAAACCATTATACACCCTTCTCCCACCAACGGCCTCCATTTCTACAGATCCCAAAATTGATGATATCAACAATTTCATTCGACTCATGCCCCCATTTTCTAACGAAACCCATCCTGATGCATATCAAGCAGAGTTGTCCACATTCATTTCATTTTTAAAACATGCGGTGAGTTTATTTTGCTAAATATGCATTTTCTTGATTAACAATATCATTTATATTTTTAGGGATTCAATTCATCGAACAAATCGCTATCCGAAATTGCCAAGGAGTGCTTTTACTCGCAAACGGATTTATCCCCTCACAAACAGATTGTTTCGCTTCGCACTGACTGCAGCCGTGACCGTTGCCTCAGATGAGAGAGCCTTCTCAAAATTAAAGCTTGTGAAGACATTAGTGCGCTCAACCATGTCTGATGACAGATTAGAGCATCTTCTGGCCATTTCAATTGAGAAAGATCTGACTGACAGCCTCAATATTGATGATCTGTTGACTTCCTGGTCTCAGAAACCCCGAAATATTAATATTTGATTGAATTGCGTGCGTATGTTTGTTTTTCCTTCATCATAATAGCCTATCTAAATTAATTCGTTGGATCTCTATGTGATAGACGAATCAAGTAGAATGTTAACAGTATTTCAAAGAGATAATGCGGTATTTCAAACTCAATATTGCCCCCTTATTATTCACGCCATGATAACACCTTTAAACTAATTTCACATTTCAAAAAATCTTTCGATGTTCATTCATTTTATCGAAATAATCTCTCCTGAAAGTCAGTGAAACGACATCGTGACATCGTGGTGAACGGTTGTGTCTGTCTGGTCACTGTGGTCTATTGTTTTCCGCGGTTTTCCTGTTGACCTGCTGTCTTTTCACAGCGTGTTTGGTATTGGTGGAATTGTCGTGTTCTTCCTTATTAACTCATGGTATTCATTTTCTGGTTTTTGGTCCCATTTTGACACTATTCCTGATTTTTTTCAAGTGGAATTTTTGATCACTGTTCACTGCAGTGATCTGGATCTCGTTCGTTACAACGGCGTGGATTCTCTCTGTGTCTTTAGCGTGCTAAAAATAGAAGCATTTCCATTGAATTTCTTCGTTTGCATAGATATCGAAAATCACAGTGCCGTGCCATTATTCAGTGTTCATCGACGCATCGATCTTATCACATCGGTTGTTGTGAGTGCACTGTGGTGTCTGGTATTGTCAGGCAATTCGAATCAGCTGTTATTGTCCTTCTCTAAAACAACCCCTCGACCGATTTCTATCGAAATATCGATTTTTGATCACGTGGTTCTGACGCGCACTCTATTACGTTACCAATCTACTGGACATTATTGCTGAATATTTTGCTGCAGCAAATGACGAAGACAGATGAAATATTAGAGCTTTCCAATGACGAATTGGTGTCCAGAAAAAATTCCTACAACAAACAAGAGCTGATACAAGCCTTGATATGCATGAGAGACAGAATGTCTAATAGTTCTGTCATTGATGAAATGTCGGAGATAATCGAAGAGAAGTTGAGTAGGAAGCTTGACCCTCTTATTAACAGAATTGTGCATTTATCCACTGAGTTGACTGAGGTTCGGTCCAAATGTAAAATTCTCGAAGATGAATTAACGGCAGAGAAGTTTAACCGGTCTCACATTATGACTGAAATAAGTACTGAAATAGAAATGAGGCTACAGCGACGAAAGAACGTCATCATTAGCGGCATTGAGCTGCAACGTGAAGGGACAGTAGATGACAGGAAAGCTGGTGATTTGAAGTTATCCAAAAGATTGCTTCAGTGTCTGGGTGTGTCTGATGAGGCCATAAGCAGTGTGTTTCGTATACCAGGCAAAGGCGGAATGCCTTTATTGAAATTAAAGTTGAAATCCACTGACATTAAGATGCAAGTCTTGCGTAACTCCAAAATGCTCCGTGACTCAAACGTTTTTAAAAGTGTCTTCATCAATGCCGACCGAACGCCTGTAGAATATCGTGAATACCAGCTGCTACGGCAACAGCTAATACAGCGCAAAGAAGCTGGCGAAGATGTGATTCTGTACCGTGGTAAAATTATCTCCCGAAATTCATTGAGAACAAATTTTCCTCATTGATTTTAAATTCACATACGGGTAATCAGAACATCAATGTGAATTCCAATGTTTCACGCCAGCAATCTATTAGGCGTCTTCCACATATTTTATCAGCGAATATACGGTCCACTTTGAATAAGCTAGACGAAATTCATGCGACAATGCGCTCTCTAAATGTTCAGATATTCGCAGCATCCGAGACCTGGCTTCATAGTGGTATAAATGACGCCTTAGTTGACTTTCCTCATTTCATTGTCCACAGAGACGACCGCAAGGCTCGTCGCGGTGGTGGTGTCTGTGTTTGGACTAAAACTTCGATAATTGCTGAACGTCTTATCCCAAGACATCAACCCGATTTTCTCGAATCTGTTTGGTTATGCTTGCCAAATGTTAAGATCATTTTGTCATGCTCATATGTTCCTCCTGATTGTGCCATAAACTGCAGATCACTTATTGATGAGTACTTTATTTCAAATGCTGATAATTTTCTGTCTAGATTTCCTGAGTTTGATTTGATAATTTGTGGTGATCTAAATCGATACAACATTGCTTCTGTTTTGAATCATTTGGACTTGATGAATCTCGTCACTGAAGCTACCCGTGATTCTGCTCTCCTTGACCATTTCCTCATCAGCTCTTCCTTATCAACCAGTTATACTGTTTCGGTTACGACTCCTATATCAAATTCTGATCACAACAGCGTGAGCGCAGTTCCGAATGCCACAGTTGACTGCAATGATAAAATCGTCAAGCCCCTTTTTGATCTTCGTACCAGCAATATTTGCAATTTTGTCAGCCAGCTGTCAAGAATAAATTGGACGCCTTTTTATCTGTCAAATTTGAGTGTAGACGTTTAGTGCGATATTTTTCACGATATCCTTTCAGACATTGTATTGCAAACTATTCCCATGACCTTTGTCGAAATATCTTCGCACGATAAGCCTTGGATGACTCCGTTGGTCAAGCATTGTATACAACAGAGATGGAATGCTTTCCGCCAAAGAGACTTCCTTCTATATCATCATTGGAAAGAAAAGACGAAAACTCACATTAGTGAGGCTAAAAGCAGATGGGCGTCGAAGTCAATGGTCAGCTCCAAGCAATTGTGGAAAGTTGTGAATTCTTGTGTGGGGACTAAGTCAACTGATCCCATATTTTCACTCCTCGAGTCATTCAATTCTGTCAACACTGCTGTCGACGTCATCAATGAACAATTCTCCTCATGCTATATTTCTAATGATTTCCATGATATGAGCGTCAGTTGCGCGGAGAATAGTTGTGATGAACTAGCTTGGGACATTGATATTCCTGTGTCTTTGGTAAAGAGAATGCTCTCCTCTATCAAGACCAACAAATCTATGGGAAGTGATGAAGTACCTACGATATTGTATAAGTGTGGTTCTGACTTTCTGGCTGGGCCTATCGCTCATCTTTTTAACTTGTCTGTTCTTGAGCGCCGATTTCCTAAGAGATGGAAAATATCCCATATAACACCACTTCCTAAAACCTCGCCTCCCGCAATTGAGAGTTTGCGTCCGATCTCACTTTTGCCGCTGCCTTCTAAGTTGTTGGAAAGAATCGCTCTTGATTCGGTCAGCAAATGTTTCTATAGCAGCTTTGGCGATTTTCAATTTGGATCAAGACCTTCTGGATCAACTTCGTGTGCCATCATAACTCTAATTCACCATGCCCTTCAAGCTCTTGAATCTGAGCGTGTTTCAGGTGTGAAGATAGTTACATACGACTTGACTAAGGCTTTTGATACACTATCGCATGGACTCATCACTAAGAGACTTCGTGAGTGTAAATTTCCTATGGCTTTTGTTTTGTGGATCGAAAGCTACTTACAAGAACGTTTTCAGGCGACCCGGATTGGCTGCAACTTAAGCAACTTTACGAGGGTTTTGTCCGGTGTTCCACAGGGCTCCGTACTTGGATCGTATATTTTTTGTGCTGTGGTCGGTAATCTGAAGCTCTCCAATCATGATTCATGTGCGGTTCAGTATGTTGATGATACGACAATTTGTGTTCCACTATACAAGAACAGCAGCAACTCAAACGTCACAGAAGAACATCTAAACATTCTCCAATGGTCATCTGCTAATGGACTCAAAGTGAACTCCTCAAAATGCAAGTCGATTACATACATCAAAAACCAGGAGACAAATGATGTACATCTAGATGGAATTACCTCTGTCAATGAAATGAAGTTGCTTGGGATGTTTCTGAACAGCAAGCTGACTTGGAATTCGCATGTCAATTACATCTGTAAGATTGCTTCACGACGATTCTACGCTCTGAGAATTTTGAGACCTATATTGACGACAGACCAACTTGTCGCAGTATATAACGGACTTGTTCGCTCAATCCTTGAGTATGCTTCCCCAGTCTTCGTCAAACTTCCTAAGGCCCTCGAACTTGAGATTGAAAGAATTCAACGACGCTGTCATCGGCTCATTTGTGGCTTCTCTCGGTTCGAGCAGTGCTCATGTGATCTTTTTGTGAACTTGTCTTCCCGAAGAGAGGCTGCTGCGAGACGTCTTTTTTTAGCTTCAGCAAATAACTGTGAACATACTCTTTCTCGCATAATTCCCGATCAGTCTGTACGAACTGGACGATTTATAATGCCACGAGTGTCAACTACCCGGTTTTTGAATTCATTTGTTCCATTCACTACTGCTCTCATTGCTGATTGTCTATGATCTGTATAATTTTTTTTTCCTTGATTTGCTTCAATGTACCTGCATAACGATGATTTTCAATTCGATGAATATATACCTACTTACTTACTTACTTACTTACTGAAAGTCAGTGAATTTTCGATTTTTCGTCGGAAAAAAAGTTTTCTACCACCCCCCCTCACACACTACCTTATTTACGCCCCTGGCCATGTGCTTTGCTACAATGGGTAATGTCATAGGGTTATTGAAAATTTAAGTAAAGGTTGTTGATTAGATGATGAAATCAGTTTAAGGCAGTGGCTATTACACGGTCTGGGCCGATACAACTTCGGTTTTGGCTATTGCACCGGCTGAGCTTTTACAACACTACACCATGTCTGTTGTCCCACCTCGTGTTTCCCAGCTGTTAAAGACTCCAAGTGACTTAATGTGGACTTAATGTAGCAAGAAATATGTACAGTGATGTGTCCTGATTCTATCTTGTCTCGCCTTCAGCCTTCGAGGAATTTTGTGACCCCATTCGTGGGAAGCATATTTCCTATAGTTTTGAAATACTCCAAAACACTAGATGAGACTGTGTTTGTGATCAATTCTTATTTTTTTCTAGAATCTTATTCTGTGGTTGATATTTTTGTGGACAATTTGGTGTAGATGTTTTTAACTTTTCACTTATGATGCGATCAATACCACCTCAGTCACTGTGATATTTACGAGAACGAAATTGGACCGACTCAGCCGTTGTAGCAGCCATCACTGCCTTTCATTTCTTGTCTTTTCAATGGTGCTTTCTTCCTTGACGTGATTCAAATTATATGTGGGCCTTTATTTTTGTGTTTAGTGTTTTAGCAAATTATCTATTTCAACAAATAATCATTCAAGTAAATACCTGATAGGCAGTATAGACGACATGTACATCGACAGGCTACATACAAGTTGAGCATATTACGGATCCTGTAGATGGTGATAGTTCTTCATGATGTAGCCCACTTGTCTTCCGAAAAGTGAATCTTGTCAATTAATGATGCGGACTTTAGACGTCTATATAGCCTAGTCAACCGCCTAACAGACATGATTTGCATCTTCAATTCTCGTGTTTCTATGCTATTTCTAAGCACACAGTTGGTTCTTGAAATCCTATCGAGCATTTACTCATTTGTAAAATACTGCAGCTGATCTTTTTTTTGATCATTTCAATTTCATCCCAAATTCTTCAGAAATGTAAAGAACATAGATCTACTGAGCACGATTTTCTACAATTCCGGTATTCTTCTCATCTCTCCTACTGTTAGTTTCTTGTTCAATTTCGTGTTAACTGTGTACACCCTCCGACGTATCACCTTCGCTCCTCTCGAATGCCTTTCACTAGTCAACCGAGAAATTCAATTTCAGGTTTTTGGATCTGCCATTCAGGCAAATACCTCAATGCCAAAACTTCTTGTACCCGCAGATAATCAAGGAGTTGGGCACTCATGCCAACACTACACAAGTTTAGCCGAATTCTAGGATTCATGGAAAAATTTCACACCTATATATTTTTCGGTGGCAAATTCTCGAAAGTTACAATAACCGATGAAAATCAGTCGAAAATCACTTAACTTTAATTCTAGACACCACCTCCACGGTGGTTGTGGTGATAAGTGCATGAAGCTGCTTGTTTATCAACAATTAGAAGGTAAATTTTTACAAATTTGATGCAATCTTGGACGGAAAATAAGTGAAGCCACCCTGTCATTCGTCCATGTTTGAACGGGATGAGATGGCCTACTAAAATTGCTCAGTTGGTAATATATTTGCATGATGTACTGCCAGATTATTTAGAACTGATTATCTTTTCAATTGCTATTTCACTGCATTAAGACATCTCAGATGCCTGCCATATGAGTAGGCCTAAGTAGCAGTTCTTACTCTAGTAAGATAACCGTACCCAGGGTGGCGGCCGAGTGCGGGAATTTTGTTGCGTCCCGGGAATCGCCCTTAAATTTTAGTGAAATGGCCAATTAGGTGGCTCTTAAATAGCCCGGCAATGCCATTTTGTGACTATTTACCACTAAGTTCAATGAGCAGAATTTCTTGGAATTCAACAGTTATTAATATGGCTGTTTATAAGCCCACTATTTCTATTAAATTAAAGTGCATCCGAGTTTTCGTTTGAATTTCGAATGAAAGTCAGTGACTAAGCTAAGTCATGAGTTCGAAGCCATACAGTAAATCATGACAAGGCCACCTAATCAATGGGGCTTATGTATAGACCACTGCTTCCAAATGTCGGGGTCGCTAGTTTATGGAACCATCCGGAGCTTCTTCCAGCGGTAAAGATTTTGCTCTCTGATGGGGTCCCGACAATACCAGAAACGCGGAAATATATCAACAGATACCGTTCTAAATAACTAATCAAGCACATTTTGCTAGCACATACCATATGCGCAAAAAAAGGCCCAGCCATTAAATACCTGGATACATGTGTTTAACGGCGATATACACACGTGTTTCTTAACAAAGTACACCGAAATACTAATCGACGGTCAAATAAAATTTTTCAAGAGTACTGAATTAGCTGAAGGCCTATTAAAAATTTGATGACATTACCGATGCTATGCCTATTGTTTTGAAAGTAATCAGAGCCATAAAAGTTCTTTGATTAAACTTAAGTAGGCCTACACGTTTAATTGCACATTTAGCTGCCTAGCTATTTTTTGAAACAATCACAGTTAATCAGGTCCTTATTCAGTGGCTTGTAGCCATGAACTACTTATGAGATCTGCATTACAGTGATAGAAAGATTAATTTTTTGTACTCGCTAATGATCAAAAAGCAATTCATTTTCATCAACTGATGAATTTTATTTTTATAACTTTTTCCATACAATTTTTACCTATAGTCTATTTGAACCGCCATCGCAATCATTTGAATCAAGAAAGATCAAGACCTTGATTCTCCAGCATAATATCTGACTTTGCTTGAAACATCAGACACAAATTTTATGACAGACGGTTACCATGTGTCCTTTGTTTCTGCGCAAACTGATACAAAAAGGATGATAAGTTGGAGTACTTCTGACGTTTACGATTGTTGTTGTTTTAGCCGGCTCCGTCCAGTGGATAGGAGGCTTCGTATCAAGACTATACAAAGCGACAGACCTAGTAAGCAAATATATGCCCACTGCTAGTGAGGATATGGGCACTCCGATACCACCGGAGTGCTGCCATGCCAAGGGTGAACAGCATTGACCGGGGTAGCCTAGTTAGCATCCCCGATGGTCCGCCCCAACCCTCACCGTCGAAGAGGGGCGGCGGCCATCGCTGAGGGGACTTTGGAAAGGGAGAAGTCATAATATGTATGCCACAGGGGATGAAGCTCTGAAAGCTTTGATGCATATCCCAACATGGGATTCGGTTGTCAGGATCCCCCCGCAATATCAGCTTAGTATAGCCACCGATGAAGGGCAATGAGAAAAAAGTTATCAGACTGCCAACACCAGAGCTGCAGTGGTAAAAGGTCCCTTTGATTCGCCCAGGGCTGCCACTCTTCCGGTTTTAACCGGAATTCCGGCTTTTTTTAAATTTAACTAAGTAGTGGGAAAATGTTCTACCAAGGAACAGAAATTTGCTTAAAGCAGCATTGTAGGGGCCTTCTTGAGATCGCTATGAAGTCCTTTTAGATTGTGAAGGGGCCCTTTTGACATTGTGAAGGGCCCTTTTGACATCGTGAGGGGGCCCTTTTGAGATCGTTATGAGGCCCTTTTAAGATTGTGAAGGGGCCCTTTCAGATTGTGAAGGGCCCTTTTGACATCGTGAGGGGTCCCTTTAAAATTTGAAGGGCCTTTTTGAGAGCGAGAGGGGCCCTCTTGAGATCGTCAGGGTTTCTTTTAGATTGTGAAGGTGACCTTTTGACAACGTGATGGGCCCTCTTGATATTGTGTGGGGACCCTTTTAGATTGTGAAGGAGCCTATTCAGCTCGTGAAGGGGCCCTTCAATTTTAAACAATCGTGAATTTCAAAGCAGGTACTTTCGAAAAATCCGCGTGACACTTGATCAGAAGATCCTTCTACAATTGCAAGTCACTGATTCCTTCGTCAATCATGAAGAAACAGGACTCAGCGCAAGTAATCAAGATTCTGAAATAAGAAATAATTTTAGGTGGGAATGCTTGACGAAAAATTTGTACTACGTTCGTATGGAGTTTTGATTGCTTTGATTCTCAACAAAATGCGCCTTTCAAGAGGCGTGCTAGAAAAAAAGAAAAGTATGAAAGAGAAATCTACCAAATGTTTCGGGAATACAAGAGGTTGACGAATGAATATGCGATTACCTGTTGCAAAAGCGGTTAAATTTCGGATAAGACACCAATGAAAATTGAAATCTTGCAAGCAACTGCTTAAGTGATCAACATTTCCTTTCGTATTGATGCTATGTTTACTTGTGCAATGGCCTCTGAGCTTTGTTTGATAAAGTAGCTGTCACAAGTTTGTTTATTTTTTTTTGATATGTCATTGTTTTTTCATTTCTTATGTTTGAAATACAAGAGATGATAGAAAGGTTTGATTTGAATCATTGCCGGACTTACAAGCACTTTTCAGTCGGAACTGCAAACATTTTTCGGCTTCTTATCCGTCATCGTTGCAATGTACCTTATTGTAAGGAATCAGTAACTCACCGCGCAAACCATCAGTACCTGGATGTGCTTGGAAATTCGGCAGCTCACATTTGTGCTATTTGCATTCCTGTTTACAAACATGAATTTTTGAGAGCGAGCTCTAGACAATGAGATTTCAACTACACGCATGCATTTCATCAATTGTTGATGTCTGTAGTTCGGATGAAGATTTATCTGCATGTGAGTTGCTGACTATCTACAAGCATACTGACTGCACGGCTAAAATTCCAGAAAAGTTAGTCCACTACTTCTCGTAATGGCTTCAAACAAATATCTCTCTCATCTCTTCCTTTTTTCCTTTCATGGTCTGGGCATCATTTTAGATTAAGTATCATATTAACTAGCATGGTGTCTGTAATGTGCGATAGGTTTTAGTCGTCAATTCATGCTGTGACATGGATTAATTTTTTTGTGTAATGTGGCGGATGATGCTTTACTTAGATATTTGTTTATGATATAATTTTCTTTCCTGTTAATATAAGAGGATACCTCACAATGAGCCCAACGTCACTTTCTTATAAATTCCCTATTCCCTCACTGATCATTTCAAATGCAAGCGTGCTAGCGTGCGGTTGTGTCTCGGCTGATCTCTCGTGTTGATCCGTATCATTTGGTGATTTCTCCGGTTTCTGTGCCTCGTTTTTCTCCGATTTTTCTTCGTCATATCTGTCGTCGCTTCATCTGTGCATTGGTAACTGTGTCGTGCTCCTTCAGTCGTCCCTTTTTCGCTAAGATCCTATTAAAGGAATTATAGTGCTTCCTCGTCTGACTTCGGTTCACTGGTTATTCTCTTGCTGCTGCCGGTGCTTTGTTGTCGTTGCAATAACAAGCGTGAGTATTTAGTTCACGTCCGTTTCAGCGTCATCGAAAATTGCACACAAGACGCACAAGACTTCTGAAATACCGGAATAGGTCGATCTATCAACCTACAACCGACTCCAGTGGTGACAGCGCAGGGGCTAGCTTTCATATAGCGACTTGAATATCGTGTGGTCGAGTCCCGTTTGAGACTTAGCAATTTTTGCGTCAATTTTGGTTTTTCCTTGTGCAGGACGGATATATGGCACCACCAATGTCTACACGATCTGGCACTGTGAATGATGCTACAATGGAAGTGATAAAGTTACTTCTCAATGAGCACAAAAATGAGATCGTTAATGCACTAAGCAAAAAAATCGACGATCTGCGGCATTCGGTTGTCGAAGCTATCCGCAGAATTGACAAGATTGAAGAGAGAATGGAAATTTTTCAGACTATTCAGACTGCCCAACAAATTGAAATAGACTCCCTAAAAGAATCTCCATTACCAGCCATCCAAACTGAGGACATTCTTTTCGAGGCTGAGCAACGGCGTCTACGTGAGAAAAATCTAATTATATCTGGTCTACAAGAAGACCAAGCCCTTTCAGTGGATGACAGGAAAGGAAAAGACAGACAAACTGTAAAACAGTTGCTCGAAGATATTGGAATATTTTGTGATTCGAAGGAGTTTGATGTACAGAGACTAGGCAAACCAAAAAAGAATTGGCGAAGATTGCTGAAAGTGACGTGCTCAGATGCCATAATAAAACATGAAATTCTTCGAAAAGCGTCCTCCCTTCGAAATATGGATCAATATAAGAGTGTGTATATCAACAAAGACCTAACTCGTAGTCAACAAGAATTTCATCGATCCTTGAGGAAAGAGCTGGCAGAGAGGAGAGCCAATGGAGAAAACGTAACCATTTTTAGAGGCAAACTTATGAAAAAAGAAAATGTGAAAAATTTTCTCCATTGATTTTATCAAACTCCAAGACATTGCCATCAGTGTTCCTTGCCAACGCACAGTCTGTTTTACCAAAATATGATGAACTTTGCATTGTTTCCAGTGTGCTACGTCCAGATGTTATTATTATATGTGAATCCTGGCTCAGTGACAACGTTCGGGACGACCAGATCATGCTCCCTGGTTATCTGTCCCCTTTTAGATGTGATAGAAGAGGTCGTAGAGGGGGTGGTGTCTGTATATTTGTGCGCAATCATCTTCATTGCAATGTCCTTAATATTGACATGAGTTGTAATTTTGTGGAATTCATATGGTTGCGTTTTCCTGTTTTGAATTTTGTACTCTTGGCAATTTATGTACCACCAAGTCTTAAAGTAGATCAGTACAGGCACATTTCTGAAAAAATTTCTGCAAACTTTGACTTTATGTCAAGAAATCAATCTTGCGAAAAATTTATGTTGGCTGGAGATTTAAATCAGTTTTGTACCTCTGATATTGAACTTGATGTTGGATTGAAGCAACTTGTTAATTTTCATACTCGTGGTAGCTCAATCCTAGACAAAATTCTTTTGGATACTGTAAGTGTTGAGGATTACCAAGCCCCTGTTCCCTGCCCCTCTCTTGGCAGTTCCGATCATTTGGCTGTTTTGATGGTCCCGTGTAATCCTTCAAACAAAGTGGTGCATGTATCGAAGGTATACGACTATCGCCATAGTCACATTTGTAATTTTGTTTTTGAGCTGTCTCAGTATCCTTGGCATCAATTTTATAGAAATGAAGATACTGTTGAAAACAAATGTGAGAAATTTTACGAAATTGTCTCTCGAGCTCACGCAGTGATCCCTTTTACTTATGTGCCAATGACCAATAAAGATAAGCCGTGGATCACACCTGTTATCAAGAGCCTAATTCATATGCGATATATGTACTTCCGAGCCGGGGATTTTGCTATGTACAATCATTATAAGAGTAAAATCAAGATTATGATAGAGAAAGCGAAAGAAGAATGGCTGAAAAACACCAGAAAATCAAAGAATGGACTATGGAAGATTGCCAACTCGTACTTCAACAAGAAGCAAAGACAGCCTCTCTCAAACATTGTCAATGCCTTCATCAGTCCCTCTGTTGCTGCAGAAGAAATAAACCAATTTTTCAGTGAACAATTCGCCGAGTCACCAAATTGGTCAATTATCATGTCGTCAATACCTGACAATGACACTTATTGGAATATTGACGTGAGTCCATTCAATGTCTTCAGACACCTTTCTACACTGGATCAGTCGAAGGCTGGCGGTAGTGATGACCTTACTCCGAAAGTACTCTCTTCTGCTGCATCTGTTCTTTCTGAGCCTATATCTCACATCTTTTCATTATCTGTCCAAAGAGGTATCGTTCCTTCAAGATGGAAAACAGCAAATGTCCTCCCGGTGCCTAAAGACAAAATTTCGAAAATTGATCAACTGCGACCTATTTCTCTGCTACCGATATTAAGCAAGGTACTCGAACGTTGTGTTCTCGACTCTGTAAAGGACAAGTTGCTCGAAATGTACGGATCGCTCCAGTTTGGGTTTCGACCATGCTCCGGAACTATCCATGCTCACCTTATCGTGCAAGAGTTTGTGACAACCTCCATGGACTACAGCGAATGTCAAGGCGTGATGCTAATATCATTTGACATCCAAAAGGCGTTCGATTCTGTACGACATGAATGCATCATGAAATCGTTAGTTGACGCCGATTTCCCTACTCCATTTTTGAAATGGATTGGCAGTTACTTCCAAAATAGACTCCAGAGAACATATTTGAATTCTGAAGTAATGAGCAGCTTCTCTCATGCCTCTTCAGGTGTGCCGCAAGGTTCGGTGATTTCACCATATATATTTGCAGCCCACATGGGAAGTCTATCCCAGAAGAACAAAGGAAATCTTTTGGTCAAATTTGCCGACGACATCGCTCTCCTTATCCCCATTTTGAAAAACAGTGACTACAATAGCATGGTCAATGAGGAATATCTCAATGTGCAGATTTGGTGCGACCGCAACGGTTTGAAACTGAATGACTTAAAAACAAAATCTATATTTTTTAAAAAGTCAGGTGTTGAAGTTGTGATTCCTGATAAATGGAATATGAAACCTGAAATCAAACTGCTTGGTGTTGTGTATGATGAAGCAATGAAATGGAGTAGTCATGTTGACATCATCACTAAGAAGGCTGCTCAAAGACTTTTTATTTTACGGAATTTACGATCTCATTTATCAAAGGATCATTTATTAGCTTTGTATTCTTCTTTTATTCTTGGAATTTTAGAGTATTGCGGACCTCTTTTTGTTGGTTTGAATTGTAAATTGACGAAGCAGATTGAAAAGTGAACAAGAAAGCTCATTTTATAATATGCGGTAGCAATTGTGATTGTAATAAATTTACTTCTCTGTTGATTCGTCGACGAAAAAGTGCCTTACGTATTTTTGATCGCATGTCTTCTCCTCAACACATTTTGCATGATATGCTTCCTCAAAAACTGAAACATACCGGACATTATTCTGTCCCACTACAATTGTCATCCCGTCGTTCTCGTGCTTTCTTACCCGTTTGTACCTACCTCCATAATTCCATCAAATCTGGTCTGTGTATAGAGGAGATAATGTAGCTTATGTAACTGTAAGTACGTGTATAACTGTGATTGCTTTTCTGCTAAATTGTATCATTTTTACACAATTATGCATCTTGACTTACTTCTGCATGTTTGCTGAAATGTAAGATTTTCATTCATATGGAATAAAACACTTATCATCAAAGCTTTTTGAAATGGCAATTAGCGACTCAATGATGACTTTCTGCAAGTTATTTATGATTCAAAAGAAAGCAGTTGTTAACACTAGTAACACTATGACAATTTATTTTCTTCTTTCTCAGCATTTGCCCGAACATAATCTAATTCTTCAGTCAGCCGCGTAAGAGCATGTCTCCACACAATCGCTCGTCAATCTGGTGAAAAACGGTGCAAATTTTGTTTTCCACTTCATCCAAAAGAATAGGATGACTCCAGTGCACCATTTCCTTAACATATTCAAGCGAATAAAAAGTCGCAAGGCATTGGGGCTGTTCATTAACTAAAATTCTGCCGACAGAAAATTAAACCGATTTAATATTCTGCCGGCAGAATATTCAGCTGACTTAATGAACGACGGTATAACATCAAAAGCGACTGAATATTCTGCCAGTTTCGGTGTTATACCGTCGTTCATTAAGTCGGCTGAATATTCTGCCGGCAGAATATTAAATCGGTTTAATTTTCTGTCGGCAGAATATTAGTTAATGAACAGCCCCATTAACTGTAATATCGGAAGCCATTCCATAGGCTGTCATGACGGTCAATCCATGATTTAGGAAAATGATTGTTTAAATAATTTACGATCGGTCGGCAGTAGTGCGCTGGCACTCCATCCTGTATGAAGATGCTCCTATCCTGTGACATTCGGTGTCACTTTACACAGCATGAAAAGGAAGTTTTTACCATTCATTGTCAGTTTCTCGAAAGAAAAATGGCTCAGTTGCGCTTCATAAGGAAATGCCAGCCCAAGCTTTTAGACTGCGTTGATCCATGGATTTTGTGTTAAGGTATTTGTTGTGACCAGACCACTCTGCAGAGTCAGTCTTCCAAACATCGAACAGCTGACAAGCCATTCCCAGTGGCTTCAAGAAAGACAAGATCTTGTATCGTGTGACGTCCTGGCATGATTAATAGAAAATGACAGCTGCACGAGAATAATGCCTTCCAATTTTGAATGTAAAATTTCTGAACGAAATGAAGAGGTTTATTTTTGAAACAGTTAAGCTGAATATTCATGCCGGTTTTGAGTTACGGGAAATAGTAGTTTTTCCAGTCATGCATTCTAGTGAACCTGGTAAAAACTGATGTTTGAAAAAGCATCAGTAGCAGCATTATGCCATTAATTTACTTGTTGACTGAGGATTCATTAGCATCTTTATTGCAGCAGACCCAACTTCTACCTGAACGCTTTCAAAACTAATCGGATTGTGGGATATCGATTGATCGTAATTTTTTTACTTTAAGGGGGCCCACGGCTACGCATTTTATGGGGGCCCATTCCAATTTGACTTTCCGGTTTTTATTTTTGATAAGAGTGGCAGCCCTGGATTCGCCATTTACAGTGCCTTTTACGACACGCGGGAGAACGTCGGTCCTATTCAATTCTGTCCCGAGAACCGCACAGGTGGCGTCTACGGTTTTCGTCCAGTGTGGCAGTTTCCTGGCTTCCCATGTCGATACTTCTTTATAGGATCGTGCCATTGCATTAACATGCACATTTTGATACCATGGTTTTCTATCATGGTTGTTGCTTGTCGTTTGTTACTTCAACTCAACATGTTTGAACATCTCAGTCTGATAAATCGTCTAAATACAACTTTCTAGAATTTTATGAATCAGATGATGAAAATGAAGAATTTTTTATCTTTGGAAAGTTCAAGAAATTACCTTTTCTGTCGATATGAAATTATTCAGATCCCAAGGACTTCATTGAGTGCAGGCCAATGAGGAAAAGCGCATGGAAACTTACGGACCAGCGGTCACAGAATTCAAAAATTTTGATAACTGAGTGCGGTGAAGTCAAATATCGTTCATTATTTAACGCGTCAAAATTTAGTGGCAAAATTCAAACATCAAATGTTTCAAATGTGATTAAAATAGCTTAAAGAAATGTCCGGTTAATTCTTGAGCGATGTAATTGGAATGCAAATCTGGTCAAGATGTGTAAATTTGGTAAAAGAACCCGTGAATCGCCCGGAAATTTGAAGCTTGAAATCTGGCCGCCACCCTGTGTACCACATTCATGGGTGAGATTCTTCCGGAAATTTGGCATGAACGTTATTAGGTCTCGGGATTCGTCCAAGAACGTTATGAAACAGAAGGGTGGGGGGTAGGGTTTTTCTATGGTTGTTGAATTTTTCAGTACGTTTTGAGAGGCAAAGTTTTTTAAGATTGTTTTTCTATTTTCCTATTTTCGTCAAACATATTTTTGATTAGACTGTCAGGCATATTTTAGTAAATATTTATCAATAACTATTTTAACTTAGAAAGTAATATAGTAACATATATCCAATGAATTGTCTTCTCCCTGCCTTAAATAACTAGTTGAGTGCTGTTTCTTCGGTTGAAGAATTCGAAATTTATTTGCCATTAATCGAATACAGAAATCTTATAGAAGCGCATGGCGACGCCGCTTGATTAAAATTCAATGAAATCTTAGTATTTCTTTTAAACTTCAGTTCATTACGAGAAAACAGCAAAACTTCAAGAAAGAAGGCAGAAACAAACAAATTATTCGAAGAATAGCTTCACTGTCCTCTTTCTGCCCATTTTACAAGACCTAGTTTATCCACTTATTTTTGCATGCTTAGTTGCTGTGAGGCCTGCCAATGGTACCGCGTATAAAAGTCTTTCCACTACAAATTGCTATTAAACCAACGATGGGTTTTTTGAGAAGGTTGTTTGCCTGTCGTTCAATTTGCTGTCTTACGCATACACATTCATGATGTCCTCATACTTAACTGTGATCAAAATGAATTGCCGACTATGAATGTTTTCCCCTCTATGAATTTGAAATGCTGAAGTCTTCTGAATAACAACTTCATTAGAAAGCTATGATCTTACACACTTTTAGTAGGCTATTCATCAATTATCATTTTCATGTTTTCATTTCATACGCACGAACTATACGCAGACCACCCAGACATTCGCTTTTTCGAAAATATGCCTGAATTTTCGTTTTTATCGAGTGGCATTCGTTTTTTTCGCTTTTTTGGTAGAGCAGGAAAAAAGTGTTTCGTAGTACAGGCATTTTTTACATGTTGACAACGCAACATGACTTTTTGTCATGTTGCCCTTTACTTTAGTCATGCTATCATCCATGTGTTGATAATTGAATGCATGATAACTATATTATATAGGCATTGGAAAATGTGCCCTTATTAGCCAAAAAAGTCATGTAGCAATTCTTGAAGGCAAAGCCTTGTCATAGTGGTTTCCGGTAAATGCACAATTTTTACAGTAACTTTGAGGCCATGGTGCCATAGCTTTTACGCGATTCTGAATTGATGCATGCTGAAAGTACATGCGGTTTACATGCTACAAATGAATGTCATCGAATTTATCAGTCAAGGAATTCGAGACATCAATCCATGCTGGCTTGCCATAGACACACGGGAGGCCTACTATCGAATTTTCTTAGAAGACTGATTTTGGATTGGTGAAACAAGCGGTTCAGTTCGTGCGAATGAGTGAGGTACATTGCATAATGTTGATAAACAGGCATAAGAAATTGAGATGATGATATACACAATGGAATATTTTCTGTTGAATTTTTTATTGCACTGCCACTTTCACTGTAATTTTCATGAAGTACGTGTAACTAGTCAAAAAGTTGATGTGCATAATAATGATTTGCATCTACTGACATTAGCATGATACATGGTCGGATATGTGTAGCCTATTGTCGTATGACCACCTGAAACTTTCTGAGTTTTAGATTGAAGAATAGATGTACCAGCAGGCTTAATGCACTATTTTGTAACTAATTTGACAACCGTTTGCATTACTGCAGTCATACTGATTACGTCATGCTTCACCCGCTATATAAATGTATTTTCATAGCGTCTGTGTGATGAGCTATGAGGTATCCACTTATCTCGTGTGCTTCAATAACTCGTGACTTCTGGCAAATGCGCCAGTAAATATGAATGCCCACATAAAATTCAACGAGAGAAAGTGGCGTCAATGATCCAAGACAATGAGAACCTTGCATCGCAAAGCTTGGGCTTGGTTTTAGACAAATTGTCTGGGATATTTGTCATGTTTTGAATCGAATTGGAAAGAACCAATATTGAGAGACATTGATTTTATTTCCGTTTTCGTTCTTTATTACAAAATAATGAAGACAAAAATAAAGTCACTGTTTTTCAATATTGCTGTCTCCAATTCAATTCCAAGCTTAGACTTGGTTGCAAATTTTAGTAGACGTGAATGGAGCATGATCTTGATAATTGGCCGTTGAAGTAGGCTGCATAGTGATAGTTTTTTATGGAATATTTTCAAAGATTTAGCCAACATAAAAATTTATCGTCGGCTTTCATCAATTTAGATTTATGATTTACACTGTAAAGTTTTGATTGAAAAAGTACTAATATATGTTTCATAACAGGCAGTTTTGATTTCTGGAATAGGCCCACTTACAGTCAAAAGCTTGACGGAAAGGGTCTGTAAAGAACCCACTCGAATGTAAGTCACTGACAGCATAATTTTCTCTCTTTGGCAGCCGTCTATTGTCGGAAAAATTCCATTTTTGAAATATTTATCTAATCACTATGGGGCTGCATATTTGAGCATTATCAAATTCATTGATTGTAAATATACAAGTTGACACTTTTACATCTAAATTAACGTTTGCCCATCTAATAAAATATCGATTTTGCTCCAACAATATAGTTTAATGATGAGCATTATCTTCCTTTACAAAAATGCATCCTATTAAGCATAGCATGATATCAGACTTGCGAGTTCTGAAAAAAACTACAATAATTTTCAGATGAAACCTTTAGTGTACATTCTATCACTGTATAAAATAATTGCCATATTGATGTAGAACCTTAATAAGGATCCTTAATTCCTCATATGATCCATTTCGCATGACTTTAGTTAACAGGCACCTATCGAATAAATACTTGAAAATATCAACATGCCTTGGAATATTCATATGAATGAGATGTTCAAAGTTTCAGGCTAATTTAGCAGTTGGAATCTGAATTGATTTTTATATTTTTTTTATTAATATTTCTGATCATTAATAGAATACAAAAGCTAGCTTTATGTATAAATATGGTCCGTTGTATTTGTGAATCGTTTAGCAAGATGCAAGTAAAATGCCTTCTAAGTGGTACTCCGACAAGTTATCATTTTTGTACAAGTAATATTTGCAATCTACACAGGTTCGTAGTGTTCGTGGTAGTGCATGGGTTGATGACATATGATGTCTTTATAACACTTCTACATTGTTTTGATGTAAAAATTTTCGGTTCGCTTTTTTTCGCTTTTCTAAGTTTAGGATTCTTTTCACTTTTTTTTAAATTCGAATCGGCTGGGTGGTCTGTATACGTCAAAGTTATTACTAATTGTATGGATGAAAATTGTCGAACCTGATGTTGGTGTTGCCTGGTTGTGAACGGAGCTTGATTACAATCTTATGACAGGTGAGTTTGTATATTGTAAGTACCGGTACTTCTGTATGTACAATTTATCCGTTAAGCCAGTGATAAGTCTTCTCACTGCCCTCCAATGTTTCGTCGAAAAATCGCTAAGTTGTATATCGAATCAACTCACTGATTCGATTTTGAACTTTAGGTGGCAGTTGAAGTCGATCAGCGCATTACAGAAAAAACCTCGAGCAAATGAAATCCGGATAAGGAATGGATATGCCATAACTCCTAATTGTATCCAATGCAGTGAATTATTAAATCCATTCGATTCATTTCTTTGTTGGTGAAGAATTTGTGATAGAGAAAATGTAAAATGGGTTTTAAAAGACGGATATAAATGATTAAGCGGACACAATGACTTCGGCAATTGCAGTAAGTCATGCAAAGTCGCAATGACACAAATGATAGGCCTATAAGCAAGTAGACTTCTTCTCGGATCTACGAAGATTTCTCCTTCTTGAAGAAGGCCTGTAATCTGATGCTGTGTTTGCGCTGGATATTGAGTTTCAATATAAATCTGAGAATGAGAATTTCTGCTCGAAATAATTAGTTCGTTGATATTTTCCTGTAACTGGCTACTTGAGTTGTCGTTGGATCATCAATATAGTTCAGAGTTGTCCAAAGTGTGGCCCGTTGGCCGCATGCGGCCCACGTCCTTTTGAAAATTTCAGAAATCGTTTCACTTTTCACATCTGTAGAGTTGCGTTCAAAATTGATTGTTTTTTTCTAAATTATATATTTCAAGTTTAAATTGCAAATTTAGATATCACAATGATGATTTCGTTTTCCATGACGATAGTATCAGCAGTTGTTGAAGCCCTTTATACCTTGATTTAAGACTCCGTCAAGCGATTCCAAGACTTCCAGCACATTGAGAAAATTTTCAATTTCTTCAATGCTCCGCTAGCGATAGCTATATCAGAAGCAGATGAAGCTTTGCAACTTGAATTGTGTGGCTTATAAATTAATCAGTTTTGCCTATGCAAGGCTACTCTGCCAATCATTTTTTTTTGCCTCTTCTTTTTGAAGATCACCACCCCAATTAGTGATCCGCTTTGGATTACGCTTTCACTCACTGTTTGGAAGTATTTGTCCTTGTGAGTCAAACATTTTCCACAATAAAGTTTATCAAATCTAGAGCGCCTTAGCCTCAGTTGACGCGAAGAAACTGACCTACAAAGTGCAGTAACTACTACTAGTAACTAGGAATTTACTTGTTTTACTTGCGTCTAATAGGCGTAGATAGTGAAAAAATTTGAATAATGTGAACTGCAGTCAGCGGCCTTATTTCCCTGCCAAATGCTGCCCGCGCCCGTATAAAGTTTGGACAATCCTGATAGAGGTTCAAGTTGCTTTCAAGCAACGACCACAATCGGTAATGAATGCTCCATATCGACCACAAAGACATATTTTACTGCGCAGACTTGCGCATTATGGCATTTTCAGTGAAATTGCTCTAAATATTCTTGAGGAATTCTGAATGGAGTTCCCTTGTCGCGTGTTATAAATTTAGAAGACCTAAAGGGCGCATCGAGTAATCTTGCTAGTTGCTACATTTTCTGATGCGTCGCAAGTCACACTGAGTTATAGTTGATGATTGAAGATGTCTTGATACAGATAATATTGGATTACATTTTGCCAATAGCAATAGTGCTTGATCTGACTAGAATGATGTCAAATACTAATTAATCTAGTCAGATCAATTACTATTGCTATTGGTAAAATGTAGTCCAATACTATCTGTCGCATATTTCTATTCCTCCTTTTCCCTACTGAAATTTGTTAACATAGTTTTTACTTTTTACTAGATTTCTTGTCTACTCCCTTATTTCCTATGTTAATGTGAAATTTGAATTCATGACTTTTGCGTTTATGTTAAATTCCTTCTATCTGATGATGGTTGCCGAATAGCAACCGAAATTAATTATATCATAATTAAAGTAAAGCATCAGCAAAACCTTGGCTCTTCCTCAACAATTAAATATAATGAGTTATAGTTATCATTCATTCATGATATTCTCTTAGAATTTGACTTAATTCTAATTTATTTTGACCTCTAATCATTTGAACTTTATTGCTGACGTAAGAGGGAGATTGCCCCTTGATTCATGAATGCGAGCTTAACGACGCCCTCGTAGTTAGACGCCCTCCTGGTTAGCAGTTGAGTTCCCGATTTCATCAGTTAGCCGCTTTTACTTCATGAATGGAAACTACGAATGAATGGTGTATGTATTGCTGTTGAGGATAATATTCCATCTTCATCTTGTTACTTGAGATTCAGACATGAGTAACAAATTTCTTTATGTTAATAGCAAAAACAAATTCTAAGCCATTTATTTGGAAACTCGTGCAGGTGCCAACAAACGGAAAATTTGCCATTGACTATTAGTTAATACTTGTAATCGTAAATACTTAGTCAAGAAAGAGAACGTGGAAAGTTTAAGCAATTAGTTGGAAAAAATATTATGCGGTAACTACGGAATTGACAACCACTCATATTTTTTGAATATCACATTTTTTGCAGTAAATCTAGCGCAAATTGTATTTCAATATTAGTGGGGTTATCGATGAAAAACTCTTTGTTAACCTTTCGATGTATGAATTAAAAATACACGTTCGTTTACACACCGTAATCGTTTTGTCATTATATATTTTATCAGCTTTTACACTACCAAAGACTGAATTAATTTGTGGTTTGGAATAGAAGACATTTGGAATCAGGAAGTATAAAAGAACAAAATGTCCCTGAAATAACTCCCTGATTTCTCTTTCAATAGCCTCATTTTTATCAGCAAAATTGTTTGAGGTCATAACGTGGAAGAATAAGGTGATAATGCGTTTCGTAACCTGCTCAAACTTCATTCTTGTTGACTAACGCAAATATTTTCAATAGATGCGTCATTTCTTTCAGGTATTTTTATGTGTTTCTTAGGAAATTGCGAGGTGAATCTCTGAAGTTAGAATGGAGAAAGATTGTGAGTTTGATTAATTCGTGGAGTTCATATTTTTGTGTTTTGAAGTTAGAAATATCTACTGAATTTTGAATATGCCTTCTTGAGGTTGAAAGCAATGTCAACATAGAAGCTATTCTATGTTGAATTCTGATTACTCATTTTGCTAACGCGTAGCAATGTTATGATGCGATGCGCCTCAATATTTTCAATGTCCCATCCAGGGATCGCAATTTTCTGTTTTTTTACTAAATTAGTCTAACGTGAATATTTCAAATTTATGCATTCAAACCCCGGTTTTTCCCGATTTTCCGTTTTCTTGGGTGAATTGCGATCCCTGGTCCCATCTGATGTTTATCCATGATAATCTCAATGCAAGTACCTATATAGTGGATGTCTTATTTCTTTCAGTTCTCATGAGTTCTGCGACTTTGATCTCTGAAGGAAGATGAGACATGGAAAACCTAACGTGAGTTCTGGTAATTTTTTCATTTTCAGGTTGTTCATTGCCTCAAATTCGTAAGTTTTGAGTCCTGTTGCGCAACTAGCCACTGGATTTAAAATTACGTTGTTTGAGGTTGGGTCGGCATATCTTTCAAATATATTTGTTAATTGATGTATTCATTTCTGTCGTTTTGTACCGATGGTCAGTGGATTCCTGTGTCATGCTGATTACAATATTAACAGTATGATCTGGGAGTTAGTTGATTATTGGAGTGTGCGGCATGTATAGCAGGAAAAAATTCAAGTGAGTGAAATTTGTGGTCATTTGAAGTATTATTCGGTTTGATTCCGGTTTAGTATCATCCTGAGTACAGCAGTTATGTAAAAATTTGTCGAAATCTTATCCGTGTGATTTACACAAAAACCCGTTAAGTCAAACTGTTAATCCTTCATTAATCCTGATGAAATCCTTCGCATTTGTTTAGTCTGCTGCGATGTTCTTCTATCCGTTGCTGGATCGCGAGGATTTTTGTATAGGGACAAAAGGCGGAGTTCTGTCTGATGTCCGCTTACTCGGTGGGAACTGTCATTGGTTTTATTGGAAAGATTCCTTAAAATGGTTTGTTAAAACATTTGTTAAAATGGTTTGTTAAAATGTTTGTCATTGGTTTTTTAAAAGTCTCCTTATTTGAACGCATCTTTCTACGTCCTTTGACATGCCAAAGTTTTCTATTGAGCTAATGCGTCTTGCAGTGTCTTCGTTTCCAAAAAGAAAATGCTGTTTAATTTTTCGTGAGTTTGTAGGCTTGTTAAACTAGATACGTGATTACTGTTTATGACTGGATTGTAAACGGTAGATGCTTGATCGTATGCATTATCTCATGCCCGTTATCTTATCAGTTATAAAAGGTACATTTAGCTTAATCCTAGTAAATGGGGGGAGATGGGATACTACGTGGAGTCTGATGGTATACCCGTGCATTTATCAGCAACCGCTACTGATAAAGACAGATTATCATGAAAGAGGCGTCAATATTTGAAGCTGTCAAATCTGTAAAGGGGAAACATGAGGCATTAGACGAGTGAAGAATCTTATTGCATGAAAGGGATAAAAATTGAGTATGACAGGAAGCCATTAAAAAAGGCGATTTGATCGGAGTTAGGCAAGCAAATGAATTGTTGGACAATACTCAAAGTAAAGTTCGGCACACAGAAGCATTCGAGTTATGAGTGAATAAAGAAAGCGTGTCACACATTAGTAGTTAGAATTGCGGACGCACTGATAGTGGATACGAACATGGATAGGAACATGTGTTCCGAATTGCGAATGCGAACATGGATATGAACATGTTCCGAATTGCGAATGGATGCGAACATGGATAGGAACATGTAAATAGGAACCGCGTTCCGATTGATAGGCGAATTGAGATCATACTCAATGATTCGGAACGCCTTGTTCCGAAATTGAATTAGAGTATGTGAATTAGAATAGGGATGCGAACATCTATTTCGGTACTTAAACAGGTGTTTGTTTTGAGACTGCTTGCTCAAATGCGACAATTGTGGCCATTGTGACTATGATGACAATTTTATTTATTTTCATAATGCGTTTACAGATCAGAAATTATGTTATGAATGTTCTATTATTTACTAATCAGAATCCCATTTACAGAATTTGCGAAATGAAAACAAGAGGTTTACAATGTAAGTGTAATTAACCATAAAAAATGAAAGAAGGTAAGTCACGTCCCTCGGGGGACTCCGTTAACTTCAAGAAGTCCTCAGCCCATTCGAGGAATGTTGCATTGTTTGTGAAGTCGTGATCACACTCGTGTATAGGGCACTTCGCCGACAGTCCTTTTCTCCTTTGGAGTGCTGTCACTGTTAAAGTCTTCCAGAGTTCCACTTTGCATCCGCAACACAAATTAACCTTCGCATCCAACGATCCACCCATAATTACTTGGCTTTCATTTTGGTAACAGAACAGTTGTTTCTGGGTACTCATCATGAAATAGATTCGTAATAGATTCTTAATGTCTACTCAAGTCACGAGGATTAGAACTTGCTTAATTGGAACAATTACATCCTTATATATCCCTTTAGGGAAAATCGGAACCTCTCTGATTGGCTGTTGGGAATTCCTTTGTTTGAAAAGTATATAAGTCCTAGTTGTGTACCAATTCTTATCAAAGGTTCTAATCCTCAAGTACCATAGCTATTTTATCTATATTATTCTAATCACATTAAAAATGGAACGTACCACAACACCTCCCGCTTCTCCTGTCGAAGAGATGGAATCGCCATGCGAACCCATAGTGTTGGGAACAGGACCCGTGATTACAGAATCATCAGATGATGAAAGCGTGGTTCTAAGGAGCTTCATCGAAACACCGCTGGAAGCTCTTATAACAATAAAGACACGTGGTGGAAGTCACGTTCGTAACGCTCCACGAAAAACAAGGACGAAAAATATATGTGTGCGTTTGGAACCTGAAGAAAGGGATTTGACCACTGCGCTGGAGTTCAGCATAATAGATCCAGCCACGCCCCGCCGCTGCCCTGGTGCCCCCAAAAAGACAAGAGTATGTGTTCGAGTTGACCTGAAGAGAGTGATTCCTTTCCCCAATATTGACAATATGTAATTTTTATCTTTAATAACACTTACATAAATGAACAATCTTGTTTTTATAATTTCACAAATCGAATTTCTAATAGGATTTGAATGGGAACTGGGGATAGATATATTCATCTCTGAAATAGCTACCTATAAGTATTTCTAAGTTTAATATTTGGAAGATATATATTTCAAATCACTTGTTTGAGACTTTGAAACAGCACCGAACGTACTAGAACAAGTTTGAAATGAATATTAATGTGTAATTCAAATGATAGTCAAATTGGATGAAAGTTTGAATAGATTTACAGTGTTTTTTGAATGCTTTTTTCACCTTAGGATGATATCATACATATTGCATACAATACATCATCAGCTAGAGAATGAAAAGACCTTTCTAATGATATAAGGTACGTACCAATTCGATGAAGAAATCCCTGTTGTATGCAAGTGTATGCAGGAAGGAAATTTATGATTTCAATTTCTAAGTTTCTCAACTAAATTCTATCTATCTTTCAAAGGGCTATAGCTGCTTCGGATGGTGTCATACATGTGTCATACAATACACCATTAGAATCAGCATGAAAAGAGCATTCGAATGATATAAGGTATGTACCCATTCGATGAAGAAATCCCTGTTGTATGCAAGTGTATGCAACTGGAAAAATTCTAAGTTTTTCTCAAAAATAACTAAGTTTTCAAGTTTTTGAAAATTTTCAAAGTTAAAGTTTGATCACTCGAAATGACTATAATGCATAAACTTCCACATGAACTTGACCTTGACCTTTGACTTGACCTTGACCTTTGACCTTCATACACTTCATACACGGCGGGGGGGCCTCAAAATTTCTCGAGCGCTTCGCGCCTTCGAAATTTTTCGGATTATAGGGTAAATAAATTTTCGAGTGCGCTTCGCGCACTCGAAAATTTATTTACCCATGGGTTCCGGGTGCCATAGATACTCTTCTTGCTTCCCTAACCCTAAACCTAACCCTAACCCTAACCCTAACCCTAAACCTAACCCTAAACCTAACCCTAAACCTAACCCTAACCCTAACCCTAGATGCCATTAAATTTAAATTTGGCGCAAAATTTGATTTTCAAAATTTGGCGCGAAATTTGATTTTACGAAATTTGGCGCGAAATTCAAATTTCGATTTTTGCGCGTTTTATGATGCAGTCTGGATTTAACTTCTTAAAACTTAATGACTTTTTCTTTATTATTTGAATTTAGATGAAATCCTTAACTTAAGTAGAATTTTAAATGTTTAGAACTGCAGGGAATCCATCTTCATCACATGTTAATTGGCTTAACTTCGCGGTTACATGTACCACTCTGGCATCAAAGACTTTGATGGCACTTTTCCATTTCATCATTAAAATATATCAGCTGTTTAGTTTTGTTTGAATTCAACAGTTTGTTTTTCTATACCAATGTGATGTTATGATGACATCCGGTCTTTGTTCATGGTTCCTTTGTTAGAATCATATATAAAGAAGTTGTAGAGCTCCGTTCTTCACTCATTTTTGATTTATTCTGTGTGCATAGCAGACCTCGTTCTCCGTCTCTCCGTTTTCTCGATTTATAACTGCAATTCTCAAGTGAGTTCTACATTCTTCTATTCACTACTTTATATAGTTTGGGAGTAGGAATATTACTAAGTTCTTATAACCAATTAGTTTAAAACATGTGGCTGGATCTTAAGTTAGGAACACTATATGTTATATTATTAAACAGAATTATTAATTTTCATAATTAATTATAGCATTTTCAAAACTTATAAAGCACACAAGCTTGCATGATGAAGTGTTTAAATAAAGATTATAATTTCCAAAGTGTGCTTCAAATTTGTAAATAAATCAAATGCTAATTTTGTTTTCAAAGTGATAGTCTGTGGACCATTTACAAATTAAAAGTTGTTTAACCAAAGTCAGAAATGTTTATCTTTTTAAAACATCAGTTTCGTTTCTATGATTTCATTTCGAAATAAATTAATAATTTATCAGCTGATTTCAAATTTCAAGTTGATATGTAAGCAAGCCTTTTCAAGGTAAATTTAACATTTCGACTTTCGGTTTCTATCTTGAAAATATTTTTCTAAGTTAAAAAAATCAATTACTGTAGAATTACTTTCCAATATTTATGCAATAGTCACTTAAATGATATTCACATTTCCTAACAGATAAAATAATAACAAACGCTTTTCATGACTTACAGAAATGGTTCGTCATGCAAGCCTCGCACGCCAGCGCTTAATATTTCACTTTTGTGAAACATGTAAGCAGCCGGTGAGACATGCCAGTAAGAGTGGTCACAAGGAGTGTACTTTTAAGGAGGGCTGCACCTACGTATATTGCCTCACCTGTCGGTCCTATGTGCGAAGCACGGAAATGGCAAATGACGACAAGTCTAAGGCTTTCATCAGCAGACACGCATCCTGCGCGCAGGAAAACGGCAGAGGTGGACGCAATTTAACCTCAAAGGATGAAAAAAGTAAATTGGCAAGGCTTTTCGCGAAGGAGGATAGGGCTGCAGAGGGAGTACTCAGCCAATGTTCCGAACCAGCAAAACCTCCCACAAAAAGAAAGCAAAAGTTCAAATCAAGAGCATTCATTGATAGTGACTCTTCATCAAGCGATCTAGAGGTGAGTGCCAATAACTGTACAAGTTAAATTTAAATAAAAATGATTGATGTTAAGAACATTTGTTTCGTTATGTATGAAGTAAATTTAACTTTTCAAAAACATTTCAGTGTGAGAGGCCTCCAGCGAAGAAGACAAAGGTTGTCAAACAGTTGCCTCAAATGAAAAATGTAAGACATGTTGATAAAAATTAATCACCCTCAATGTATAATAATGCGTTAATTCTCTTTGCAGCTGTTCAAAATTCTACCACCGGTTCCCAAGCTGAGTGCGGTAGAAGAGTCAAGTACTCCACGTCCCGTAAGTACAGTTGTTATAGTCGTTTTCATAAGTCCCTCTCGTCACTTGTTAATGTATCATACATCATCCATTTGCTCAGTTAACATTCTATCTTTTTCTATCTTTTTCTACTGCTTCAGGTAATGCGATCCCTATCCCTGAAAAAATACAGAGCTGCTAGCATCACCTCAACTCCGGCTACGACCACATCAGTTGAGGACAATGAAGAGCGTCCGTACACGATACGGGAGTCCTCATCGGAGTCCTCAACGGAGTCTTCATCGGATGAGACGTCTACTACGTCATCGGCGACATCATCTTCTGATGAGGATGACACAAGACGCTCTCTTGTAAGTATCGAAATTAACGATAACTACATAACATAATTATTAACTAAATCTCATGATTTCTCTTGTTAAATGTGGTTCAAAATTATAGCAGTGTTATCTATTATCAACACAATTCGTTTCGGGACAATCCGTCAAGTGTCACTCCTGAGGTATGATTTTTATAAATTTTGTTAGATCTATATTGCTCTATCCTCATTATAAGGACATATAGATAGTAAACAATTATTTCTTCTCATTTCAGCATGTGATTGATTTCGCATCTCAAGAGATATCCTTCTCGCGGATCCGGGCGTCGCCAAATTGTAGCGCTCGGCTTCCTTTTACGCCGATCCTCGAACATCGAGGAGTTCTCACACCACCACGAGCTCCTACTACGTCACCTGTTCCTGCTCCCGCTCCGATCCTTTCTTCTAATCCTGCTTCTGCTCCTGCTCCCGCTCCAGTCCCTTTTCCTGATCCTGCTCCTACTCCCGATCCGGTCCCTGTTCCTGCTCCCGCTCCATTACCTCTACGGGAATATAATGTGGACCTTGACGAAACGTTAGAAGGTGATGAGCGACTGGAGGAGAAACTCAAGTTGTGCCAGCAACGACTTCGGATGGCTGAACAGCGGGAGAGCAAGCTCAGGGAGGAGAATAGGGGTTTGGTTGTGTCTGTTCGCAATTTGACACAGTCAAACTTGCTATTGTCCTCTTCTGTAGCCCGAGGCAATCGGCAATTCGAACGTGAGACACTCATGCACATCGTATATCGTGAAGGTCTCATTTCACGAGTTAGACTGACTCGGATGGAGGAAACGTCCGACTGTTGCGAGCAGTGCCAGCATGTGAAACTCTCACACAGTGACATGATAAAGTGTCAAAAGTTGTAATTTCTTTTACTTTGACTTTTTAACTTAATGGAAAAAGAATTTGATACAAGTCCTGTCTTCTTATTTCATCGTAGATTGGAACAAATGTCATTGGCTAGTAATCGTTGTGACGTCATAGGATGATAAAAATATATATATAGTCTGCAAAATTATAATCCTCACCAGTTTAATAAACATGGTTGTCTGTTCTAAATGTGGAAAAACGTTTACTCTTAATGGTAATTTGCAACGCCATGAAAAGTTTTGTAAGTTAGGAAAAACTTATCAGTGTAGGAAGTGTCCATATGAAACGAAACGACAGGATAATCTAAAGCGACACAATCTAGTCTGTGATAAGCAACCAAGTAATTGTAATTTAAATTCAAATCCTCGAAGTATCTCAGCTAATGATAGTGAAATACCCGAATCAACGTCTAGACATGTACCAATCAGCGCTTCAAATAATAGTTTGATCTTTATGCAATGCTGCTCCCGCTGTGGTAAAACGTATAATTCTATAAGCAAATTCCGTCAGCATATGAATATGCATAATACAAATAGTGAGATGAATATTCAAAATAATCATGGAACTGTAAGTCTCAGCGAAAGCGCGCTCAACGGTCATGCTCGTGCATACGACATCGCACCATCAGCACACACAGTAGATATAACTTCCTTTTTATTAAGTATGCGATCTATATTAGAGAACTTAGTGACAAACCTTCTAGAAAATTTTCAACTACGTGGTCGTCTGGTAGCACAAATTCGTTATGTGCGATCAAATCCTCAGGAAGATGAAACGCTTCTCGCACACTTCACTTCATCATCCACAAACTATATTTATGACTATGATACATGGTTCCAAGATAACTTAAATAGTCTCTCAAGTCATATTGAAGCTTTTGCAAATAAGGGTAGCAATTGGGTTATAGATGAAATACTAAATATAGAATTCAATGTTATTACTAGTCCATTACTTTCTGGTGGAGAAGTATTTAATCTACCAAAGAGTCTGAAAGATTCGAAGGCTGTAATTAATGTACATTCAAATGCAAATGACTGTTTCTTGTATTCAGTTCTATCAATGCTACATTACAATGATGTATCATATTCTAGGAATGAGATAAAATCATATAGTAAATGGACATCTGAACTAAATATGAATGACATCTCTACACCCGTATCAATTAAAGATATTCCTAAGTTTGAGAAAAATAATGACATTAAAATCAACATTCACCTTTACGAAAAAGGACTAAAAGGTGTTCGATATAGCAGCAACTTTATTGGTAAACGAACTGTGAATATACTACTAATTATAAACAATGAACGTGCACACTATTGTGGAATCAGAAAACTATCAAGATTATATAGAAAAATAAATAGAAGATATAAACATTTCTGTGATCGATGTACCCAATCGTTTACATATAAGACAACTTTGGAGCGACATTATCAATTTTGTGTTCGTGGAAAGGCACAAATAGAAAGAATGCCTAAACAACTAGAGGTAAGTACAAGTAGCATGGAATATCAATTAAGTCCTCCTTTAGTTGTTTATGCAGATATAGAGTGCTACATCGATAATAAAGTACACAAACCGGCAGCAGTTGGTGTTTATCATGTTTGGCATAAAGCTCTCCAGTCCAGATTTGAAAACAAATATTATGTCTTCAAAGGAGAGAATTGTATTATGGACTTCTTGGATCACCTAGAAAATATAGCTCAAAACTTATATGATAATCCCCCTGGGGGGGCCGGGGGATTTTTTTGGCCCCATAACTAAATATAAGCCGGAAACAATGTCTCTTTCTTCTGATGAAGAATAATGGTACTTTCTGATGTTATGTATCAGTTGCGTTATGAAATAAAGTTAATCTTAATTCTGAAATAAAATTACGCACAATATTAATCAACGCAATTAATTAAACGGAATACATGTAACTCTATAGATCAGGACAGCTAAGTGGTGTTGGTAGCATATATCTAGTTGATATATACCTTAGATCTCTTTCTGCGGTACTGAATTTAACATTGACATAATAGAGGGTCCACAATGATATCTTTTGTCCATGTGAGATCTGCCTGGAAAAGATAGAAGTCGCCAATATCTAATCTATTAGATGACCATACGCGTTCGTTAAAATTATTAAATATTTTAATCCAGTGTCCAAAAAGAATGAAACAAGTCCTGATATGAATACTTATGACTTAAACTTGGTTGTACTGTACGTTTGTTTGTTGCTTGTAAAAGGAGAACTCGAATGCTTTACTCAAAAACATTTAATTTGATACTCATGATTTTATCAACTTCAGTTAGAAACGGGTGTGACCACCGCGAGCATCCAAACAGGCATCGATGCGTGAGGGCATGGATGAGCACAGTCGCTGGATGAATGCCAGGTCTAAGAGGTTCCACTGCTCGATCAGTCTGTCGGCCAACATCTTCAAAGACACTGGTGGGTGGTTGTACCTCTCCCTCACTCTGCGACCAAGTTCATCCCAGCAGTGCTCGATGGGGGAGAGGTCGGGAGAACGTGAGGGCCATTCCAAGGTTGGGATTCCACTGCTTGCTATCCTGTTAGAGACCACTGAAGCGCGATGGGGGCTTTCGTTGTCATCCTGAAAAATCAATTGATTCGATGTCACTGTGGAACCACGACCGGTGTCACGATCTCGTCGGCATATCGCTGTCCTGTCAATGTTCCTTTCACTACGATTGCTGGTGTTTTTCCATTGTACCAGATACCGGCCCAAACCATGACACTACCGCCGCCGTAGCGGTCGTGTTCTTTGACGCAACATGGAGCAAATCGTTCACTTGGCAAGCGATGAACACGGATCCGACCATCGTTGAAATCGAGCGTAAACCTCGATTCATCAGTCCAGAGCACACGTTCCCACTGACTGTCACTCTACGACTGATGACCTTGACCTTGACACCACGTCACTCGTCTCCTTCGATGTTCCAGGCTCAGCGGAATTCTCACAGCGGGTCGTCGAGACTGTATACCAGCTTCTCGCAATCTTCGATATGCAGTTCGAACGCTACAGGCAACGTTCCCAGCAACCTTCCAGTACACAATTAGCTTCGGGACGGACACAAATCTGTTTCTTTTAGCAGCTAAAACTAAGCGTGCATCTGTCCGCTTGGATGATACCCTTGGTCTTCCTGATCCGTTCTTCTTTTCCACATTTCCTTCTGCTTTCCAACGACACCACCACCTCCATACAACGACCCTTGAAATTTTCAATTCTTTCGCAACAGTTGTAGAACTTTGCCCACAACGCATCATCCTAATTGCCATTCCTCTGGTAAAGTTATTGTGCGCCATTTCATAAGTCAAATCTGGTCAGCAGTAGGTGGTGATTCTGTTCAACTTCTAGCTGTTACTGTGATCAATATCAAATTTTGAAATTTGATGGTCCTATATCATTTCCCTTATCATATGGAGTTCAATGGTGATACATAGAAAGCGAGATATCATCTCAAAGCATAGAAAAAAATGAAACAAACTTCCATTCAAGTCAATGATAGTTGGTTTCATTATTTATGTCAGTGAGTATATGTGTCATGTTGTGTTCCTCGCTGCTAAAATCGAGCGATAAAATTTTCAACATTATCATTTCATTTGTTTCTGTGTAGTAATCCCGATCTTCTCAAAACTTGACTGAGTAAAATATAGAGAAAGAAATTCATTCCCGTTAAAAACGTCTCATTCGTATGTAGTGCTCACTTCGTTTACAGCGATTATGAAGATAACTTGGTATCACGGGGAAGGCAAGGTGAGAAAGTCAGTTTCAGACGAAAACGTCTTTTGAAAAACAATGCAGTTCCCGGTGTTTTTTTATGGTTATCCGTTCTAATTGAACACGACACTAAAAATACCTCGTCGTGCACCTCCAGATCGTTCCAACATCTCATGTCCCAATTCTTTAACGGCTGTCCTGCATTGCAAGGTTTTTCAGGACTTTTCAATATTCAATCAGCTGTAGAGTGTAAATAGGCTAATGAATATAGCCTATCCCAAAGCTCTTCCGTGACTTTTCATGAACTGACACAGTGAAGCCACATATAAAGTTTGAACCGTCAATTATTAATTGTTTTAATGCTACGACCTAAAAGTGCTTCACCTGCCTGGACCCTGTTACGGAATCTGTCAAGTTCTCTCTACAATTCGCGCTCCTTTAGAATATTTATTGATGTGTGAGCTTTGCTAGCACTGCATGATGATCAGCTGTTGGTCTGATGAATGAAACTGCACTATATTGACGTTTCTTCTAGCGAAACTGTTCTCAGATGAACGTCACTTGTGAGGAGTAGGCCAAAATGAGACAGCCGGCGTGACGAATTCCCGCTATATTGAAGCAGTTGATTTCGAAGATGACATGGCCAACAGGTAGACGACAAAACTGGCCGAATTGGTGTGCTTTTAGACAGACGATGCAATATGAAGATTCCATCCTGGTGTTAGGTCTACCTGCAGATGCTTGTATCATATGATGTAGGTGCTCATTCTGACACCTGCCTGTGAGAAAGAAGATCCGATCAGTGGAAAATGTTAAGTGGAGATGTCACCAACAGGAATTGTGTGTACGTTTCCGAAAGAAAAGGAATGCATATTGTGATCATATTCTAGAAGCAGAGTACAGGTACGGTAGCGTGATGAGGTGCACACGCTAATACAAACATATGAACATATTTTGAATCTATGGATTTGTCATGTAATTATGCTTTCGATACAAAAGTTTTGCTGCATTCATAGAATGCGATTTAATTGTCATCATCAAACTCAATTTTTCCCATTGAAGTGCTGATATGGATATGCTAAATTGTACATCATTCTTTCTAATAACTTGCAGATGACAGACCTAAACGGGAGTTTTAAACTGCACTTTGAATATGTGACGGATCATTTTCAGTTATCAAAATAATGTTACTAAGCAATGGTGTGCTTTGAAAGTTATGACTTTATTAAATTGAGTCGATTAGTTTGCATCAAAGTGACAATAATACATTAGAGTAATGATTGTCCGGGAGACCCTGCTAAGCAGGTGAAGCAAAATTTTTTCTAGGGCAGGACAACCGTTAATAGGCCAACCGAAGTTATTGAATTTTTGATGCGTCTCATTTGCTTAAGTTAATGAGAAATCTATTGCATGACTATCAAATTCTTACTTACAAAGATTCTGATGGTGCATTTCATAAAATTGAATGGATTTACATTGAAAATCTTCATGAATTGCAAACAAATGATTCATATATTCTCGCAAAAATTCTCGTATTCATTACAAACGGGCACTTATGAAGGTGTTCCTTTCATAGAAGGAACGTTCATCTATAACTGCAAAAGCGCTTAATCACATATTTGAATTGATGAACTTCCACAGAAACTTCTTGCAATTTTATCAAGCTGCAATTACGATGACTGAATATGCAGATGAATCAGCACCCGTACGTACTGCGTGATTACTTATATAAATGGAAATGGTGTAAATGTCTATTTTTTATCATATGAGCTTCTAATCACTTTTATCAATGAATAATTGCCGCGACTTTAATAGTATCCGCCAACTTCTTGCCGAAGTATTTTTTAGACACAAAATACACCCCAGTATATTTCTGACACGAGACAATGACTTGCTTACCGGCTTCACGTGCTGTTGATCAGAGCAGGCCGTCTTCGCTATGGCGACAACTGAAGTCTTGTTTATTCATTCAATTAGTTACTTTCACCAAGTAAAATTTCATCACGTGATGGCGTTGGATGAAAAGCTGCATGAATATTATGACAATCCAGATTTCCCTTTTCACGTTGCGCAACGTCATATTTCAGACTCGTGGAGCGTCTGCCCAGGTTTCTCTTAGCCTCAGTGGCGTAGCAGACCACCTCAGATGAGGTAATCTGAGTCCAATGAAAGAACCGGGAAAAGAACGTAGGCATACATGTAAATTACAAGTCAATTTTTAGTCCTTTAGGCGCATTGCTCAAAATATATTTTTTATTATTAAAATTTAAACAGCAAAATCAATTTTCATAACAACTCCATTTCCACTTATAGTCATTACCAAAAACAATACAGGTAAATCATAACACTATAACCTGATGTATTTACTTACGATATAACAACTTTACTTGACGATCTTTCATTGAAGCAAACTTGTCGATAATTGTGTCAACGAACGAACACTCTCCTGATAAGTGTTTGAGAAGAGAAGTTTCGATGCTTAAAAATACCAGTTGTTTCATGCGTTCTTGAGTCATGGTGGAACGCAGGTAGGTCTTGATTCGCCGAAGCACACTGAAGGTTCTTTCACATGTCACCGATGTTAGAGCAATTGTTTGTGAAGCCATTAATGCTTTAGAGACAAGAGGTAAAGCGTCACACAAATCCAAGGAATGCATTTGTTTAAGAAGGGTAGAAGGATCATTTGCTTCTCCAAGTGCCACTCGCAAATCTGAATCAGTGAATAGAATGTGTAATTCGTTGCGCAACTTCTCTTCTTCTTCTTGAACTAAATCTGGGTGATGTTTCTTCAGTTCATTCACAAGTCGTACAACTTCAAATGCATCAGCTTTCAGTACATCAAATCTCGATGGCTGAAATAGTTTTATCCACTGAAGACTTTCGATGTTTTCAAATCGTTGGTCTAACTGAAAAATTAGTGTATCGATGATTTCGTACATTAATCGCTTAAGTTTATCCTTCTCAAATTGGGATGACGAAGATGGTGGCTTAGGCCTACTTGGAGTGTAACCACTGTCAAGGAGATGTTGCTCGTTGATTTGTGGGACTCTCTTTTCATGATTAAAAAAGTAAGGCTCATATTGCTTCGCTTCCTCGACGAACGTTTGAAAGGAAACTTCAGAGCGTAGTTCACACAAGTTTGCACGATAGTCTGCTACCTTCGAAGATATTTCAGCTGGATCAATCATCACACCTTGAAGTTTCTTTGTCATCATGTCGGATAATGCGAAAACTTTACGAAAAAAGAATAAGAGAAACACATTCTCACAATTTCCCAATTGATATCGCAATCCTTTCGCTTCAGCGCGGGTGTAGCAATCAATTGAGCAAGCAGAGGACTCCGAAGAAATATTTTCTAAAACATTGAACATTTCACAATACTTAGAAGAAATAGCACAGACAGATTTTCCTCTCGTCAACCAACGCGTAGTTGACGCAAGAGGCAATGGACTGGATAACATAGAAGCACGTTTTGGTGAAGCGCGAAAAAATGTTGTCAAATTTTGCAAAAATCCGAAAAATATTGATACCACAAATATTGATTCTTACTGACACTTTGTGCTACTAATGCCCATTTGTGTGCATAACAATGAACGAAGTTTGCTGAGGGCCAAATCTCCTTGATCTTAGTTTGCACTGAATTGTGCTTACCCATCATCTTACTTGCACCGTCGTATGACTGGCCGATCACTGAAGTATTTTTGGTTACACCAACGGACTCAAGACTTTCACATATTGCACAGGCAAGATTGTTAGCTGATCTGTCTGCTGACACATTGACAAGGTCAATCAGATGTTCGAAGACCGATCCATTGTGAACAAGTCGGACACTGACAGCCATTTGACTTGTATTTGAAATGTCCGTTGTATCCTCAGCAATTATAGATATAAAAGGAGCACCTTTGATTCGATTCTCGATTTCACCGCGAACCTGATCATACAAACACTTAATCAAGTCGTTTTGAATATCAGGTGATAATCCTGAAAATGGGAGACTGTGATCAGGAGAGACACAATTTTTAATCAGCGGATCAGAACTAAATTCACTGAGGAGCTTAATCAATTCAATGAAATTTCCACGATTTGGACTGTCAGTGCTCTCTGAATGACCTCTAAAAGAAAGGCCTTGGCAAACAAGGAAAAGAGCGGCTTTAATATGATGTCGCATCATTTCTCTGTTCTTCCTCACTTCCTCGTTGTGCATATTTCTCAAAGTTTTGAACTCCTCATTTAACATTTCATCGATCCTTACTTTGCCAATAAGTTTAAGAGAGGTGATCGCGGCCAGATGCGTAGGAGATTTTATATGTCTCTTCACATGATTAGAGAAATTCGCCAAGTCGAGTAATCCTCTCGTCGATGAAAACACTGTCGTTTTTGGTTTAAAGATAAGGCACGGAAAGCAGAAAAGTGTCTTTCTAATGGGGCAACCAGTCAGCCATTCGTATTTTTGATATTGCACACTAAGATTGCACTTTCTCCTTCCTTCAAAGGTGAAAATCGGCTTATCTCTTCCTTTAGTTTTTAGTTCTATTTTCTTTGCGTAGGATAAAGGAGAATTTTGTAAATTTATCAATTCCTCGACAGTTGCCATGAGTATTCTCCGTTATAAGTAGCGATGTAATTGAGTAATAGCGAAGACCGGAGAGGGTGGTTACACTCTGCTAGCAGATATTGATTCTAGAATATCAGACAGCAGACACATGGCAGGAGGGCGACGCAGAGAGGAGACGTATCATTACAATGTTTGCTGCATCCAGACCAATCAGAGGCGCGCTATTGATAACTCTACTGCTGTACAGGTGTGATTCTGTCGCGAGATAGAATACTCGTATCTCTCCGCCTGTGTTAAAGAAGTTTTGTGAATTGGAAAACGGAAACATCGAACAAGATTATATGACCTTCATGTTAATCAAAATCCTATCATCACATATTTGTAATTTCATTTTCGTTTGTAAATTCCGGTGTATTCTCAGATTATTAGAATACTATAGGCGCTACGCCCCTGCTTAGCCTAACTAATAACTTTCTCGTCTGTATCAAACAGGTCGACCATCTGACAAGATTCATTACGCAATTTCTACACAAAGTGACGTTTTGAGTTTGTCAATGAAATTCTCTTTCAAGACAATAAACTACCACAAGTTTGGAAGACAACGCCCAGCGTACTCGACCTAGCTTACTGTGCAATAACCATTACATGTACTTGTTGTATTATTCTTACTAGCAGCAGCACAAAGCTCAATCAATACTTGCCTCCGCAGCAGTCAGTCGGTAATGATCAGGGACCCTAGGATTCTGCGCTCGAAATTTCGAAATTCTGCGCCCGATTTTCGTAAATTCTGCGTTTTTCTGCGATCTAGCGTTTTGTACATAATTTAGCCGTATTTCTTATAATTGCAACGAGTAAGGCTCGTATAATTCGCATTATTATATTATTAGGTAACTACATGTTGAAAAAGCTTGTTCTGAATAAAATTATGTTCCGATATAATAAGCCTATATCCCATCATATATACCGCATAGGTTCAATATTCCGTATGTACATAGCCTATGCCCGTGGTCCTATGATGCCTGTTACTACACTGTATGTGTACATATAAAAGTCGGAATTCCAAACGAATTTTATAAAAGGCATGGATCAAATTTTCAGAGAGAGAGAGAGTCGAGGGTAACTTTCAGCATGTCTTTTAAGTTGTCGTCTTCAAGATTTTGTCTCCTACATGTATCTACATTACGAAACTACTAAAAGATCACTCAACATCAGCGCTATTAACAGGCAATTGAAGTCGAAGCAGCTAGATGTAGAACTCTGCTCCGAAATGATACCCAAAATTTCAAAATGTTTGATGGTGATGCTTCTTTTGCAAGCCCAACATAGATAGGTCACTCATCATCGCAGGTGTCTGCCAATAGTAAACTTGCCTTCAGTGAAGCGCAATCCGCAGTAAGTGTAGATAATTTAATTAAATCCAAAATGCTGATCATGGGCACGTGATAATATAATGGAGATAAAGATCTGTAGTTGATATATATGCCATCATTTAATCGAAAACAGCATTAATAAAGAGGTCTACGTATTTTTTATTCAAATTGTAGAAAATCTTCGTTTTTCTGCGATTTCCATCGTTTTCTGCATTTTCTGCAATTATCTGCGCTTCGCAGAATCCTGGGGTCCCTGGTAATGATGTATAATAGTGGATTAGGAAGTAAGTCTGACAAACGTTTTCCAAGAATCCACAGGCTTGCAGAACCGAAATATATCTATTTGAAATATGAGCACTTAAACAAAATATACCCAAAGCTTCTAAATGTGCCGTAAGTTAATTGAGTGCCGTTGTGCTTCAAAAATGTCTTCATAAACAGAAAATGAAGGGAGATTTCAGCGTCAACAAGTAGCCTCACTCTGTATGAAGTAAGGGTGAAACAAGTGTATTCCGTTAGTACTCACAAAATACGGGAATAGAGAAGAATAAAATATCTGTTCCATGATAATGTTGCTGATTGATTGGGGACACTAATCGATATTCAAATGCTGCATTACCATACATGCTGTGCAATCGCCACTTATAGCATTATTCATATGATGACAATTATGGCTTACTACATGTCATAACTTTCATCGTTATGGAAATTTCTGCATAAACGGCTGGCTAAACTTAAAAGCATCGGCGCGCTACTGGCGAAATTGTGGCTTATGGGGCAAATATTTAGAGATGCCGTCAGTCGCCGGTATGGTGAGGGTTTTATTGGGTATGGGTCACCTCAAGTGGTGCCCACGACAACCCATATGACCCATTCCTGAGCCAGCGTGGGGCCGTCAGAAGCGTGTTACTAGGGGGAACTCTTGTTGAATAGATATTGAACCGACTCATTGCAGATCACAATTAGCACTGATATGACGAGCTGATAGGACCTGCTAGAAACTAAAACAATAACCAAAAATGACCGTCGAATAGAAGTTAAAATATGAATTGTCTATCTCATATTTAGCATCTGCTGCGCAATTCTCTAAATCAATGAACAAAACGTGTTGCACCTAAAAGAAATTCTGTGAATATTTTTTTTTGCGATCAGGAGAGACTATTTGTCTATCTGTGGCAATAACATCGGTTGTCATGATGCTTTCATTATCTTAAGCAGCAAATCGGTCGAGCTGCCGGTAATGTCGTATTTCTGCCTGATGATAGAAAATTCTGCCCTAAAAGTGCAATCATTATCATAAAAATGACGCAATCTCATTTTGCCTTTTTAATTGTATGCTGGATCATTACGTTATTGAGTGTATGAAACTCGGAAGTACCTGGATCTACGTGAACAAATGGGATTTTGCGATGTTTGAGTCTCTGTAACTTGCAAGGCGACTGGAGGTACAACTTCAGAATTGTCGTTTTATTGATGATGGGTGATAACCTGCATTTTAAAAATAATAAGAAGTTCGTGCGTGAATTTAGGATGAAAATGTCAGTAGCTCTCGGAATATGTGAGTGTGTGTCGAGGGGCAGGACGATCAATTTTACATGGAACGCAATGTAAATTCAAGCCTGAATTTTGACGAACTGGAACATGGACACCACATTTAACGCACGGAATCAGTTAGCTTGTGTAGAGTGCAACGGAATGAATAATATTTCAATTTGACCAATTTATCACTAAGAAAAATTAAGTTAAAAATGTGTACTTTTCATTTGACAGGCTTGCCTGCAATCTGACCGTTGAAGCTCGTGTGGTCTCAGTTACGGGTTATTTCTGCAACGTTCGCGCTTGGCCAGTCACGTAAGCCAAAGACAGACGGATATCTATACAGAGTTGGAAGTGGGTCGTGGGTCATGGGTCAGGTGGGTCACAAAATCGCGTGGGTGACGTGGGTCATGTTTTTCCGAAAACTTGGTGGGTCAGGTGGGTCGTGGGTCACATTTAGCGTGGATGACGTGGGTCGTGTTTTTCCGAAAACTTGGTGGGTCAGGTGGGTCGTGGGTCATATTTTTCCGAAAATATGGTGGGTCAGGTAAGTCACTTCCAACCAGTTTGACCCATGATGGATTTGACAATCTCAAATACCGCAAACTTCATTTATTCGTATTCTTATCATTCATGAGAAAGATTGAGTCAGTGTCACTGAAAGGGGTGATGGGTGCATACAGTCAAAATATGCAACACCATTGACTTTCACAAGCCTCATACAGTTTCGAAAGGGGCGGAATTCTCATAAATTAAAGGGTCGAAAACAATTGTTGCTGCCTACTGAGAGATGTTGGTTGGTGGAGAGAAGTTGTTTGAGTACAATTGTGTATGCTTGATTCTCGGTGACTATGTCTGACGATACCCAATGATGTGTGACCTTGATTTCAGAGATACAGCTACTGAAGAAGTCAGGTATTCAGAGACATTATTAATCTTGAAAATTTTCTTGCAATGCCAGCTGACCTTCGTTTTGTTTGTTTCGTTTGATTTTGTTGGTCTTTCGTAGAAAATATCCTCTAGTAGAGATTAGAATGGTAAATCTCTTGTAAAGATTGATCAGAGCCTAAATATTTTCGAAATATGTAATTGATAAAATATCTTGATAATATACATGCTTCATATCTAAATTATTTAGCCCTTCAATCTACTTTCGCATCGTACGTGATCCATGCATCTCATTGCTCATTCGATGCATGATAATCTGAAATACGCTAATTCATACGACGGTCATTGATATAGACTTATCCCTTTCACACAGACTTATTACGGCAGAGCTCTGTGAGGAGACATTTCTTGACACTTCGTATCAATAAAAAGTTTCGTTTTGATATTTGATTTGGTATCAATAAAAATATGAATATTTACATGATGTCGCTAGTGATTGTTATCACAACGTACTCGCACATGTAGCGACACTCATATATATCAGTTCATCTATATGTAGGCCTACATCGTAAGGTAATTCATGAATTATAATCTTATCATCGTGCAATTTTGTATTCACGCGTTACGCATGCTTACTCCATTTGCTTTTCGATGAATGTCATTCTTAAATCAAATTTACAACCTTCTTCTTAAATCTAACATCAGCGGAAGCAAATGAAATTTGAATCGATTGCCATCAGAAGCAACAAAATATTAATTTCATGTTTTTTCTGGGATAATTTTCACACATGTAGTACGTAACATAATAAATGCATGCATAAAGGATTTAGGCCTAATGCAGTCTTATTTTTCAACTTCATTTGATTAAGAAATGTAAAATTTGAAATCTAGTCTGTAGGGCCCTCAACTTAACTTATCATCTCTATACGAGTTAAATAGGTAGTCAAGAATTACAACAAGAAACAGAATCGTTTAAATTTTTTTAGAACCTTAGGCATTTGTGGTGCATGAACTTTGATTATAAGATAATTTAGATGAGGTTACATGTCTATTTATCATGTAACAACTGACCTGATACACTCGAATCTTCATAACAAATCTTAGCAAACTTGCTACGGACCTCTACCTAGATAGACCTAGAATCTTGAATGAAAATGAAACTAAAGATGATACCAGAAAAGGAAATTGCACTCACATCATTCACCCTTGCAGCATGTGGGTCAGGTGGTCGTGGGTCATGTTTTCGTGAAAAGTCGGTGGGTCAGGTGGGTTGTGGGTCACATATGCCGTGGGTCAAGTGGGTCATGGGTCAAGTTTCGTTGACCCACTTCCATTTCTGTATCTATATCAATGTCTATCACTTGCTTCCATTGCATAGGATGGCTGGGATGGAAATGTGTCCGCTCTAGACTAAACCACACACAAATAAAGGCCGTATCACATCCTATCATGTTTGTGCACCTTTGTCTATGAAGCTAACCACGTCACAAGCACTTGACATTCAACCACCTCGCAAACATTGCGAATGAAAAACTTGATAACAACACATGCACATCACAGTACATGATAGGAAATGACCTGAAGACACTTCATGTTAAAGATTATGGCTCTAAACTTAGTACTTCTCACATAGCAGGAGAAAACATAGAAAATTTCACTTTTACCAAAACTTCAATCTGGTAGGGGAGCTTGGGCGAATGACGACATCGGGGTAATGGCGACACCTGCGATTTTAAGTTATAAGGCCAACGTTGGAATCTGCTTGTTAAGCTACATCAGAAAATTATGATGATATGATTGACTCTCGACCAATCAGATTCGACTATTTCTCGCTTACTCAGCCTCAATTGAAATAACGATGACATTTTGGTTTTCCTCCGAAGACAGAGGTGAGTCAATTCGCAACAGGAAGGCATTATATCAGCGCTATTATGTTAGTGCTCCGTGATTTTAGAATTATTTAGGATGATAAACATACGTACAATAAGTCGATAAGTTGATTTTAAGTAGCCTAAATTAAGCAGAATCAAAAATGCATCTGAGTGGGGTAATCACGACGCGATTCGATTTTCGCGCGATTAAGCTTATGAATATTTTGAGATCTAGTGAATAGAAGTTTCAGTTAGCATAGCTGAAATTATTTTTAGTTTCTGGACCATTTTTCATTAAGTGCTCGGATGTATTCTAATGTGATTTCTGCAGGGGTAATACGTGTAGTAACTGCACATGTATTGGTTAATGAGAGTGTTTTATATGAGGACATTACTCGACTATTTCATAGTTCAATAATCTATTGGGTGAAGTTATTGCAAGTTTTCAATTATTTCTTAAACCGGCAATTATTATAATACAATGAATTAATAATTTATTATATTTATTATATTATTATTATATTATTCAGTATATTTATTATCACTTGCTACATTTATCAATATATTTATTATCTACATTGTAATAATAAATATAACATTAATGATAATTAATGCGTTGCATAAATGTTGGTATTTCAATTGAATGTCTAGCTTATCAAAACTTGTGGAAATCTACTTTTAATGTTTGATTTAGATCGTAGGCTTCTACTGTAGACTCTAAGACAACTAAAAAAGTTCTCTTTACAAGTTTTTTAGAGTAAACAGACATCTGTATCTACATGTAGATGCAACTGTAAATCGAACTGATTCTAAAGTAGTTACATGTAAAAAGAACCCCTGAAAAGTCACCATTCCCCAACTTGTGTCACCATTACCCACCCCATGGGGTAATGGTGAATTTTTACAAAACTCAACATATCTTCACCAGGGAAATGAGATGTGCATTGATAGTGCTCCTACTGTATCTGTAGAAGTCAATATTCAATAGAAAAGTGATTGAAAATTTAAACGTGGAGCCTGACAGATTGGTAGAAATACTTGATAACACAAAAGGTGTCCTCACTTTCCTACTAATGCTATATGCATGTGTTTTCCATTGATCATGTCTGAAAAGACGAGAAACCAAGTAAGAACTCGGCAGACATGCAGATTCATAGTACGCATAGGGTGTACATCACTCTACGAAAGTATCATTTTCAGCCTCGTTCCGTGCAGAAACTTGATCTGGCTGCCGGACAACAATTACAAATCACGATTTGCATCATACACTATCATGAGTAGGCCTACTTCTTTTTCAAACAGGTACCGGCGTTTTCAGTTTTCAAGCAAATTATGTTTTTATATCCTCATGTCAAGTCATCATGTGGAGGGGCACAGTTGGATGATTGGATCCTTCAATTTCTTCTTTGTTTAGTTCAACTGTATCTAGAGGAGTTGGCGCACCTTGATCATGAGATGAGTGTGAAGCACTGCAGTGAAGAACTTTCTGTCTTATAAAACATATCCGACTATGCTCGGATAGAGGTTTGAAAACATGCTTTTTAATGCTTTGTAGGAAAAAAGACATCACTGTGCGATGACTGAGCACCACTGTACTCGCCATCCGAATGCGCAGAAGCGAGTGGCTTGATTGGCGGTTATTCATACCCATTGAAACTCGATGCATTTTCTGAGGTTTTCAGATTTGATATATTTCACAATATTTGTTGTCATCACGATGCATTGTATTAGAAACTCCTTTTTGATTTAGTTAGAACGGGTCAAGTAATATATCTATTACAGACGAACGGGTTAAGTAATATGAGAGTCACTTACAAGTGTTGACAAAATAAAATTGAAAGAAGCCTGAGGAATACTTCAGCACTACCCTATTAGATTTTCATTGCACTCTAAAAAGCGTAATTTGCATTTAATTCTAGAAAAAGCTTTCACTAATAGTAAAAATCAGGAACCCTATACATTTCAGATATTAAGAATTTTATTAACTATCGCAGGACCATAGAATAAGTAGGTAGAGTGGTAACTCCGCATTTATTAAATCCCCAATGTGTATGCACTTTCGATTTTAAAAAAGGAGATACAGTCGGAATTGTTTCCAAATGTGAGACATGCGCATTTATGCAGTTTTGAAGAAATTACAACGGAATTGAGTGATCATGATTGTAATGCAGAAGGAATGATGGTATTTCACAGATTCTTATGACAGCCTTGGAAATTTGATGTCTGCTAAATTAGGAATTCGATAAGTTCCTATTACTTTCATGCTCAACCTCAAGGATGTCTTCTTGAGCGTGATCATATCACAGGCAACCTATCAGCACTGCCACAGCAAAATCACATAAGACAATGACCTAATTTAACTTTGAAAGATGTAAATGGTTCCACATCACTATTCAGATTCTAAAAAAGAAAGATGAATTTAGTGAATCATAAAATCATGCCAGTGAAAATTGAATTAAAAACTTGAAATTCCAGCCAAGAAAGCACGAATAACATCGCGACTTTTTCATGAAGACCTTCATTATAATACAATTCATGAAATTCCCTTGATAATCAGCTTGACTTCCTCTTAGTTAGGATGCTCATTAGCAAATATTCATTCCTTTTGATATCCAACTTGCTTCATACTACTTATATAGGAGAGTCATCTCGGTAGTTTATAAACCGGCAAATTTTGACATTTTTCAAAAGTTCTCAAATAATTTTTTTTGACCACGGGAACGTAATCTCCGCAAAAAACTGCATCTTTTGATATAAAAATTTTCATTGTATACAGATACTTTTTTGAGTCGACACTCTGCCTACATACTTACTGTATGCGCAGGACTTTCTATGATGCGAATTAACTTTTTTTCATCCATACGAGCTAAAACGGAATTTTTGGTGCACCTGTGTGAAGGGGTGCGACCAGCGGACAGTCCTAGTTTAGACACACGATGAGGAAGTTCACTGAACGTCCCCATAGACTTGCTGAAACTAAAAAATATCTTGGCAATTGTCAATGACCAAAAGGGCATTTCATCAATAAGATAAGATAAGATAAGATATTTCTTTATTGCACATCATACATGATTCGGATGTGGCATGAACATATGCAGAGTAAAATAGAAAAAGCAAAGTTATGCATACTTAATAAAAGAAGATCTAAAACGCTCAGTCTTGGCTCTAACTTTTCGATGAGTGGTCCCCTGTCGTGAGGAATAACGCGTTGCCGCACAGTCGTAGATCTGATTGAGTGGGTGATATGGATGGAGTGCTTTCTTGGCCAGATTGACGGCGAGCGAGTTACAAAAATCTGCAAAGTCTGTCTTCATGTAGATGCCAAATATCCTGGAGACACGTTTTTCAAAAACCAGAAGACTTTGAAAATGGCACTTGCTCACATGACAACACGCTGGAAATCCGTAGCTTGCCACTGACCGAATTATGGCGCAATAAACTGACTATAAAATATGCTGAGGTGCATTGATTTGTTTCTAGGAGTAGAGGACGTAAAGTCTTCTCCTGACTTGACACATGACACTTTCGATGCGGTCACTCCATAGCATTTTATCGTCCAAAGTAATGCCGAGAATTTTTGCCTTTTTCACAACTTCGATTTCATGATTGGATCTGGAATCAATGAGCGGAGATAAGCAGATCGAACGCTTTGTTTGAATGTCCATGAGCTTCGTTTTGCTACCATTCAGCATGAGACCATTTCTTGAGGACCAAAGAATCAAATTATCGAATTCAACGGAAAGTCGATCGTCACTGGTACCTCTCAAGAAATGCAGAATACACATGTCATCGGCATATTTCAAAATGTAGCTGTTATCACACATGGCTTGCAGGCTGTCAACCACTATCGCAAAGAGAAGCGGGTACAATACACCACCTTGTGGCACACCACTTGTTGCCGGATACCACTGAGAATGTTGACCCCCAACCTTGACTCTTTGCCACCGATCCGTGAGGTACGATTGCAGCCAAATAATCAATTCTCTTGGAGCATTAAGCGAAATCAAGGAGTTCAGAATTACATTGTGAGGCAATTTGTCAAAAGCCTTGGTAAAATCCACCATTAATAGCCTGACTGCACCTGGGGTATCCAGAAAGGAGAGTATTCGATTAGCCAGATATGTTAAAGCAGATACTGTTCCATGACCTTGTCTTGGAATAAAGGCAAATTGGTTAGAATCTAGTTAATGGATCATAGATCTGAAGCACCTCCTTAACACGACTTTTTCGAGAATTTTTGCAAGTACAGGCAGCAATGAGATTGGCCTGTAATCCGTGTCAGCTGGTTTGTTGCATTTGGGAATTGGTACAACCGAGGCATACTTGAGCCTATCAGGTACTATGCCGCTGCGAAGACTTAGGTCACAGATGTGATACACGGCAGGTAGCAGGAGATCACAAAACACTTTAAACAGCCATGGAGGAGGTCCATCAGGCCCGGGAGATCCACCACGAAGACTGACAATTGTCTCATAAACGTCCAATGGTGTTATGCAGATTGGGTGGGAAGTGGTATCAAAATTATCCAAAATAATGTTGGATTCCTCAAAAACAGATGCAAAAATGTTTTGCAAATTGGCAACATCAATATCATCAGCATTAGATCGCATTTTGTCACGACGACCAGATATTGCATTGATATTGGTCCAAACTGATGATGTATTCTTACTGAATGAAGACAATAAGAAGTCATTTTTCAGCTTTTTCGTGTGCTGAATTACATCATCTCGCAGACGTAAATATTTCAAAGTCTCATGCTTACAATATGCTTGGTCCCTTTTGTTGATTAGATATTTCAAGGAAGGCTTGATCCAAGGTTTGTCATCACTCCCGATGCGAATGGTCTTCTCCGGGAAATGCTTGTCAAAAAGAGAAGCAATAATATCTAAAAATTTATTGGTCACAACATTGACATCGCTGATAGATAGAAAGGAGTCCAACAAAACACTATTAGATAGCTCCTCACCGAACCGCGCACAAGCTGAGGGACTTTTAATACGAAATTTGATTTTCGTTGTAGTTGGCGGCGGCTGTACTTTCACTGTGGGCCAAAACACAACTATGTGATCGGATCGTCCAAAAGGAGGCAACAGAATAGGATCACGGAATGAAATCGCACTGTCGCTCAAAACATAATCCAGTTGTGCACTAGCATGGATGGGTGATTGAAACACACTCTTGGTATCAAGGAAGGAATTTAACGAATCCACGCAAGAAGACAGTCCATTGAAATCTCCACAAATAATTAAATTTTTCGCAGCATAGGACTGACGACCATGATGTACCAAATCAAGCAGCAAGTCGATTACCTTTGCATGGAAAGTAGAAAGTCCCCAATATGGATGATAAATAGTAATCACCATGATATCACCAGGTTGGACAATGAACCAAAAAAATCAGTTTTGCAATCCTGAATACAAGCCGAAAAACACGAGCACAAGATTATTGAGTAATTTTTGTGATGGTAGACTAAAATTCCTCCTCCCAGTTGGTCACGGTCTTTACGAAGAATTTGGTAATTCGGGATATTCAAGCACCTGGAATCTGTTGTTTCATCCAACCACGATTCAACTACTACTGCAAGACCAGGTTTGTTGATGCAAATCACCAATTCATCATGTTTGTTACGTATTGAACGTGCGTTAGTTAGCAGCACTGAAGGAATGGAGGGAATCACCAGTCTTCGGGTCTTACGACAGGAGGATGCACGAGCAGGATAGGTTAACGAGCACGATCAACAACTGGTCCTGAGATGGCTTGTGAATTCCTTGAATGCTTGTGACGGTCAGTTATTCGAACATGAATCTTTCGTGAAGATTGACAGATTCTCCAACACTGACAATGGGGATTGCACCACAGACCATATTTGAATAAAAGGCGGCGGGTATGACGCAAAAGTCCAAGACACTGTTGAGCACGAATTGCAAGTAAACGCTCTCTCCGGTACATAGGCATAGAGACACTTCGCTGTATGGCGTTAACATGAAGCGTGAACACGAATCACACACCCTGTCTGCCGAGAAGAAATCCGACCGCTTGCAGTGACAGCAGGTGATCGAGGACTACAAAGGACAGCAATATCAGTAATGCAAAGGACTTTGCTCATCCCTGCACTCATGATGTCAAGTCCCTTATTCTCAACAATGACATGCTTGTTTATTACAATAAAGAGATTATCATGCTGCTCGTTTATATGCCATCATATTAATTCAAAAATCATTCTTTAATCAAAGTACAGTCCGTTTCATAAAAAGTGAATCATCCTAAAATTTGACAAAATAAAGCATAAGTATGATACAGAAAGCATTTTTCATGTTATTTCATGTCCCTTATATATTTAAATGTCCTTATATAATCTGTTAAGCTATGATACAGTAACGGTTCTTATGAAGCTAATATTTTGTGGCCCTACCCTTATTGTCAATGACATTACCAATTCGTCTAGGCATTGATTCGATGATATCATTGATTTCTGACTGATCTAACTTTCTCCACTCTCTTTTTAACAGTGACGTAAGTTGTGATACGCCATCTGTAGGTAGCAGTGAACGACGAACGCTATGTTTTAGAATACTCCATACATTTTCTATGGGATTCAGATCAGGAGAACGAGCTGGCCAAGATAATGTCCTAAGCCCTAATTGAGACTTGCATAAGTTGACTCTACTACTCCTGTGACACGTAGCATTATCATCCATAAATAACCAAGTCGATCTGTCATTTGGCCAATGTTCATTCTTAAAACATTCACATAGCGTTCAGAATTCATGGTTCCTTGGTGTATGTGAAGTTCAGAGCGGCCATTGGTCCAAATGCCAGCCCAAATCAGTAGAGTCGCACCACCTTGTACCCGGGGACGATGTAAATTTCTCGGAATTTCCTGATCAGATTTTATCCATAATCTCAATCGAACATCACTATCCTTCAGACGGACTGATGCCTCATCAGACCAGACAACCCGATCCCATTGATTTCGCCAGTGACAATGACTCATTGCCCATCTGAGACGTCTTTTTGTATGCTGATCTGATAATTCGATCTGAGAGGGCCTCTTACAGCTCTTGAAATTCGACTCAATAAGTCTTCTATGAATAGTGGACTTAGAAATAGACGAGTCTAGTGCAGCCATCTCAGTTCACGAGAGACTTGGATCTACTTTTACAAATCTCAAAACTAGGCGGTCTCTACGTTTGGATGTTTTGCGTGGACGGCCAGAGCCCTCTTTACGACAGAGTCGAAAATCATCATTGTGCCATCGATGCACATTTGTGTAAGGGACATTTAGTCGCTTGCTTGTAGCTCGCAAAGAAGACCCTAGTTCTAGCAAGGCTGACACTTTGCCTTTTGTGAATGCGATCTCGTTATTGTTCATTTGTGCTTTGTATTGTTTTCAACCGGTAAGAGATAGATTTCTAACTGAAAGCAATCAGGAGTGCTGCCAACACCACCGCAACGAAGTCAGGAAGCTATGGAACATGAAGTCCAGTTAATCACATGTAGCAGTTACATTATTGTTGATGAATAATGATGCTATACTGGCTCTGATTGACCGATTTTCTTTATTTTTGTTTTGCTTGATAGCTTTTGTCTTGTAGAACAACATATTACATAACAAAGGAAACAAATGTAATTCTATAAGAGTGAGGTATGATTTTGTGTAACATTGCTAAATGAAGATCAAATTACCTACTACTTTTTTATCTATAACAGGAAAACAACTCAATATTCATGCTTGAAATTTCCAACAATGATATTAGTAAGCACAACTGACATATCTTCCAAATTTCAGAGAAATTCGTTCAAGTTTGGCGGAGTTAGACAAAGTTGAAGTTAAGGCGATGTTTAAGGGTGATCCATTTTTTATGAAACAATCTGTAGTTCCTCAGTCGCCAAAACATTTCAATTCATCCTGTATCTAGTACCCTCATCTACCAGCTTTCATGTTTTGTACTGATTGGTTTATTTCCACAAGTCTCAGGCAATTGGAAAACGTCATTCGAAAATCATCCTATGTAACTTTCCACTATGACTATATTTCATTATGGTTGTTACGACTTTATAGTCATTCATGACTATCCAATCAAGATAATGTATTTCCGTGGTAGCAGACCTCTAGTTTCAGGGGAGGTAACTTCCTTGATGGCTCAGGAGAACAGGTTCTATAGCATCGGACTGGTCGATAATCGCAAAAGTAGACGGCCAGTTTTTTGTTCCATATCTGAATTAGACATTTAGAATTAAGATCTGTGTACGAGCGAAAGGTATTGAGTGAGTGCTTAAGTCGCTAGGCTGTTAATAGTATAGGGTATGACATACGGCGCTCCGCTTCGCTTCGCTCTGCACCGTATGTCACACCCCCGAATTTTCTGAATTTTTTCCGATATTTTCCAATATTTTCCAAATTTTACACACTTGTGATTTTAGCGAAAATTTACAAAAAGACATTTACGTAGTCTAAGAATTTCAAAAATTCACGTAGTCTAAAATTTTACAAAATTTATGTAGTCTTTTCATATAGTCTAAAAATATTAGAAGATTGTATTCAAAATATTTATTAAAAAATGGAAACCTCAAAAATGGAAGAAACTACGCGAATATATCCTTCGTTAATAAATGAGCGTAGTTCTACTTTAATGGACATTGAAAAGATGAGCATTGAAAAACAAAAGATAGAGCTAGGTATATCAAAAATAAGGAATCACAATTATTATTAAGATTAGAGCATTATAAAAAATTAAGAAAAAGATGGTCTAAAGTTAAAAATGCAACACAAGGAATTGGCATATTTTTAACAATAAGTTTAGGTGCTTTAACAATTGTTATATCTTCAGGTGTTTTAGTAATTCCAGTAGTTGCTACTGCTTTGCACTCAGATGATCACTCATTTGTAGAGAACAGCTGCTTCTCGCATTCATGAAGCAAAGCATTTCAGAACAAAGAGCTGTTACCCCCCCCCCACTTAAACATTTGAAAGGAAACAATGTATTTAAGAACAAACAGCTGCTACCCCCACTTAAACATTTGAAAGACGTGGAATATATATCCAGCAAATCCTACTCCAGCTGCAGTGCCATGAAACAATACACAACAACAATAATCGATATGGCTATTTCAGACAATTGTGCTGGAGTCTAATTTAGTTTAACAGTGTTTCTTGTCAGTGAAGGTTGTACCAAAACGCTCTCATCATATATTTCTCAAAATGAGCCAAGATTTTTCCGCTACTCAATCAAAGATTATCAGAGAAAATTTGCCCAATTTTTTCTGTGAGATCACAACTTTGTTTATATCTTCAGAAAAACACAGTGATTATTTCGAATTTGTAACTGCGATTGAGGTGATTACTGCGAAATGCCCTCCTTTGTTTGATCCAAACTTCATCGAATCATCACGGATGGAAAGAAAAACTTTCGAGAAAAAGCAAAATGAAGATAGAAGACAACAACAGTTGCCGGTGAGGATGAACAAATTACGTCAAGAATTAATGGAGAATATTGTTGAAAGGTTTGAATTTACAGATTCTTTGAAGAATTTTATAGAGCCAAATGGTGGAAAGGATATTACAATTGAAAACTTGCATAAATTCTTAACACATGAAAAAAGAAACAATTGACTCAGTGTCATGTGTAAAATTTTAATCGGCAAACACATCAACCATCTGCTGACTCTTTGTGATAATGACAAGACATATTTTTATAGTCTTTTGAAGAAAAATCAGATCAATTATTCACGCACCGAAGTTTCATTTGCTATGAAATTAGGAAAATTAGCCGACAAATTTCCTAAATTTTGTAGAGTGTCTGTTCCTCTTAGACATTTAAAACGCAACCTAACCATATTGGAAGATTGTCTACAAAGTGATGGAGAATTTTGGTGCGGCAGCTAGATTTATTGTGCTGAGCAATTGTGTGACATTCAAAATGATTCCATTCTTTTCCTAAACAATGGTGCGACATTCAGTGTGCGTCTTTCAGTTACAATTACGCGCTTCAACTAATCAAATCGCGTCCACGCGTGGACATATGCAATGCTATTCCCTGCTATACATTCAAAATGATTCCATTCTTTTCCAAAACAATGGTGCATCATTCAGTTACAATACCGCGCTTCAACTAATCAAATCGCGACCACGCGTAGACATGAATCGTGTTGTAAAGAAAACTTATCATTTTTGAATCTCTCTCTTTTACATGCAATGCTATTTCCTGTTATACATGTACATGCAATTACTATGCCATTCAGTTACAATACCGTGCCTCAACCAATTAGATATCGTCCACGCGTGGACAAAATGTTGTATGCATGCGCAACTTTGTATCATCGCTAATTTGATTAAAAGGGAGATGTAGATTCCTCTTCTGTCAAAGTTTATGAACAGTATATGTTAAAACATTATTTTATTTTCTGTTATGAAATTGCTTGTTTTCAAATTTAAAGAACAAAATATGTTGAATATATCATTTTTGTAAAAAAAATGAATAACAAAAAGGAGACAACGAAAAACTCAAACATTGAAGACTCCGAGCTTAGCTCGCCGACCTTCGGTTGCTTCTTAAAACAATACGGTAAACAAACTACGATTTTCGATTTAAATAGGATCGCAGATCATTTAAGAATAAAAAATTTCCACGTCTTAATGAGAGTTGAATTACAATTGATAAAGATGCACCTGAAGTGAATTTTGTAACAAATCTTCACACGTCAGATCAAAAAGGAGTACATTGGTCAGCAGCCAAAAGAAATAAAAACGGTTGTAATCTTTATTTTGACTCATATGGTTTGCCTCCTACAAAAGAAGTAAAAAATTTACTTGGAAATAGAGCATATAATACTTTTCAAGTACTGAAGCCTGGAACAACTTATTGCGGTCAGTTATGTCTCTACGTTTTATACAAATTGCAAGAAGGTGTACCATTCCTAGATATTATTTTAGAGCTAAATGAAACAAGCGAAAGCTAGCTAAAGCGCCACCTAAAGGTTGAAGTTCAGTCTTTTGTAATTCATTTTCATAGAATCTACCTTTTATTTCTTCATTATCTAAATCTTTAATTTCATAAGTAAACGGAAAAGTTTGATTTATTTTAGAAACTTCAAACATCTCTATTTAGTCCAATAACCAACAGAACCTATCTCGAATTTATTTTTATATTTAAATATTCTAACTCTGTCTCCAATCTTAAATTTCGATTTACGCTTTTGTAAATTAACATTACTTTCATTCTCATAATTAAATTCAAACATCTTCTTTCTTATTAAATCTGGATCTTTTGAAGCATTCTCTGGAGTTTCTTCAATACTTGAATGAATTTTATTGTTATACTCTTCTACAATTCCTGGTAATATTTTTAACCATTTCTGATTTCCTTGTTCAGTAAATTTCTTAAATAATTTACTTTTTAATGTTCCATTAAACCTTTCTATTACTACAGTTTTTCCAGCATTTTCAGTGGAATAAAGAGTTTCAAATAGTGGCTTAACATTTCTATTGTAAAACTCAGACCCTTTGTTAACAAACAATTTTTTTTAATTTCTATTACTTTCTTTGAATATTTCTTCAAACGTATATTTAACTGATAAACCACTTTTATTTTTTAATGGCTTCACCCAAGCATATCGAGTATATAAATCTATAACGGTCAATGCGTATTTAAATCCTCTTTCACTCGGCATATGAATAAGATCAGCACTCCAAATATCATCTTTATTAAACACTTTTGCTTTCAATAGGTATTTAGGCCTTCTATATTCTTTATGAATTTCAGACGCGTAAGTTTCATCCAAACCCTGACCGAACAATATTTTAGCTTGTAAAGCTTTCTTAACAAACATTCTTTCAATTTTTTCTCTAAAGGAAGGATTTAGAATATTATGTAATTCTTCTATCATTTTTCCATCAGCTTCATGACGAGATATTAGGTCATGATTTCGATAAGCTAAATCGTGTCTATAAACTGCTGCATGAACTCTTTTTATTGGTTTACTATTTTCTCTAGGTTTATTATCGTCGTTTAATCTTAAATCTAATCTTGTACCGGGTCCAGTAAAATTATGTCCAGGTAAATGTTTTTCTTTTGAATATTTACTCCAAATGAATCCAGGAAAGTTTTCTAATGTTTTTTGTATGTCGTTACCCTCATAACTCTGACAATTTCAGGTTTTATGTAGGTTTAACAGATAATTCAATAAATCCAAATTAGCAATTTTTAATTTAATTAAATTTTCGGAATTTATGCAATTTGTAGAATTTCTGGAATTCATTTCAACGATAAAATAAAATAAATGTTTTAGCAAATCTTACTAAAACTTAGATATATTCCAGAACCATCTTTAGTTTCTTTTATTTCTATTAAATCATCAACATTATGTAGAATGTTTTTGAGAACTCGTTATCCTTCGTCAACTAAATTTAATTTACTAATAAAATTATCTACTACTCCCTCACCCCCAGCAACTTTCTCAACTCTTTATTATGACGTTTTTGTTCTTCTAATGCTGCCTTCTCTGACTTATTTTTATTTACTGCTTAGACAATACCAGCTGTCCCACCTGCTACACTTCCTGCTGCTGCTATACCTCCTACACTTTAAACCGTAGACCGACAATTATCCTGCAAAATCACTGACAAAATCAACCGACGATTGTCACCTCCGATATCCTGCGATATCCGTCGAATTTGTAGGTGCTCCACCGTTGGAATTACCATTTTTCTTATAGTTAACCATTATAGTTATAGTTATACCATTTTTCTTAATAGTTTGTGAAGATTGATATCCGATAAGAGTACTTTTTCTCAATTCTATGCAATCTTGGAATTAAATTTCATAGTGCAAGTAGAAGAATATTGAAAATTCGAATTTTTTTTCGAAATATGCTGCTCTATTTCATTTTTTGACATAATTTAATTAACTACTTACATTCATTATATAAATTAACCTATTAATTCATTGCTATTCATTTTGTAGCTTTTTGTCAGTTATTATAGGTGTTCAGTGGCAATCATCCTACAAGAACTAACAATGACCGACAAAATAGATTTTGTAACAAAGATGTCTGTCAATTGTCAGTCAACGGTCTACAGTGCATTATTAGAGGAATTAATGGAAGAACTCCACCATTCTTTTCTTCCTGTAATTTAGTATTCTCTATCATTGGTTTGCTTGTGTAATATTTCTTTTTGTTAATCGTAATAGTTTTAGCTGTATTTTGGTCAACAATATTACGCAGCTTTAATTCAACAGTTTTATTATTATTCGTTTGTGGCATTTTTAATTTAAAAAATTAAGTTAAGAAAAAATTTTAAGTTACCAAAAAATTTAATTAACTTATTATAACCATCTTTCCATTAAGAATTTTAACAGAATATTCGGCGTCTTCTAGCAATAAACCATAAGCCATCAATGATGTTGTGGAATTATTCTTTTCGATACTAATTGTCACATCACAACCATTTTTAACAATATTTTCAGATTGTGCACTTAAATCGAAACAGAAAACAGGATATAAATGTCTCCAATCTCCAGGAGTTAATTGTGGTTCGACTCCAGATTCTATACAGAGATTTCTATAAGCATCATATCTTTCCATAAATTGATTATTGGTATCATCGAATCTTAATGGATCGATAGGATAACGTGTTTGATTTAAAGAAATTTGTGAACTTTGAATTGAATTGATATGAAAAAGAATATTGTTCTTATCAAAACTAGGAGTTTCATTCTTTTGAAAAGCGAGTAAAATATCTTGGAGTATTTGATGTCCTTGTGAAATGCCAGTTAAATCTTTGTTCAGAAAAAGTTCCATAACTCGCAGTACGCTTCATAAAACTTACTGGAATTGGTTTGTTAGTGTTTAATCTTTTTGCAATAGTTGATTCAACCTCTAAACTAAGAGTAACTTTAACTGATTTAATTTTTTTTCATTCTTTCAGGAAGTTTTTCTATTTCATCTTCTAATTGTTCTTTTAACAATTTTATCTGATGTTTATTTTTAATAACTAAAGATTTTAAATTTATGGAAAGTAATATTAAAATTTTTGATTGTTCTGAAATTTTTTTAAAAAGTTTTGCTATATTTACTTCTAGCTCTTTATGCTTTTTATGAAGTTTTAACAGTTTTTCGTTTAATGATTTGTTATTAAGTTTAAGCAACTTTAATTCATTCATCAATGGAACCAAAATATCGCTTATATATTTTTCTTTTAAGTCATTGATTTGTCTATCAACATATTGTTTATTTGTTAACTCAGTATTTTGTTGTGGAAGAATAGAAAGATGTAATGGACCAGATAAAACGTCTCCAGTTTTCATGATATAATTTTCTATTTCTATTTCTGATTCTCGATTATTCGGGATACATGGACCTCCACCAACATTTGTTAACAACATTTTTAACAATAAAAAAGTATTTTTTTCTAATAGAAATAAAAAATGGAAATGTGTCAAATGTGTAAAATGAGTTTTACGAATCAAGCGTTATTATATTCTCATCTGAAAGACACACCATGCGGTAAACATATGGAACAATATCAACAAAATATTCAACCTGTTCAAAATATTCAACAATTACAACATTTGTTTATACCTCAACAAGGACAACATCTTTATACAGCTAGAAAAAATAACGTAGTCCAAAATAATCATGTAGGCTAAAATATAGATCAAAATCAGGAAGAAATTAATATGCCTCAAAAAATATAATTCTTCAATCTATGGAATCCAGGAAATCCATGGAATGTAATACAAAAAAATGTTCTAGTTGTAGTAAAAATATAACGTCTAAAAATTGTGCACGTCATTTAAAATTATGTGAACAACCAGAGGAGACTAAAAAAGATAAAATGAAAGATCAGCTATGTCGTAATTGCAATAAATATTATACAAGTCAAGGGATTACTAATCATTATAATTCTTGTATCAATTCTACAAGACAATTTACAAATTGTCAAATTATGAAACCTAAGACAGAGTTCTATGATAGTAAATACCAGTGTAAGGATTGTTTAAAAGAAAAAGTAAAGTGCAGAGCTTGTCAAAAAATTATATTGAAGAAAAATTTTCCAAGACATGTAACACTTTGTCCTAATTTAAAAATGAATAATAATTTTTAGATAAACAATAATAAAAACTAATTTATACTAAATTAATTTTGGTTATTTATACTAACATAATGTTTTATTTATAATAAAATAATTCTAGATATAAAAAAATAATTAATTTATACTCAAAAGAGTCTCAAGTATTCCGGAAGAGAGTTGAGCTTCGGACATACTTCTTTTGAGTACAAGAACAAAAATTCCGAAGGTCCTGCAGAGGTATTTAACACTCAATAGAGTGTAAGAATATGAGTCCGGAATTAAAATTTAAATTAATAAATTTTTTTATATGATGAAAATTTTTTAATAAAAAAGAAAAAAATGGAAAAAGAAAGTTTAGAAAAATTATAATCCGCTATATTAACTAATGATTATGAAAATATTCCAAATAATCGCTATTAATAAATAAAAATATTCCCAAATGCTAGACCACTAAATGTACCTCTCCCAGATCTTACACGTCTTTGGAATTTTATAAAATTTCTTTGTATAAATTTTTTTTTATAGTTTTTCTTATATATCTTTTCTTTAAATCATTTTCAATTTATTTTAAATTCTTTTAAATAAATTAGGTTTCTTTCAAATAGAAGAACAAAAGAGGATAAATTTTTACAAACAAGAAATGAAAAATTTTAAAGGATGGAAAGAAGAAAAGGATAAGGCAAATATTCCACAAGGTAAATTGAATCAAGAGAATTTACATTTCATGCTTAGGATGAGTGGAAAAAATTCACAAACGTTCATGGTGAAAAAAAGTTAGATATGTTAGAAGATATGAGTACTTTTGCTGGAACACCAGAAAAAATTTCTGTATTAATTTTAGATGATGTTGCAAGTTTAGCAAAACAAAAGATCATGTCAGAAATATTTACAAAAGGTCGACATAATCATATACGAATAGTTGTATTAGCTCATAAAGCTTGTCATGTAGATAATAAGATTAGAGAAAATATTGAAACTTTTTATACAACTACACAAAATAATCCAGGATTCTTTGAGGTCATCAAGAAAAAATATAAAATATCTATGCCCTTATCAGATAATACACATATTAAATATGGAATGATACGGGTTAATACTATAGTGGAGCAAATGCAAGTATATGATATAGATTTAAATGTATTAGTAGATATAGAACATGGAATATATAATACAGCTCAAGATTTCAATATTAGCATGTATGCAAAAGTAAAAAATTAAACACCCAAATTCATAGAAGAAATAATATCTTTTTAGAAAATGAAGCAAAAGTACCACTATTAATTATTCCTGAAACATTATATTTTTATTTCGATCATTATTTAAATAAAAAATTTCGTGTAGCAATACCTAACAGATTAACAAATAATCATACTTTAAATGTTTAAAAGTTTCAGTGGACGATGTAAGAATTGCATAAAAAAAAGAAAAACCAATAATATCTGATGCCAAATTTACATTAGATGAAGCAAAAAAAATTTGAAGATATAAAGCCAATTATAAGCGGCGTGAATGATATAATTAATTAATTATAAAAATTTTTAGATATAATAAATTTTTATATGTAATAAAATTTTTAGATGTTTTAAATTTTCATAAGTAATAAAAAAATCATTATTCCCACGTGTCATCATCATCACTTAAATTAATCTCACTGAAGATTGTTTGAAGTATTTCACTTTGTATATTTCTTCCGTCATAAGGTAACATAATACCATATTCATCAGGTGCTTGACGTTTAAGAATATGTATTTGACCAGAAAATCTTTTTTCTTCAGTGTCATTATTTTTATCAGGAATTCTAATTCCATTTCCTAAAGATTTTCCATGGTTTATTAACTGCAGTCGATAATGCTTCACCAGAATATAATTTCAGAAAATCTTCTACTTTTACTTTATTTTGTGAACATCCTTTAAATGTTTTCTTTTCACTGAGTCTTCCTTGTTCATCTACAGTAATAAAATATTTTACTTTAGGTGCAATACACATTGCAAAAATAATTCCACCAATTCCATAATCATTTTTCCCTTGACACAATTCTCCCCCAACATATCCAGCAGCATCTAATTTATTGAATAGTTCATTGGAAATGTATATACTATCGGTATCTGTGCAATATATGTATTTTTCTTTGAAACCATTAATTTCTAAAATGAAATTATTCATAATTCTTCTAGAGTGAGAAAGAATAAAAGAACCTAAATGTGATGGCATAAATGGTGTAGATTCGTTTTGAATATTGGCTTTAAGAAATTCATCATTTTCCATTTCTACTTTCGCTAAGAATTGATCATCATTTATTTTTTCATAATCTTTTAATTCTTGAGTAAATTTGGTTCAATGTACTTTCATTCCATAAATGATATTTAGTGGTTACATCTTTTTGTACAGTTTTGCCATATAGCGAATTCACCAATATTTTAATTAACTCATCGCGTACAGTGTTTCGTTCTGTTTTATATTTTTTTCTCAAATTAAAAAGTTTTCCAATATTTTTTCGAAATGGTGAAACTTGATAATTTTCTTCATAGATTGTAGCATCTTTAACAGATAATATTTTTCTACCACATCTTCTTGTATGTCTACAGAAGTTAATACATCACGACATATACCATTCTTAAACCTGATTACTTTTACATGAGAATTATTATTTTGATTTTTAACTTTATCTTTTGTAGGAACTGGTTGGAAAAACATATCATTCGGATATTGAAATACAACAGAGAATATTCCAGTTTTAGGTCTAAATGTTTGAGTATTAAATTGATATAATATTGTTTGTTCTTCTTCATCTTGTTTAAATTTTCTGGATGATTCAGGTTTAGGGTATTCTGAATTTTAATCATACATGGTTGATGGATATAATGATGTTGCGTCAAAAGCCATAAAGAATTCATTATGTTGTTCGAGGAGTTTATGTTCAATTTCTTTACAAAGATCATTCTTGTCTTTGAACTGATTATACTCTTTCATTAAATCTATTAAATTATTTCCGGGTAAATATTGTTGTAATATTGGTATCACGATGTTACAAAATGGAGATATGTAATGTCTTATATTTGCTGAAACTCTTCCACCTTTAACAGATTTTCTAATATAATTTCTAGCCCATAAATCAGTATGAGAATGTATTTTATTTTCTGTATTATTATTATTTGGTACACTCTTCATCCAACCATTGAAGGTTAAAGCAGAAGATGTTAAATTAGTAGTTATATCTTCTCCAACTGAATCTTGCATAACATTATTATATTTGAAGATACAAAATGCTAAGGAAAGAACATCATTAACTAAATATAGTTTCCATTCATTTTCTTTTTCTTTATAATCATCATGTGTTATTTCTCCAATTTCATATTTTAATTTACACACATTGGTAAGAATTTTAAAATTCTCACACCATTTGGAGACTTGTTTTCACATTTCATTACAATAGTTTGTAGTGCTAGTGTACCTTGAGGTGATGATTTTTTAATATTTTTTTACCACAAGATCTTTGAATATATTTACTAACATTTTCAGTTGTACAAGGATTTTGTAATGAAGCAGTTAATATTCCTCTTGAAGTTTTAAGTGGTGCTTTAGTTAATCTAAAATTAGCTTTTATCGGAAAATAGGAATCAAAGCCTGATGAATTGTGCGCTAATAAAGTTACTTTCGGATAATTTATATTCTCCAAAATTAGTGTATTGGACATTCATCAGTTCTCGTAGATATTTTCACACAATTTTGAAGTTTATTAAATTCTGGTTCAGTTAAATTATTATACTCATTAATTTGTCTCTTAAGTTTTTTAACTTTATTTTCATCTCTTCATTTTTTAATTTAATGATATCACTTAACAAACGTGTGTCTAATTGTTTCAATCTTTGCTTTGGTAAACAACGTATAAATTTATTGAAATTGATAGCACCTAAAGCATAAGGAATAGGATGAGCTGCTGAACAACGAGGATCTGGATAAGTTTCGAGATCCCAAATATATGAATTCATTTCTTTGCTATAGTTTTATACGGAAGTGTTGTTAAATTTTCATCATTAACTGTTTTATATATTGGTTTGAAATTATTTTCAATTTCTCTAATACCTATTTTTCATCTAAACATCATCTAAAAAAATATGAGTAATAGGATTTTCTTTTTCATTTTCAGCTATACGTTCAAGTTTTCTATATCGTTTTTTAAGTTTTCTAAAATTTATTTATTTTATTTTTTCTTCTAATATTATTCGCATTTCTAATAAATTTCTTTAATGCCTTTATATCTGATTTAAACTCTAAATTAAATTCAGTCATTTGTTTTTTTAAGCAAATCAAATTCCTCAATTTGTTTTTTTAATAATTCATCAGTAATAGGTTTCGTACCTTTATTCATTTTACAATTCATATTTTTAGAAGAAAAATTATGATTTTTTCTTCAAAAAGAAATTATAATTTTAATATTTAAAGAAAAATTAAAATTTTATTCTAAAGTCTGAAATAAATAGAGGTATATTCAATTGTCGCAGTGTTTTCAAATCACAAACTGTAAAATGGTCTTTCTGAATTAACCACCATAAATTATTCAAAGCTAAAAATACTCTAAAACTTCTTAAACAAAGTGGAAAATCATTTGTTCTTTCATAATTTTTCTACCATTTTTTATTTGATAATCTTTAACGAATTGCATATATCTGCGATGGTAATAAAATTTAACTTCTTTCTTCGAATTTACAGGATTTCTAGGATGACGACAATTTTTTTAGACTGGTACATGTTCTATCTTGCACTCATTCCACATTTTTTATTTTTAATAAAAAATTTCAATGCAGAAAAATTATTCAAAAATATTCTCGATAACTCTATCATGTATTTTTTTATCAATATTAATTGTAATGAAATCATAATCTTTTAACCAACAATTATTACACGAATGTTTAGAGTCATCTTCATCTCTTATACATAAATCTCTTAACAAATCACTTAAGTTTCCAGAATTAATTTCAAGTAGCATAAATATATTTGCATTCTTTCTAATAACACTTACGTCTAATGAATACATACTTTGTGTTAAATAAAAAACACTACAGTTATTATGTCTACCTCTTGTAAAATAATTTCTCTGAATTGTCTGATTTCTGTCATTGACACAATCATCAAAAATTACACAATGTTTCATTCTTTTATCTAACTTATAAGGATCTTGCATATTACCACTATCATCCATTGATTGTATCGTTATATGTTTATTTATATTAGAATCTACTAATTGTTTATTTTTCGCTGCTTCTTCACACCACGAACTTATTTCCTCTTCATATTCAGATTTTTCATATTCTTCAAATAAGGAAGCAATTGCTGTTTTTTTAAGATTATTTTCAAATTCATATTTTAAAAATTGATAAGCAGGTTATTCTGCTGTTTTTGTATAAATTATAAGATTATTATAATCTAAAAAGTTTTGAGTAGTTAGAATTTTAAATAATAGATATGTTTTTCCAAATCCTGATCTTCCGCAAATAACTGATAAAACTTTATTGGATAGATTTCGATGATGATTGAATTTCACTTTTTTATTTAATGGCAGGTTTGTAGAAATTTCTTCACTCATGTTTTAAGACGATATTTAAAAAAAACTCGTACTTCTCTAACCAAAAGATCTATCATAATATCTTCGCCTCCAAAATTTATTTCTTGCCCTCTCTCATCCGTAATTCCAATGTTAATACTGTTAATAGTTTTTCATCTAATAGGGAAATATATTAATGTTTGTGGAATTACATTTAATCTATAACCAATGGGTACAGTAAAAGCTGGAAAACTGAATATTAAATTTGACAATCTACCATTTACATATCCTCCTTCAATAATGTCACAATGTACAACAATTGAACTATATATTTTAGGAATCTTCTCACCTAAATGATAACCTTGTCTATAGATTTGTTTTGATAATAAGTTTTTTAATAAGTTTTGATAATAAGTTTTTCATAACAGTTTTGATAATGATCTATCATGATTAAAATCAACTTGATGATTTTCGTCTAAGGTAAGAAAAAATTTATTAATTGCTGGTTCAACTGCGAAATGTAATTGTTTCTTATCTTTAAATGCTATACCTAAATGTCTCCTAATTTCATTTGATATTCATTCAACTTCGTAAGAACCAGGAAGAAAAGTTGGTACTTTCCGCGTTTTGCCTTTATCAGTAGAATATCTAAATTGATCATTCACATCTTTGATAACGTTTTGAATAGTATTAAATGTGGAAAAACTAGTTAATGCAATTTGACAATATTTATTTTGTTCCAAATGTAAAATGGGATCTAGATTATAAGTATGTCATGAAGTAGTTGTTATAATTTTTGACGTCGTACTAAATTTCGATGAACCTAAAATCTCGGTTAGATTTTCTAAATGATTATTAATTTTTTCTAAATCTGCTGAACACATTTTTTTATAAAAATTTTATATAAATATTTTTTATTAAATATTTAAAAAAAATATTTTTTTATAAAAAATTACATACAAAAAATCCTATAGATATTTTTATAAAAAAATTAAAAACAGCATATTTCAGCTATACTTATATAATCCTCTTCATTTAGAATCTTCTTTTCTAACAGTCTTTTTAATATAGCATGAACTTCATTGAAACTAGAATTATGTCCTTCTTTTATTGCAGATATTAAAATCTTTAATCTATTTATTAATTCTTGTGGATCATCTGGTAAAAATATAGTTGTCTCTGTTTTAAAACCTTTTCCTACTTTAAGCCCCGTTGATAATAAATTTTCTAATTGTTTATAACGTCTAAAAGATTGTACTCCACCAACTCTATCTAACATAGCTTTATATTTTATAAGATCTTCTACGGCATACTTTTTTAAATCCGCTCCTCTTAAAAGATCAACAAAATGTCTATCTAAACTAACACGTGATTTATCTGGTGAAAAAATTAAACCCCGTAAAGGTTGCGGAACTATTTCTTTTCCGCCAAGATAAAATCTTGCAAATAATTTTTTATCTAAAAAGAAAGTAGAATGTTCAAATAACATAGATTTCGGTAGTTTTTTTCTATATTTGTTTCTAACAATCCATAATCATCTAATAATGTTTTAAGTATTGGATCTGTTATATTTACTCGTTTATCCTGACTAGCAAGTTCTTTTTCAAGAGTTTTAAATGGTTCCATAGTTTTTTCAAAATCAGTTTTTACTTGTTCGGTTTGCAGCATTTTTTCAAACATACCAGATTGAATACCAGCTTTTATTATTCTATGCTGAGTATGATATTCTTTCATAATATTTTATTGTTTTATCAACTCATCTAATTGTTGAATTCTTTTTTGATTATCAACTTTAATTTTATCCATTTTATATACTATATTTTTTATATTATTTTTTTATATTTATTTATTTTTTTGTATATACAATATTTGAATTTTGTGATAACATTGGAATACAAAAAAACATTTTACTGAACAAATTATTTTTTTATTGCTTTGTCGTCTAAAATTTTTTCGTCTGAAGTTTTGTTTAGTAAATTTTTTAGTTCTTCTAAAATAATTTTATCGTTTTCTTCATTAGAAATTTTACCATCACGGGAAATTTTACCATCCAGCTTATTCTTGTCATTAACTTGTTTCTGTAATTGAATTGATATTTTATTAGCTTCATTAGCTATTTGATCAAATTATCAATCTCATCTAACGTCATAACATTATCATCACATACTCTTTGAAAGTAATAATGCAGTTTATCATAAACTTCTTTAACGTGAGAATGTTTATTTTTTAATGATTTTCGTTTCTTAGTAATTAAAGATTTATCTAACATTGTAACAAGCGAAGTTGTAAAAACACCCGTACCTGTTAAAGCAGTAGCAACGACAGGAATTGAAAGAGCGCCAGAAGAAATAACAATTGTTAAAGCACCTAGACTTACTGTTAAAAATATTCCAATACCTTGTGTTACATTCTTAACTTTAGACCATCATTTTATTAATTTTTTATAATGCTCTAATCTTAATAATAATTGTGATTCCTTATCTTTGATATACCTAGCTCTATCTTTTGTTTTTCAATGTTCATCTTTTCAATGTCCATTAAAGTAGAACTACGTTCATTTATTAACGAAGGATATATTCTCGTAGTTTCTTCCATTTTTGAGGTTTCCATTTTTTAATAAATATTTTGAATACAATCTTCTAATATTTTTAGACTGTGAAAAGACTACATAAATTTTGTAAAATTTTAGACTAAGCAGCTGTTCTGTACAAATGAGTGATCATCTGAGTGCAAAGCAGTAGCAACTACTGGAATTACTAAAACACCTGAAGATATAACAATTGTTAAAGCACCTAAACTTATTGTTAAGAATATGCCAATTCCTTGTGTTACATTCTTAACTTTAGACCATCTTTTTCTTAATTTTTTATAATGCTCTAATCTTAATAATAATTGTGATTCCTTATCTTTGATATACCTAGCTCTATCTTTTGTTTTTCAATGCTCATCTTTTCAATGTCCATTAAAGTAGAACTACGCTCATTTATTAACGAAGGATATATTCTCGTAGTTTCTTCCATTTTTGAGGTTTCCATTTTTTAATAAATATTTTGAATACAATCTTCTAATATTTTTAGACTATATGAAAAGACTACATAAATTTTGTAAAATTTTAGACTACGTGAATTTTTGAAATTCTTAGACTACGTAAATGTCTTTTTGTAAATTTTCGCTAAAATCACAAGTGTGTAAAATTTGGAAAATACTGGAAAATATCGGAAAAAATTCAGAAAATTCGGGGGTATGACATACGGTGCAGAGCGAAGCGAAGCGGAGCGCCGTATGTCATACCCTATACTACTGCTATTTGATCATATGAGTTTTTCTTCCAAGTAGTGAATAGATCAAAAACGAAAGATCTGTCAGACGTTTTAAATTTCTCTAATTAAATACATGTATTAAATATCGAACTAGACTTTTGTTTATTCACGCAACTGGCAGACGCAATTAACCGCAAAGCTCATCTGACAAATTTCTTATCGAAGAGCCATACATTTTTAAAAATGAAAGAAATGTCATTACAGAAACTAGACGTGTGTAATTGTGTTGGTATTTATATATGATTTTTGCAACAAGATAATCCTGTCTGTGTTGCAGCATTTTTAATTTCAGCTCAAAGAAAGATATTCAGTTTGTTGAGAACTGGTGCAGCTGGCAATTGCAAATCAAATTTCAATGGACAGTTGGCAACTATAGACAATGAATCGGAATTAACTTCAGTTCAAACGTTATTGCGGAATGAAGGGCAGAGTAAATCATTCCTTGTAGCATTAAGAAAAAAGCAGCAATTGCTAATCGGCAATAATTGTGGTAGCAAAATTCCTACTGATGATATGAAAAAGATGTCAATTTTATCCTTCAATGACTCAAATATCGTTGCAACAAATTGTCTGAACCATTGCTTTACATGCCTTATTGGAAAAAATGGATGGATTATCAAAGATAAGTTTTGCAAGCGAAAAATGTTGGTATTGTGCAAAGTTGGTGAGTATCATGGTGCAGTAGTTTCATATAGAACCCTGTACAGAGTTAATCTAGAATTCCCTATTTTTTCTTCGAGGCGAGTAGACATTGATAAATATATAGCAAAATCATTTTCTTTTTCGATCGGTTCTCTAGTTCAAAAATGTGCAAAATGGACGATGATTTGGCGGTCATAATAGAAAAATCATCTCGAAGAGAAAAGAGGAGTTTGCTTTATGCTTTAGATTTGAGAGAGAACTCCCATCACATGGTCATCTACATTGATAAGCTTAGTATAACTTGCTATTAGCATGCTCAAATAATTCAAGGTCGATTTACCGAAGCTTTTGAAGTTTGAGCCTTGTGCGCTTCATAAGCTAACACATAGATATTCAGTGAAGGCTAAGATGGCACAGGTCAGTGCATGTTTGCTGCATCTATCAATAATGCTATTCTTATATTTCAATACAGGTGGGCCACCAGCAATCCGGCCATCGGCGTGAGTTTCTACAGGGAACAAAGCCGAAAATGTATATTTTGCACTTTATGCCCCGAATTTGTACGTCTGCCGAGTTCTACCTGGTTCACTTGTCTAATCGGATCAAGGAAACCTCATTATGTAAGGCTGTGGTTTTTTGTTTAGATGACATTTGTCAGTGTTTCCTCTGATAACACAGAAAGCATATTTAGATGAAAATATAAAACACTGTACAAAATCTGATGGACAATTACTTCTAAAAAATATCGTAAAAAATCTTGATAATTTCTGATTCCTCTGATTAAATTGGAGGTAGCCTACTAAGCCTAGAGCCAAAATTTGTCATGGAATGTCTTCGGATCATCTTCTTTCATATGTAGGTGTTATCATCATGTACTTCTGATTATTCATGTATTCGAGCATTATTAAAGTTCAGCCAAATTTGATCAATATGTTGTGTTGCCGATATCAAGATGATTGCAAAATATGTGCTTCTAAATACGAAGAGGTACATTAGCACTTAATTGTATGATCTGAAACATCTCATCCCTTAGACTTCGTTACTCTCACTTAATCAGAATCTTAACAAATATCATTTTCCCGACAGCCTTCAGGTCTGCCTCCTATTTCCCTTTTCCAATTGGTTTTTCTTTGACACTGCAAGGCAAGAATAGGAGCCGACAGAGCTCGGTAGACGTTCAGATTCAAAACAGTCATAAGGTGTACATTATTCTGTCTAATTTTTGGCTTCGATCCATACAGAAACGTGTGTTTTGGCGGCCGAAATGTTACTCGCGGATCGCTTTCAAAAATTGAATACTAGTGTCAAAAAAATGCTGTTAATTAATTGATTTAATAGAATAATTTATTGGTTTCAGCCAATAATTGTCAATAATTGATTGATTTGTGATGTTATGGGGCCGGTATTTCATTAACTTATTTACTTGCAATGCGGTCACAACTTACGATCGATGGAAAACCATCTCAATCTCATTTATACTAAGCTTAATAAGCATATCTTATTCACAAACTGATAACGCATTTAGAATCTCTTTATTACAATGCTGTCACGATAAATTTCAAAATCTCTAAATAATGTCTTAGTAACTCTATGTTATTCTCTGCTATAAACACACGTGATTATTGATTTACTTCGATGGTTTCAAAAATTGACGATCACGATAATCATGATGAAGCCAAATGAAATTAACCAGTATTCACATTAGGGTCACACAAAATAGTTTTTTTCAACTATCATATCCTAAATATGTTTTAAATATATTTTAGATCCGTTTTTTTCTTTTTATGTAGTTGATGAGAATTGCGGTGCACCTTTAGGCGAATTGAATTAATGCCTTCCTAAAAAGACGCAAAGATTAAAAATGGAACATAGCATGATGCTAATATTAGGCCAAAGAGACTTCTTTAATTTCGGAAAGTCTTTTGTTAGAATTCTTAATACTAGCATTATGTTTGATTATCGCTCAAAGTGGCATTTCATAATTCATCTCGGAATGTTTACCATTTTTTCAATTCACTTTAAAACATTGTTTATTTTTGAAACTGAGTAAAAGAAAAAGCGAGATAATGATAGGAAATACATGGTGATAGTTGAAAAATGCACCACCGTCATGTCGCAAAAGAAAGCAAAAGCTGACAAAGCAACCATAGGATGGATAAAAAATACAGTAAAAGCAGTTCCTAATGATTACAGATATTCACTCAACACGGAACGTCACCCACTCAACAGCGTGGTGGTCTCTCTCCACATCACCAGCGTCAATCAGCTTATTCAGCATCATTGAACATACTGAACGTCACTTTCATCATCGGAATCAAATAGGAAGCAATAACTAACAAAAAACTCGCATTTTCTGTTTACCTTCCCATGGTAATGCTGGCGATGATCAGCCAATGCACCGCAATTCCACACTAATTGTAATTAGTGAATAATTGTAGACTATCGTTGCCTGCGGTTATAAGGGTAAACTATACTCGATCTACTAGTATTATTACATGCGAAAGCACATTTATTAAAAGATTGATTTACTGACATTTCATGAGCAATTATACACACATAACCGCATTGTCTATAGAATTGGTGGATTGTGTATCGAAAGAAGAAAGGGTTTTTTTATATAAAACAAAAGCCAATACAAAAAAACTTAAAAAGACATATTAAAACAATGATCCTTATACCAACGTTAATACGAAAAAGTCATTAATAAAAGTTATGCAATTTAGAAATTGTGGTAGAAATTGAAGTCTAAATACCGGCCTGCTTCTGCAAATATGAATTCAAAAAGTCAATGATGGACAGACTTTAACACTTTACTTAGCGTTGCGTAGCAGGTACTTTGCTCCAGGTGCTGGTAAGCTCATTTCAACTTACTGGAAGACCACTTCATCAACATAAGTTCACGAGTTTTTTCATCTATAATTGTCATTTTCAGGCTGCATTTATGATCGAGTTTAATGTGTTATAAAATCTACCACGCGACTATTGTACGGTAAGTGAGGTGTATATTTGTGATTGTGTTGAGATGAGATGAGTGCTGTTCGACGCCTAATTCTACTAATTCGAACAGATCTACATGTATTAATCGATTCAACAAGATTAAGAAAGTATTGGACATTTATTAGGTGGATTTCCCTCCCACACGTCTTCAAACTTGTCTGGAACTTTTGAAAGTGAATCAATCGCCACAAAACTTCAGATTTAAAAATTCAACGGCAAGCATGAAATGGATGCTAAAATTTCAACATATGTTTCAGTTGGTTTCCATATTTTGATTTACAAATCATCTCCAGAGCCATATCAATAGATTTCTCGTACATGTATAAGTTTTCCTCATAGCTGCTCAAATTCATTTATGTTTATTTCGTGCATGTATTTTCTTTATCTCTCTCTCGTCTTTGTTGTATCACATTGCTGCTACTATTACATGTATGTGTCAATGATGGACTGACTTTTACACTTTACATGGCGCATACTCAATCACACTTTACTTTTCCATCGATTTTTCGATCATTGAGCGCCGATTGTATGTCGATCATCTGGTGCGAACTTTCACTTTCCCGGTTTAAGTTGAAGGGAAAAAAAGCAAATATTAATTATCCACGGTCATATTGAAGGAAATACCATGAAAACGTCAATTGTTTTTGCCACAAAATACATTAACAATTGTGGTGGGGGCGTAATTTTCTGCCTCCCGCTGGCGTTTGGCTCGGTTGGTCATCAAAATGTCTTCCCGATCATATTTTTCCAACCAGTTCAGGCCAATTTCTGCACACAATTTGTCACCGATCCTAGGCAGGTACTGGTTATTCAGCTTCTCCTAATCTGGAGTTGGGAATTGTAAAGGCACATCCTCCGTTGCATGCTCCAGCAGGAGCTCCTTCGCCCGTTCAGATAGTGGCTGCTCAATCCCCAGGCCTTTCGTGAATTTGGTCTTGCGCTTACCCGAACCACTTTTCATCGGTGCCGGGCCTCTTGATGCTGGTCATGCTGCTAGGCAATTACTTCATCCACCAGCGCAAAATCCACTCCATCCAGTAGGGGCGCCGGAGCCGGCGCTACTGACATCACCTTCATTTCCGCAGCCACAGCAGATGGACTGGGTGGGAGAAACAGACACACCTCTGGTGTGGGACTTTGTGCCGTATAGAGTACTTGCGTGATCGCTAGCTGGAGCGAGGCAAGCTTGTCCACCTACTCACCATGCGACACAATGTTCATGCCACGCACAAGTATGAGACATGTATAATGCCCATGCCCCAATTCGCCCAAGACACCGACTTCAGGTCAGAGTCGACGATTCGTTCATTGTCCGCCAACTTCACAAATACCCGGTCACGAGTGAAATCGAAAATACGGAAGATATCGTCACCATTCCCGTATTTGTCATGCCAGATCATCGGCACGTTGGCGGGCAGCTGAAACGACTCCTGAGCAAAAGACTCCACTGTTAAGATATCCTGGAGAGCCGTCTTCGGAATTAACAGTGAGTGCGAGTCACAATGTTCGATCCACAGTTTGTGCTGACTTTTTGAATTTTGTAATTGTTACATGCACGTACATTTATATAAATTTCCAGTGACAGTCTGTGTAATTATGTTTAAGGAAGAATGATTTTCTACTCCAAATATGTATCCATTAAAAACAATCTTTTCAATAACCAACGCACATCTTTTCCTTCCAGTGACATTTTGTCACTATCTGCGCCCAATTTAGGATTAAAATATGTGCGCCGTGGTGGGGTTTCCCTCAGCCCCTAAAACCACGGGATAGACACCAGAATTAGGGCTCCAGCATGAATATTAATGGAGTTATTGTAATTTTACTGTTTCTGCGGGCATCTTGGACGCCATCTTGAAAATAGCAACTTTTCGGTGCTCTGATTCACCTAGATTTTTAATATGTTATTTTTGGTCATGAATACTACCGAAAATCGTTAAAAAACCCTTTGTTGTAATTTCTTAGGGTTTGGCTAATTTTTTCGTATATCGACTCGACTAACCTTGTTCGAAACATCTTTCAGAGGTAAGGGGGTCAGTCGAAAAATTTTCTACGTCGCTCCGCCGCGACTCGCCTTCGTGGCAAGTTTTAACATAGCCAAATTTTCACTCTCTTCCGTAGACGTGCCGTTCTGAGTCCGCTAAATCCGTGTGTTCCGTCAGCGTTTCATTGCAGATCCATCACGGATCACTACACAGGCAAATTTTCACAGATCTCCCCCGTGTCCACTAAACGGACATTTTACACCGCTATGTATACCTTTGTGTTGCAAAATTGTGGCTTTCCTATATTGAAATTTTGAATAGTATGCATGACGGCCAATCATTTCTTCAAAATAAACCATTCTGCTGCCATAGCTTTCAACCGTCAAGTGCTTCAATACCATTCTGTGCGCCTGGATATGACAGTGCATGTAGACATTGCATGCTTGTTGTCGTGTACTTTGAATATGACCACCTAGCAATAACACCGTTATCATTCACCCAAAGGTTAGTCTCTAATTGATTTAACTCACCTTTGGCCGCTCTATTCGAAGTCTTAGTAGATTAACTGAACTAGACCCATTGATCTCTCTATAGATGATGATAGAGCATGTCTTATTAAATGTATATTATACCATCGTAGCAGTATTCAGCACTGCCCTTAATAAGCTTGACATGCTTTGCATAATAATATTCAAAACATTAGTAGATATAACTGGTCGATTCTTAAAGAAGTAGCACTAAAATTAGGCGACTCCAAAGTTTGAAATTACTAGGGGTAATTATTGACCAAAACTTAGCTTTCATGGCGCACTGGCAACACATTGCAAATAACAGACTGTTCCCTCCACTGTTCTATAATTTACGACGGCATATTCCGCAAGAATTCCTTTGAAGGTACTATGCGAATGTTCATTCGATCTTCAAGGAAATCAGTGCAACATTTAAAAATTGGAGAGATTGCAAGAGAGAATATCAAAAGTCACCTTCAAATCAAGCTGATTAGAAGTTGATCTACATATGAAAAATCGCAAATTTCTAGGAGTTAATCAGCACCGTTATAAGTTTCTTAACCCCTTATCTTTGAAAAGTATTTGTAAATACAAATGTGATGAAACAAGCTCCGGAAAATGTTAGCAATTTTCCCATACTACTAAAATATTCACTACTCCGGTGCAGAGTGAAATACATTACCGAAATATATCAGACAGGTCAGTAAGAATAAAACATTCTTTAAATATGGTAGAGATATGTTCACGCTGTGTATTGTGGTTTCCCGCTCATTATCATTATTATTTTAGTCGTTTGCTTGATGTATCATTTTTTCTCCTTTTCCATTTGCACTTATTAGTATTAGCAATGAAGGTTTTCTTTCTAGATTATCTTATTTTGGTTTTCAAATATTTATGCCTGCTAGTTAATTTGACTTTATATATTTGTTGTATTCTAATTTTATTATTGTGTTACTTTTGCTTTGTCTTTTTGTGCTACGGCTGTATGTCTCTATTTCTTAGTGTTGCATCTACAAGTTAATTACCATTTGTTCCGCTTGATTGAGACCATGAAATGTATGTAGTTGTAGCTGATGCATGCCGTCTGGACATTGCGATTTCATTGTGTCACTTGCCCTGAGAGATGACTGATGTTCTGTCTGTCGAAAATTTGGCAGATATCAATATACAGTATCGATGAAGCAACAGTTTTTCCGATATATCACCGATGCACAACCAATCAATTTTCAATTAGACATCTGTTCACTGGGTAAAATGCTCGAAAGGATTTCAACACCTTTATTTACAAATGTCATCTTAATTATCTGATATCCTGAATCGATCTGACTGCATTATACGATATACTGTACTTTCCCTTGTAGTGAGCCAATCTTCATGTACGCCATTTAAGTGCTTAAATTAGTTTAGACCCTGCAGGACTCCTTTCTATAGCCTACATACCCTACTTTTATTGCGATATGTTCTTCCGTCTTTTGTGTGAAATGTGAATTGACCTACGGACTTCTCTCTGCGGGACTGAGTTTCTACTCTCTACAGTGCTCTAGTACCGCTCACCTCCACAGTCGCTCATATGTACATGTACATGTATTGTATATCTATAATGCACCTCTTCTTGTACATATTACTCTGAATGCATATATGTTGCTCATTTTCATGAAACCTTTACAGTGATAGTATTGGTGAAAATATATTTCTATTTTGATTATGAATAACTCATGAGATTGGAGACACCCGAGTCAGGTAGTGTCATGAGATTGTGTGAGATTGCTTTGATCAAATATAGCCTAGTTCTGAACGCCTCGGTTAGTTAATCAAAATTATCCTGTTCGTTTTTGTTTGCAATCGACTGACATTGAATACGCTTTAGCAGTAAGTAGCAAATGCTCGCCTGAATTAGTGTTAGCCTATATACATGTACATTTCGAATGTAAATATTGTGCTAAGTCTACAATTTGCAATCAAAATCCATTAATATTTCATATATTAGTCCCCGACTTTCGAGGGCTTATTTGATTTCCCTGTGTGAAGTGCTACGGTATTGTTTGCATATCTTCGGTAGAGCAAGTGCTTCCGTTTGTTAAAACATCGATATGAAATAGATTAATGCAAATCATACTGTTCCCATTCACTTAGCAGCTTTGAGAGGAATATGTACGATATAAGGTCCATCACTTAATAATTTTCCTTTTTTTCTATTAAGCACTGTCGATATACTGCAAATTTGCTTCATCTATATTTGAAAATGCATCTTTTGTGTGGAATCACGACATGAACTGTTTAAATGAATTAGGCCTACGTGTATAGTATATCTTACCCAGTATTAAACTAAAGGTGTTTCGAAAAGAAACCTGATTAAGATTTTTAGACCTGGAGCCGAATAAATCAGGTGAAAGCATTTTTCCGCATAGGGTTTCACAGATGCAGATTCATTCTGTCTTTTCATTCACTGTCATTTCACCCAATTCTTGTGTTTTTCGATCGATTCTGGTCAAGCGTACCGTTGGTTAACACGCAGCTCATTACAAAAACATTTGGAAAAACAAAACATAGACCTACTGTGCAATAGCATCAAATTTTAGAGAATTATTTTGAGTGGACGAAAGTTGGACCACTTTTTCTGGATTTGACTATACGGCATACAGCATGTGCGAATAATATGGGACGGCGGTTTATATGGGAAACTCGGATATTATGCGCTAAAGAAGATGCTTGTACAATATATTCGATAAAAATGATTGCTGCAATTAGGCAACATATGCCATTCACTGACGGCTCACATTTCAACGCAAATTAACACGTTTTTTGTGGCTTTAATCAGAACTGCCACGTTATGTGAATTTCGGTAACTCAAAAATGGTGCAGCTGTAAAAATACGATTTCAATAAAGCAACTGAACATAGATATCCTACTTGGTTGCAAATTTCAGCGCATTGGAAAGTTGAATGGAAGCTTGCCCAATCAAGAAATGAAACAATCATTCAAACAGAGAATGTTGTTTGAGCGGAATTGTAGGCCATGCCCCATAGACACACTACGTAAATTTTCATCGAATTTTGGTTGGAACAGATTCTGAAACTAATTACGTAAATGCGTAAATGTTACGTAATTATTGCGTATATTTAAGCTATTAATAATATTTTACGCTTATACTTTGCTACATCATTCTGCCTTTACAGAGAAGACAATGTGCGTCTTTGCTTCATTGTGAATTCTTAAATTATCATGCATATTCTTTTATTGTGTGCTTTGCACATACAGTACTCATAATAGAATTTACTACTTCCTTATAGCCTAAACATTGTTGCAGGCCCCTGATTGTAGAGGACCTTTATGTGTGAGCTTCGTTTTGTTAAAATGTGACTAAAAGAATGCAAGTTTTCTAAGCAGAATAAAGAATCTGGACATTCTCGATAAATCCTTTTGGTCGATCATAAAACAAGTTGAAGCTAAAAATGAAGGGGCCTTTGTCGCTCAGCGCCTTCTATCGGTCGATGCTGTACACAGCTAAACTGCACCCTGTGTGAAGATTTATAAAGAGGTGAGTGATATTAAGACGTGTGTGAAGTTGGCGCAACCATTTTTGTTTTTACTGTGCCACTCCCAAAAATCTCATAAACCACACAATTCGAGGTCGCTGATTGTGTGCCACTACTCGGTTTCACGAAATTCAGCCTCCTTTGGCCAGAAAACGCAACTAAAATTTCAAATTGGTTGCGCTGTGAAGTTGGCGCAACCAACTTTTCTGACTTTCATAAATTTAGCGCATCAAGCAACAAAACCCATAATAAACGATGAAATATCCATGCCTAATTATGTGCCACGCAAAAAATTAATAAAAATAATCGATCTTCATAGCAAAAATCAAGTTTCAAAATTTTATTTCACCGAAGTGTGAAGTTGGCGCAACTAAACTTCAAATCAAAATTTCTCAGCATTCAGGCAGTTATGTTTCACATAAATAGCACCAGCAGATGTGCCAGGACAACATTCATCAGAATCAATCAAACAAAGGCAGTTTTTCGCCCGCTCTAAACGAAAGCATTAAAATTCAAATCACATGACAAAGCTTATAATAAAATATTCCACAACCCGCGCAACCATTTTTCATTTCGAGTGTGCCACTCCTGAAATGCATGTTTCTAGTACAATTGAGGGTCGCTGATTAAGTGCCACGCATCAGTTTTACTAAATTCGGCCTCCTTCACTCGGAAAACTCAAATCAAAGTTCAACTACATCACACAATAATTCCAGCGCAACCACTTTTCAAGTTGAAATTACTCTGCTCAAACGCCGTTTCACATCAAATAAATAGCCCCATCGGGTGTGCCAGGTCAATATTCATCATGAGTGGCACACTCGAAATGAAAACTTCAAAAATGCCAACTTCACAGCGCAACCAATTTGAAATTTTAGTTGCGTTTTCTGGCCAAAGGAGGCTGAATTTCGTGAAACCGAGTAGTGGCACATAATCAGCGACCTCGAATTGTGTGGTTTATGAGATTTTTGGGAGTGGCACAGTAAAAACAAAAATGGTTGCGCCAACTTCACACACGTGATATTAAGTGCGTTATGCGTCAAATGTAGGATGATTGAAATCTGAAGAAGTATTGCGGTAGTTCATATTTCCTTTTGATTATGGGCTGAAGCTATGTAATTGATTTTGATTCAGTTTTAGAAAATTTAGAAAATTATCCATTTTTAGGAAAATTTTGAAATTCTTTTGGCAATTAATTTTTTGGCTTAAACAATGTTTTAAAGACCTTATAGTATAATTCGTGTATCACTGCTGCGTGAACTGTGCAATTAAGTTTCACATAAGTTATTGTGTGACATAAATTGGAAATATTTCAACATATGGAAATTTTTTTCACTGCAGGCCTATACATCAACGCTGTAAGCCAAAACACAGTGTTATTTTAACTCAAGATTTTCTCATTGTGTCAAAAATAGCCTATATTCTGAAGCAAGATTCACGCTATCCCATTAATAACAGCATCTGCATGATAATTGTTCACGTGCTCTGGCACTTTTATTAGGATAGGCTCATCTGGCAGCAAATATACTCTAACAACTAGCCGCGGCTGAACTTTCCATCGTTTTAATCGAAATACGACAAAACCAAGACTTCCAGACCAGTTCTATAGGTGTATAACTGCCTGCGGCTATGGTAACCGTACAAATTATATCACAAAAATTCAAAATTTTCCATCTTTCGGATTCAAAGTTTCCGAAATATTTTTATCGATATTGTTTCGTTATGTCTATTTCCACCGGCATGCTCGTGCCAGACACTGCTAATCGATTTACTATTTATCGCCCTTTTGGGTTCATTGTGCCTATAGAAATAAATTTTCGAGTTGTTTCACCAACATAGAATTCGCTACAGTATTGACATGTGTGCTTATAAACTACGACTTCATCACTAGGCCTTCACAGAAATATGTAATTAATTACGAGCAAATGCTACAGGCACAAGGTTGGACCCTGGGTTTTCAGTCAAGCTTGGGTTTTGGGTCGACCTTGGGTAAGTGATACAAAACTTGGGTCTTCTATTAATGCTGCATATACTGTACACAAATCAAGTAACAAAACTTAACACTTTGATTTGAATCTTAGGAGAACTACATGATAAGAGCATGAGGTTCTGATTTTTTTCTCGAAATTCCACTCCATTCACTGAATATTTCAAAAATGTGATTATTATCTATTTGATTTTGGGCTTGACAATGCCGCGCTTTGGAAGTTCGTACATATTGTATCCTATTTTCTGCAAGCTTACATGCATTTTCTTGTATTTGTGCATGTTGAATTTTTACATTTCATGCATTTCGTATATCTTCGCATCCCTAAACGTCTGCGAGCCAACAGTTATCCAAAAATGAATTCATTCCAATTTCGATTTCTAAATATGTTTAACGCACTCACTACACAGCTACAATAATTATTAAGTCTGTTCATATTTCTGAATGATAAAATGGAGACAATAATTCTGTTGTGAGCAATGTGTAACTCAATCATAATTAAATCAAAGATCTTCAATTAGTCGGTACATCAGCGTAGGTTAAATTAACGGAAAGCTTATAATGTCACACATGTACTTAGGTTATACTACACTAGGTGACATGCCACGCGTAAAGGCTCGTGTATACTCGGTCAAGGAATTCTAGTGATCTACGGCTTGCACTAGGCAAGCAGTAGCAACCATACAGATCAGATATCTGTGCTATTATCCTCTTTGTTAGCAACTTGTGTCTGTCATTAACAGAGAGAGGCCAGCGTCAGTGTTTGTTAACAATTCAAGCTTAGGTGTCGGAGATCGATGCAGTTTTGGCATGTCGATAGCGGAGTGAATGAAACAAGAGATGAACATGATATATTTTACATCGATTTCCTAAGATGATTCATGGTATTACTTAACGGCAACGCTGTGACTGCAGCCCTAAATCTCGCACTCTCGACACAGATTGCATCAGCCGCATGCTGAAACGTGAGATGAAATTTTCAGGGGAGTGTCCATTCCATGTGCTATTATCTAGAATTCCTTGACTCGGTGCGTATTTACTACGCAGTTCACTGCGTGGTGACTCATAGTCGTTCCCGCTCTGATGAATGCAGAAAAACGCTCCTCTGTGCGTGCGCGTATTTTCACGCAGCTTTGTCTCGCCAAAATTGCTTACACGCACACCGATAAAAACCCTCACGCATGTAGTTAGACGGAGTCAAGCTTTAATTTTTCACGTCCTGTGAATTTGCTAAATGCACAATGGAGAACTCGTCAGAAGTCACTGTCTCAACAGTTGAGGATCCGGTGGAGCTCGAGTTTGAAGGCGATCTGATTGATATACATGTAATTCAGTCGTATTCACATTTATGGCGCGTTGACAGCAAGAAGTTTGCCGATCGTCAAAGAGCGAAAAATTCGTGGAATGAAATTGGCGAAACATTAAATCTACCTGCGGAGAAGGTTCAGTCACGATGGCGCTATCTCCGAGATGAATATTTTCGTAAAAAGAGAGAAGAGGCCTCCGATCCGGCCAAGAAATCTGGTTCGGCTCCTAGTAAGAGGCGCAAATGGAAATATTACGACAACCTAAGATTTCTTGACAATATCATGGCGAGTAGACCTACTTCGGGAAATCGTCTGGAAGACAGAGTTACACAAAGCGATAAGGAGACAACGGAGAGGTCGACCACAGGTCCGATGGTCAGTTCAAGTCCCAAGGCTACGAAGAAGCAACCTCCGCTGTCCGAATTCGAAGGCTCAGTAGTAGATGTTCTACAAAGGCTAGTACCATCGTTGGAAAGTGGAGAAGACATGTTTGGCAAGGTTGTTACCGATAGCCTCAAACGATTATCTCCAAGACTTCGGAATCAAACGAAAATGAAGATCTATCAGGTAAGCCCACACATAAGTACTTCATATTTTCAAACATTGCCACACCGGCTGGGCTGGTGATTATACCGGCAATTACAGTAACATTATCAGCGTTATACATTAATTCAATCACACGTATTTATCACATGATATTCACCTAACTTTGATTTGCTCTCACGGATTTAGTTTTTAATCCAGTACTAAAAGATTAATGTCATTTGATAGACCATTGATAACCCGTCAGATTTGATGTTCTGAAGTTTAAAATGCTACATCATGCATTTTTGTACGTGGTCAGTTGACCAATGTAAAGAAAACTCCCATTTTCTAAACTTAATTTTTGTTATGAAAACAGCGACGTTGACGTAATACGTACAACGAATTTTGCTAGTTAATGAGTTCTTATTAAGATTCATTCTCTTTTCAGACATTGTACGACGCAGAAGAAAGCATGTACATCAATCAAGCAACAGATGTGCCTACAGTTTCGGGACACGCTGGTACTGGCATTACGGAAGATGATGGATACACTTTCTTAGGTGACCTTACCTCTTTTAATATTTCAAATTTCCATGTCTGATTGTATGCATAAGCAAGCATGCCGGCACGGGGTGGGCAGGGTAGGCAAAGCCCATGCTGCCCTTTTCACAGGGTGGGCAGGGTGGGCAATGCTGCCTTTTTACAGGAGGGGCAAATTGCCTTTTCACGGGATGGGCAAATTTGTTTAATTACCTATATTACGCTCGTATATTGCCCTTTTTTCAAGTACGCTGTAAGTGACTTCAATTTGGATGTTTCCTTTAGACAGAATGGACAAGTTTATATGTGTCGCCTTTTGGTTGACAGAGTGGCAAGTTGATCAACATGATTGCTGTTTTGTAGGGTGAGCAAATTGATCGGTTTTGCCTTTTTACATGGTCGGCATAGGTTATTAATGTACATATGTTGCCCTTTTTACGAGTACAAGGTGGGCACGTGTTTCTATGTTGCCTTTTTGCGCGGCGGCCAAGTTATTCTACTGTGTCTTACATTTTGACAGGTGCAATTTGCCCCTGTGCAATTTATAGAGGATGGGCAAATAGAAACAATGCTGACTTTTCACAAGGCGTGGGCGAGTCTGCGGTCACATTTACAAAATAAGTAATGTCATACAGTTGGGAGACTCGCGAAAAGTCGAAAGGAATAGTGAATCAATTGAGGGACACCTTTTTGATCGCTAGCATTAAGTGCTCATACGACGTGATCTGTATAACGGAGAATATTTCCAGGACTACGCAAAGATCTGATGTTAGTGCTCAAGAAGCGAATTTCGTCATCAACCTTGCGAAGCAACGATTCAAAGAAATGTGCTGCAGTGACGAAGCTAGTAAGATATGGAGTCATGCAGAAAATCTACAAGCAGAATTAGGGGACGAAATGACAGATAGCATCATGGAGAGAAAGGAAAAGAGAAAAATAAAACTGCCAGAAATATTGTCCGAAATGACAGACCTGCCTGATATTGATACACCGGATACAACGTTCCATTCTTTTTCCCAGAAATATTTTGATTTGATCAATTTGATCGACGGAGCAATGCAGAGAAGATTCTCCCAAAATGATTTGAAAATATTAGAAGATATTGAAATAGCCCTGATAGACTCTGTAAATGGCAAACTCGAGAAGGAATCATTTGACAAAATATTTCCAATTGTGTCCAGAGTAATGAAGCTTCAACAATCTCGCAAAGCATAATTTGAAGAAGAACTAAAGGGTTTGCCAGTCCTCCTCAAAATGAGAAATGAACAGATCAAACCAAGAATAAAGACGGTTACAAAGATATCAACAATTTGTGATATATTTAACGCAATGCCAATGACGAAAAAAGCTTGCAAAATTACCCACGACTTGCTGAAATATTATTGCACAGTACTCATGAGCTCAGCGACAGCGGAAAGAAGTTTCAGCGCAATGCGACGCCTGAAAACATGGACCAGAGCCAAGACTGGACCAAACCACCTTAACAATATCTTGTTTGCAGTATTGCATAAGGATTACATGGACGATGTTAATATCCACACCGTTGCTGATGAATTCATCAACTTCAATGAAAAGAGACTCTCATACTTTGGACATTTCTGATCTGGCTCTTGTTTTTCTTGTTTATATCATTAGAGTTATCACAGAGGTTTAGATTATATTGTTTGATATTTTGTACATAAATAGATCATAATGATTTGATCAAATATTTTATTTTCGAATATTTTCCGTATCAAAGCTAGATACCGGTGTCGTGAATAATAATAACCTTACAGTTAAGTACATATTAAGAATATCAAGTTTAAGTCACTGTATGTAAAAGTGTATATAGAACCTACAATATATGATTCGATTTCGGTTATATCACATTGTCATATTTTTGACTTCTCCTTATTCTATAAGCCTCATATTTTCACACGTTATTTCATCGGAATATAACCTACTTATAATATTGTTAAATCATGGCACTATGTTTATGCATTTGTTAAAAGAAACCTCTATATAAGATCATTTGAACTCCGTATTCATTTAAGCAGAAGAAAAGTAATTCAAAAATCACATATAAAGTCAAAATTTTCAAATAAAAGTTCCCATGCTTGAGATACAAATAAAGGTGCCGATACCGATGCGAACATGCAATACTATGGACTAATAACCTATGGACGGAACTATTCCTACCGCAGCTAATTGTTATTGCAAAGCGATGATTATCAGGCTCCGATGTAATGAAATCAAGCTCGATCCACAACGTTCTACACCACGCCTAGTATGGAAATCCGCGCGGCAGGGAAACTAGTAAGTGCTTCCTGGCCTATGGTTATATAATTTAAATAAATAAAGGCGTATAAAATAGTCCAATTTCCTGTATATAGGTGTGCATATGCAAAATGCCCTTTTTTTATCCTTGCCCATGCTGCCCCTTTTACGTGTCGGCATGCTTGTGCATAAGTCTTTTGAATATACGAATCGTATTACTTGGTTTACTTGTTTTTGTCTTTTGCATAAGGCAGTAGTTTATGTAGGGCTATATTAATTCAACTGAAAGCACTCAGCATCACTAAAAGTACTTTCCGCTACCATCCAAACGGACGGGTCTTCTCCCAGAAAAAACACTGAATTATTTTATTACTAACAAGTTGTAATTGCCATTGTATTGTTTCGTAATTTCACCACAATGGGGTTTGTGTCCACATTGCTTTGTGTATATCACAATGTGTAATGATACAATTATTTGTAAAGATAAAACATGAATTCTTCAAATTGACGTGATTGATTAATGAAACCGCGGTTAACAACTTTCTCTTGCCAGCGCACTTTACCGACAAAACTGTTGAAGTACATTCGGAAAGTATCTCTTACTTCCATTGCATCACCGGAAGCGTCCCTGGCACCAAGCCTCAAGTTTATATGAGTGAATGACACATTCTCGTTTGAAAAAATGTCTCCAATTCCCATCCATCACATAGCCTTTTCCGACGTCATGATCGACAAATTCAGGTGGCACATATCTTGACTGAACGCGATTGTCTTCATCTGTTTTTCTCAAGAAATTGTGCAACGCAATAGTCGCCTTTACAATCTTAACCACTTTGTCAGGATGGAAAGGAATGGGGGACTGAAATATTCGCCATCTTGCAGCCAAAATTCCAAATCCATTTTCTACGATTCTGCGAGCTCTGGATAAGCGGTAGTTGAAAACACGTTTTTCAAATTCAATTTCATCATTGTCAATAGATTTGCTAGCATAAGACTTCATGATATACTTCTTGAGTGGGAACGCCTCATCGGCTACGATCACATGAGGCACTTAAGTCATCGTACCTGGTAGAACCTTAGGTTCCGGAATACCCAATGCTGCACTTTCGAGGGCTTTTCCCAGACGTGATTTAGAGAGAATGCCTCCATCACTTTCTCTTCCGTACGCAACAACTTCAAATAATAAAAAACAATAGTTCGCGTCCACTACTGCCATTAAGAGGATAGAAAAATCATGTTCGTAATTAAAATACAAGCTACCGCTGGTAGGTGGCGCTTTTATTACAACATGCTTTCCATCCAGACTGCCCACATAATTGGGAAAATTCCATCGTTTCCCATATTCTTTGGATATGTCTGTCCATGCATCTTTTGAGGGTGGACTGAGTATACTTCATCAACGACGAAACAACAGCATCACATACTTCACTCAGACAATTCCTTACGAATGAGGGACTGACGCGTAAGTTAAAAGCTATTGTTTGAACCGAATCTCCGGTGGCCAAGAGTCGAATAATCATTGCAAGACGATGAAATGCCGAAACAGGGTGTCGATGAGTAGGAGCATGTTGCAGATGAGGCGCAGCAAGACGAAAGAGTACATCGAATTTTTCAGAACTCATTCGAAAGTATCTGAAATGTGCTTCGTCGTCGAGAGATCGTAGATTGTTGATCAATAGATAATCGCCATGTAACTGAATACTTCTGCTGATGTTTAATGGTCTCATGTACCATCGTCGCAAATATTTTTCCTTCCTCTGTTTCCGGCGATGAATAATCAAGCCTAACGAAGTGATGACCACTGCTTTTTTTATATTCGAATTCATTTAGAACTGCTACTGAATTTTCTAGTCATGCAGACACGCACATCGCTACCGCTGAGAAGTATATTCTAGAGATTGATAAGGCATCGCGTGAATATATACGAGCTCTCGACACTGCTGGGAGTTTCATTGCACTGCGGGAAACTCTGTTATCACAAAAACACGCTCACTGAAAAACACGCACTACGCACCGAGCACATTCGAATCTTAATTCACGCGTAATTCCGGAACACCCCCAAACATCCGTGGTTAAAGACAATCTATTCTCCTACCCGCGTACATACGCGCTGCACTAATAGTCAGAAATCACTTGATCTGATGCTGTTAAAACATAAGGAATGTTTAAGAATAAGCGCGGGCGAGCGTTTATAGTTTGCGCGTCGTCTACGGCTGTCCGCAGTAGTAATCCCCCGACAAAATCAAGTCCAAAATGAGGAGCAATGAGTCATCATGCTGCCTCAGCCCCCCCTCTGGAAGGAAAGAAGAAGGGAGAGGGTCAAGGATGTGCTGGGAGGAAACTGTTCCCTACCCCCCCTCTGGAAGGAAGGAAGGAAGGATTTTTCCAGCAAGGGGTAGGAAGGGAGAAGGGTACGAATGTGGCAAGGATAGGGTGAGAAAAAGTGGGTTTTGGGATGAGAAAAGTCGTTTTTCGGCATGAAGGAGGCCTCGGATGGGAAAACGGAGGTCAGATTCGGAATCTACGTGAAATTTTGGGTTAGGAAGGATGTTTCCAGCGAAATCGGAGAGAAAAAATTTCCAGGACCCCCTCTGGAACGAGACTTCCAACTTTGGCTCTAGAGATCGTAGAAAGTCGTGTGATAGCTCATTTCAAAGCTGACAGTGAGGAAAATGCAGTTGAGAGCTCAGTTGGGTCATAGTTTCCTGGGTTGAGAGAGAAAAATGGCAGGAAAACGTCAGAGTTGGAAAAGGATGGGTTTTGGATGTTTTGGGATGAGAAAAGTCGTTTTTCGGCATGAAGGAGGTCTCGGATGGGAGAACGGAGGCCAGATTTGGAATCTACATAAATTTTTGGTTGGGAAGGAATGGCAGGGAGGAGTTTTCCAGAGAGGCAGGGGTGGAATCTCTGAAAACGTCAGAGTTGGAAAAGTCAGGTTTTGGATGTTTTGGGATGAGAAAAGTCGTTTTTCGGCATGAAGGAGGTCTCGAATGGGAGAACGGAGGCCAGATTCGGAATCTACGTGAAATTTTGGGTTAGGAAGGATGTTTCCAGCGAAATCGGAGAGAAAAAATTTCGAGGACGTCCCCCCTCTGGAACGAGACTTCCAACTTTGGTCCTAGAGATCGTAGAAAGTCGTGTGATAGCTCATTTGAAAGCTGAGAATGAGAAGAATGCAGTGGAAAGCTCAGTTGGGTCATATTTTCCTGGGTTTAGGGAGAAAAATGGCAGGAAAACGTCAGAGTTGTAAAAGTCAGGTTTTGGATGTTTTGGGATAAGAAAAGTCGTTTTTTGGTATGAAGGAGGTCTCGGATGGAAAAACGGAGGTCGGATTCGGAATCTACGTGAAATTTTGGGTTAGGAAGGATGTTTCCAGCGAAATCGGAGAGAAAAAATTTCGAGGACGCCCCCCCCCCCTGGAACGAGACTTCCAACTTTGGTCCTAGAGATCGTAGAAAGTCGTGTGATAGCTCATTTGAAAGCTAAGAGTGAGAGAAATGCAGTGGAAAGCTCAGTTGGGTCATATTTTCCTGGGTTGAGAGAAAAATGGCAGGAAAACGTCAGAGTTGGAAAAGTCAGGTTTTGGATGTTTTGGGATGAGAAAAGTCGTTTTTCGGCATGAAGGAGGCCTCGGATGGGAAAACGGAGGTCAGATTCGGAATCTACGTGAAATTTTGGGTTAGGAAGGATGTTTCCATCGAAATCGGAGAGAAAAAATTTCGAGGACGCCCCCCCCCTCTGGAACGAGACTTCCAACTTTGGTTCTAGAGATCGTAGAAAGTCGTGTGATAGCTCATTTCAAAGCTGAGAATGAGAAGAATGCAGTGGAAAGCTCAGTTGGGTCCTATTTTCCTGGGTTTAGGGAAAAAATGGCAGGAAAACGTCAGAGTTGGAAAAGTCAGGATTTGGATGTTTTGGGATGAGAAAAGTCATTTTTCGGCATGAAGGAGGTCTCGGATGGGAAAAGGGAGGCCAGATTCGGAATCTACGTGAAATTTTGGGTTAGGAAGGATGTTTCCATCGAAATCGGAGAGAAAAAATTTCGAGGACGCCCCCCCCCTCTGGAACGAGACTTCCAACTTTGGTTCTAGAGATCGTAGAAAGTCGTGTGATAGCTCATTTCAAAGCTGAGAATGAGAAGAATGCAGTGGAAAGCTCAGTTGGGTCATATTTTCCTGGGTTGAGAGAGAAAAATGGCAGGGAAACGTCAGAGTTGTAAAAGTCAGGTTTTGGATGTTTTGGGATGAGAAAAGTCGTTTTTCGGTATGAAGGAGGTCTCGGATGGAAAAACGGAGGTCAGATTCGGAATCTACATCAACTTTTTGGTTGGGAAGGAAGGCAGGAAGGAGTTTTCCTGAGAGGCAGGGGTGGAATCTCTGAAAACGTCAGAGTTGGAAAAGGATGGGTTTTGGATGTTTTGGGATGAGAAAAGTCGTTTTTCGGCATGAAGGAGGTCTCGGATGGGAGAACGGAGGCCAGATTCGGAATCTACGTGAAATTTTGGGTTAGGAAGGATGTTTCCATCGAAATCGGAGAGAAAAAATTTCGAGGACGCCCCCCCCACCGCTGGAACGAGACTTCCAACTTTGGTTCTAGAGATCGTAGAAAGTCGTGTGATAGCTCATTTGAAAGCTAAGAGTGAGAGAAATGCAGTGGAAAGCTCAGTTGGGTCATATTTTCCTGGGTTGAGAGAGAAAAATGGCAGGAAAACGTCATAGTTGGAAAAGTCAGGTTTTGGATGTTTTGGGATGAGAAAAGTCGTTTTTCGGTATGAAGGAGGTCTCGGATGGGAAAACGGAGGTCAGATTCGGAATCTACATAAATTTTGGTTGGGAACCCAAGGGGAAATTTCACAGCGAATCTTGGTAAGATTCATACTGAATTTTGTTCTGGTTCCAGTATCAAACTTTGAAAATCATGCAAGATATGCAAGGAATACCAAGTTTTTCTCAAAATGAATCAGTAAGATCCTTCATGAATCATCCCTTTTCTGTTGCAAAATTCTTGCTGTTTCATAATGGTTCCAGAACAAAACTTACAAAAATATCGCGCACACATTATAGACAGCAAGATCCCCGCTGGTAAGTTTCATAATTCCACTGATTTCCCATAAAATTAGCCTGATTCCAGCAATAATGTTGGTAAATCTTTCATTTTCCTTAATAAATCAGTACTATTACACTGATACTATTAATCGGTGTATTACTAGTATCAAGTCAATTGCATCTTCCAAACTCTCCTTAACACTGAGAGAGGAGAATCGAACTCCCGATGCAAATAAATGGCATAGTATCGATAAATGTCTAAAATGTCATGTTAAGACCTGAAGTGGAAAAAGGAGATGGTTGTCGTGCCTAAGCTATGGAGTTGAGTAGAGATCGGAAAACATTCAGTTGATAAGCATAGGCTTTTATTGACTGAAAACAGAACTACGACTGTTGCGACAATTTGAAAAGTGACTACATAAAACAACATAGAGAGTTCATACTAATAGTACTGCTAAACAATCACAATGCACGACAATCGCCCCCAGTCTATAAAGTTTGCATAGTATGAAAAAACAGTCACATGAATTTAGGTTGAGATTTTTCTTAACAGTCTCGACACTTGTATGGTATGGAAGACATTTATTTACAAACAGGTTACAGCAATCACAGCAGCAGTACTATTACTATTAATACGATAATCAGTACTATTACTATTAAAAAATTTGAGATTCATGCAGATCCTTAATAAGACAGTAGATCAAAAAAACTTCAATATGATTTTCAGTAACTTAGGTACATCTTTGGCTTAAAATAGAGCCATAAATATCTCTCGCGACGTGCCACCCGTTATCTAAAACTGAGGTGAAGGATGAGGCCATACTGGGCTGAAGAGACTATATTTTGCAGCAGTCAATCTTCTTCCCTCTTGTGTTTCTATGCCGACAAAAATAACTATGTATTTCAATTACTACTCGGAACCGAAGAAATTCCTGAGATTTTTAGAGTAAGAGCAATTGAGATTTTTCATCTTGCGATGCCGAATCAGACCGGTGCCGGTCTCGCCGGTAAAAGTTTGTATACGGACAGGACCAGTTACAACAGTGAAAATAACGCAATCCTACTTAACTCAAGTTGAGACAATGAGAAAGCTAAATCTTAGAAATCAAGAACACCCTGTGATTTCTGGCACTCCAACCTGCCCCACCCCAAAACTTTGTCCTTTAACTTTAAAGAGGGTGGGTTCGGGGGACGCCCACGTATCCGCGCGTAAAATTCTCATGCCTATCAATAGTCTTGAATATACAGGATATAGGGGAGAATGGGGTGACATGGCAGTATTTTTGACAATCATCCCTCGTGTCCAGATTGTGAAAACAAACTAAAAATGAATACTTTATCCGTATTACCGTACTTTCTGGTCTATAGGGCGCGACTTTTTTACTTGGATACAGCCAGTGCGCCTTATCTGCGGAGTGCGCCCTATCTAAGGTTAAATTAGAATTTTTAGTTCCGTAGAGATTAGTAGGCATTCATTTACAAGTATTGTAAAGTACTTATTATGATTTAAAAGTATCCTGGGAGCAAGTGCCAGAAAAGGTTATTCGAAGTGGCTTCAAGAAAGAGTTAGGGGCGTCATTTTCTTGACATTGATTTCGTCACCGAACCTTAATTCAGTTACCGAAGCCAATAGTGATAATGAGTATCACACTTGAGACGAACATTGATTGTAACACTGAAACGAGTCTTGATTCAGATACCGAGGTGAATATTGAAGTGAATAGTGAAACTTCCTGCGTGCAGTTGAACCAAACATTTCATACACAAGACTCTGACATGTAGCTTCTGCTGGTTTAGCTGAGCCTTATGTATTGGAATATTCTTTGGCTATAATGACAATCATGAACCTTCGTGGTTTTTCAAGAGACCTATTATAACATAGCTTTTGCTTATTCTAAGCTACCGGTAGTGCTTCAATCGATGAAATTAGCTTCAATTATTGTTTCCTACTGTACAAGATATCATCTAAAAGTAGGTATACATGTGCGCCTTAACCGCAAAATGCGCCTTATCTGTTGACAAAATACGAAATTATCCAAAAATCGGCTTGTGCGCCTTATAGGCCGGAAAAGTACGGTACATAGCGTATTTCTCAACTTTTGTACAGGTCAAAATAATGTGATAAGAGCTCCAGCCCTGTGATTGACCCCTCTTAAAATCTTAGGAATTTAACAGACAATTTTTAGGAATTTCAGTGAAAAATTAGAATACTCTGCAATTGATATAACATTGACTTAATATCCCACATCTCATAAGACATAGTGCTTTCATGGCAGACGAACAGATTTCACGAGAGACAAAGCCTATTCAACTCAGACATAATGCTGTTTTGAAAATATATTTTGTTTTTATTACATGTAGTGACGTTGAGATTTCAACAGTAATAAAAAATACAACAGTCATACAGATTTATGAGTTGGTCAAATGTTGATTTGTTGAATTGAAATAATGAAAAGCCTCGTAATCGAGTTTCTGAACAGGACATGCGTCGTATAAGTATGCCTACGTTAATGATGATGATTACCTTCAAACGCCCACTTTCCTTAATGTTGGAAAGACGGCAGCATATAGGAATCATCCAATGATTCCAGTAAACTAGACTTGGATGGGGGAGCAGATAACGCTTGACAAAGAGATGATTTTAAAAATGCCTCGTAAACGAGTTTCTGAACAGGATATGTAGTGTACAGTTATGTCTACGTTAACGGTGATGATTACTGAGGTATGATATCATCAAATAAAAGGACAATTTCTCCAGCAAAAACATGCACATCTAGCGCAGATCGCCTAACAAATTTAAACGAAATTATCCCTCAAAACTGTTTAAACTCTGAAATTAAGACATTAAATGTCGTAATGATTGCACACTGTATACATATTTGGATTACGAAGTCGTTTTGTTGATCGACACTGATCTAAAGTTAAAATAATATTCGGATATACGTCATACACAAACAAGGCCTGCCGTGTTTTTATAAATTATAAGAGGTGCTGGATGAAAGAGAGAATAATATAGCAAGTACCGGTAATTCACCTCCCCGACGGCAATTCGATAGTGATCTATGGATTTTTCATATCATGGAGAGTCCTGGGTTCAAACATAGATCACTGTCGAATGCCGCCGGGGAGGTGAATTGTTATAATATTCACTCTAACATCTAGCACCTCTTATAATTAATTGTATAATTATGATTGATATAATGTAACGAAGCTAATTATTCCTACAAATTGTTTCTTATGGCTTGCTTAAGTCATTATTGAATTCAGTATGCTAAAAAAACGCTGTTTTATTGCTTGATTTGACTCTTCAAAACCTGTATAAATACATGAAAACAAGCATGAATTATATTATTTTTATTTTTTTCACTAATGGCCTCCTCTTCACCCCTTATAGCCATTCCTTCTCCACCAACAAAAGTGCAACAACGTATAAAAACAATGTAAAAACTATCTCTAACAAGTAATATACTGCGAATATGCTGTTCACCTTTGGTATCAAAAGCGAGAGAAACTAATCAATGATATCAGTGAACAGTAGCAATCGCTGATACGAACAGTCTCCGTAAAAATCAATGAACACTTTAGTGTGAAAACAAATTTATTCAAACTTGGTAACGTCTGTGCTTAGCTTTCATAAATCCTGCCTAAAGACAGCTCAGCAAGCCAGGGACGCTTACCTCCTGCAGCCCTAATGGATGTGCTTAGCTTTCATAAATCCTATCTCATGACATCTCAGCAGGGCATGAACGCTAACCTCTCTGCAATCAGAATGGCTGTAATATCAATAAGTAGGTAAGATGAAAAAACCCAACTTTTGTAATACGAAATTTTAGGATTTTTTTATTTTTCACCAAATTTTAGGAATTTTAGGAGAGTTTTGAAATTTTAGGAATTTTAGGAGTAATCACACCCCTGGAGTTCTTGACCTTCTGATTTTGATTTTAAAAAAAGTTCAAAAACTGCCATGTCGCCCCATCGATGGGGTGACATGGCAGTATTCAGTTTAACTTTGTATATCTGTCCTATTATCGTTTGTAGACTAGACATCAACAAGAACTCAACCAGCTCAATTACATCTCTATCCGCTCATATTTGATAGTAAACTTACCTATATAGTTTCTTACTTTCTCAAGATTTGAAGACATCAACTAATATTTTATATTTTGTAACATACCGGTAACCATGATACCTGCATATTGATCATCTGATTGATTAGATGAATAGGCCTACACGACCATACTAACGTTGCATCACGTCAAACAAAGCAATCTTACGCAGTTTGACCTCTGTTTTCCGCCTCTAACTCTCACATGGAACCACAAAACCGCTTTTACCTAGGACTGCATTATGAAAACCATGACATCATGAACGCTATCAAGTCATGCCCATCGTCACAACACTCGTCAGTAGCGACATCAAAGGAATCGAACAACGGCATCGAAGGCAAAGCATTTCAACCTACGGCAATGCAACTAAGCAATTAGCCAATATGATTAACGATAAGTCTTCTAAAGATGTGTCTACTGTTAGAAACCTACTGATAATAAGCACGATAATTCAAACACCCTCAGATACGTGTATGTACGTCTATCTAAAAGCCGCGATTAACTGAATCGATTGCCAAAAAATTGAGTAACGAGTAATTTAGGGAGTGCTCTTCCTGTAAACCGAATTAAATTAGAAAAGTACACACTGACTTTTTGAGTTAGAGGCGATATCTTAAAGGTATATGGCGGTCATTCTGTGACACTATCGGGTGACCATTCAAACATTCGTGGATTGTGTAGAATTCCATTTCAGTCTTTGATAATGGTAAGAGATTCATTCCACGCGAGTAGATGTAATGCTATTGCTATCAATAACAAATGTGTCAGCATTGACTAGCGAGAGAACAGTGCCACATGATATTCACCTGTTGTGACCCTAATGCGCACGCGCGTCATAGGTTAACTGGTCACCATTCCGTCATGTAATACAATGTTATACTCGTATCTAGATTTTCTTGGCAATCGATTCCGTTAAATGGCTATTGTTAGGCTTCAAAAGATCGGTCCTCACGGCGAGCTGATGTCGAAGGACAGCCCACTGTCCTCACAACAATCCGATAATGAATCTAGTAATTTTGAAATTATCCATGAATGAAATGGTTTAAACAACGATAATATATTTAATATATTGAATATTATGAAAGGCCTTAGCATAGAAATCAGATATACTGTAATAGGCTAGAAGGGCTATCAGCCGTTTACTATATTTCTTTACTTTTCGTGAATGCAAGCTATCTTCCAAGGCAAAATTACCTTCAATCTTAACATATTCTGCTTCTATGCATTCAACATTGCCATGCAACAGCACTGTACAGGATCATGTACAGGATAAGTTTTCAGCCGTATATAACACCAAAAGTACGAAGTCGAGCATATTTTCCATGAGTTGTCCGTAGAGTACACTTTGTAGTGGAGTAAAGTAACGCCATAACAGAGCTTCGTTTAGGTTTGTTTTCTTGAGACGTCAATGTCAGCATGTGTGACACTCAAAACTATGTGTGATATTCCTTCGACCACAGGATTTAAATGACTGCGTGATCCTGGGGCTTCGTCGATTGCGATATTTCTCTTTTTCGCGTCAGCACATAGTAATATGCTTGGTCAGATACATTAAATGCGTTACTGGCCAGTTGATGTAGAAATTGATGCAGGATTCGGTATGAAAATCAAAAAATTTATTACATGAACAATATAATGACTGCAATGTACAAACATACGTAGAGTAAAAATATCATGTAATTATTACGATTTCTGCTTAATTCCTATTTTTTGATTTGTTTAAGATTTGCCCTTTTTAAATATGTCGTTGTCAGAGTAATTGCATAAACAAAAGAATGTGACAATGGTTTTCCGTTGAGTTGGTACTAGTCTCTGTCAATTTCTGCTATATCATCCGGAAACAATAGCTATAATTGGCAGAGACTTCGAGCATCATTACAGCAATACCATTTTTCGTAAGTTCGTTATTCTCTGTGATATTTCAAGTGAACAATTATACATAAAGTATTTAATGAGACAGAATATCAATTCATTGACGAAAGAAAGCTTCTTTCTTTCTGATTCTCTTCAATTTCAAGAATGGACGCATAGTGTCGTTTTTTAACGTCTTATATGTCTTTGATTAGAATATATGGAATATTTACCGTTATTCTGAGAACAGTGTGCAATGTCAATTAGGCCTACAGGTACTTTGCGTTGTCCACTACAAGTACAACGCATTAGTAATGTATGTATATCACAAAATTAATAGAGAAGTAAACAGGATTTAACGGGACGTTTGCGAAATCTACTTAAATCTTTCACGTCCCCTCGATTTATGTCTAGATTATCTATCATCTTTCAACGGGATCTTCCGAATTTTTGCCAAATATCATATCCATATGTGGGTAGTGGCTATTAGCCCCCAGATGATCCCGACGAACAATACGTTGAATCTCATTCACCCTGAAGATCTCATTGCTTAATTGCCACGTTAACAGTATTTTTAAATTTGATATTAGAAATAATTCAAAAATTAAACATATTTTGAAGCGATGATACAGACATGCTTACCATGAATTTCAATTTCTAGTTTCTGAATTCATGGGAATTTTCGAAAATAGTGCATCTTGAAATGTATTCCCAACAATAATGTTGATCTGGTTCTGGATGAATAGCATTGAATCAGTTATTGTTCGGGATCATCCGGGCCATTGCCATAATGTATAGGCTATGCTGTCATTTTTCTGTTGAAAAATTAATCTTAAGAAAAGCTTACAGATTCATGTCAAGAATCAGTATAGATTGCATGCTGTAATATTTTCCATAGAAAATCCTATGAATTCATGTCAAGAATCAGTAAATTACATGCTGTAATATTTTCCATAGAAAATCCTATGAATTCATGTCAAGAATCAGTAAATTACATGCTGTAATATCTTCCATAAAAAATCCTATGAATTCATGTCGAGAATCAGTAAATTACATGCTGTTATATTTTCCATAGAAACTCTATGGATTCATGCCAAGAATCAGTAAATTACATGCTGTTATATTTTCCATAGAAAGCCATATGGATTCATGCCAAGAATCAGTAAATTACAAGCTGTAATATTTTCCATACAAAGCCATATGGATTCATGCCAAGAATCAGTAAGCTATTCAATGGAATTTTTACACTGAAAATCTTGATCAGAATCAGTATGGTTTATTCTGTTAATTTCAGTGACAAGTTTTTTTGCTGATCTACCAAGTTTTTTACAGAATCATCCTGATTTTTCAAGTTTATCAAGATCCGTCCACTTGGGAAGGAAGGCAGGGAGGAGTTTTCCTGAGAGGCAGGGGTGGAATCTCTGAAAGCGTCAGAGTTGGAAAAGGATGGGTTTTGGATGTTTTGGGATGAGAAAAGTCGTTATTCGGCATGAAGGAGGTCTCGGATGGGAGAACGGAGGCCAGATTCGGAATCTACGTGAAATTTTGGGTTAGGAAGGATGTTTCCAGCGAAATCGGAGAGAAAAAATTTCGAGGACGCCCCCCCCCACCGCTGGAACGAGACTTCCAACTTTGGTTCTAGAGATCGTAGAAAGTCGTTTGATAGCTCACTTGAAAGCTAAGAGTGAGAGAAATGCAGTGGAAAGCTCAGTTGGGTCATATTTTCCTGGGTTGAGAGAAAAATGGCAGGAAAACGCCAGAGTTGGAAAAGGATGGGTTTTGGATGTTTTGGGATGAGAAAAGTCGTTTTTCGGCATGAAGGAGGTCTCGGATGGGAGAACGGAGGCCAGATTCGGAATCTACGTGAAATTTTGGGTTAGGAAGGATGTTTCCATCGAAATCGGAGAGAAAAAATTTCGAGGACGCCCCCCCCCTCTGGAACGAGACTTCCAACTTTGGTTCTAGAGATCGTAGAAAGTCGTGTGATAGCTCATTTGAAAGCTGAGAATGAGAAGAATGCAGTGGAAAGCTCAGTTGGGTCATAGTATCCTGGGTTTAGGGAGAAAAATCGCAGGAAAACGCCAGAGTTGGAAAAGTCAGGTTTTGGATGTTTTGGGATGAGAAAAGTCGTTTCTCTGCTTGAAGGAGGTCTCGGATGGGAAAACGGAGGCCAGATTCGGAATCTACATATAATTTTGGGTTGGGAAGGAAGGCAGGGACGAGTTTCCTTGAGAGGCAGGGGTGGAATCTCTGAAAGCGTCAGAGTTGGAAAAGTCAGGTTTTGGATGTTTTGGGATGAGAAAAGTCGTTTTTCGGCATGAAGGAGGTCTCGGATGGGAGAACGGAGGCCAGATTCGGAATCTACGTGAAATTTTGGGTTAGTAAGGATGTTTCCAGCGAAATCGGAGAGAAAAAATTTCGAGGACGCCCCCCCCCCCTCTGGAACGAGACTTCCAACTTTGGTTCTAGAGATCGTAGAAAGTCGTGTGATAGCTCATTTGAAAGCTAAGAGTGAGAGAAATGCAGTGGAAAGCTCAGTTGGGTCATATTTTCCTGGGTTTAGGGAGAGAAATGGCAGGAAAACGCCAGAGTTGGAAAAGTCAGGTTTTGGATGTTTTGGGATGAGAAAAGTCGTTTCTCTGCTTGAAGGAGGTCTCGGATGGGAAAACGGAGGCCAGATTCGGAATCTACGTGAAATTTTGGGTTAGGAAGGATGTTTCCAGCGAAATCGGAGAGAAAAAATTTCGAGGACGCCCCCCCCCCTCTGGAACGAGACTTCCAACTTTGGTTCTAGAGATCGTAGAAAGTCGTGTGATAGCTCATTTGAAAGCTGAGAATGAGAAGAATGCAGTGGAAAGCTCAGTTGGGTCATAGTTTCCTGGGTTTAGGGAGAAAAATCGCAGCAAATCGCCAGAGTTGGAAAAGTCAGGTTTTGGATGTTTTGGGATGAGAAAAGTCGTTTTTCGGTATGAAGGAGGTCTCGGATGGGAAAACGGAGGTCAGATTCGGAATCTACATAAATTTTGGTTGGGAAGGAAGGCAGGGAGGAGTTTTCCAGAGAGGCAAGGGGTGGAATCTCTGAAAACGTCAGAGTTGGAAAAGGATGGGTTTTGGATGTTTTGGGATGAGAAAAGTCGTTTTTCGGCATGAAGGAGGCCTGGGATGGGAGAACGGAGGCCAGATTCGGAATCTACGTGAAATTTTGGGTTAGGAAGGATGTTTCCAGCGAAATCGGAGAGAAAAAATTTCGAGGACGCCCCCCCCCCACCGCTGGAACGAGACTTCCAACTTTGGTTCTAGAGATCGTAGAAAGTCGTGTGATAGCTCATTTGAAAGCTAAGAGTGAGACAAATGCAGTGGAAAGCTCAGTTGGGTCATATTTTCCTGGGTTGAAAGAGAAAAATGGCAGGAAAACGTCAGAGTTGGAAAAGTCAGGTTTTGGATGTTTTGGGATGAGAAAAGTCGTTTTTCGGCATGAAAGAGGTCTCGGATGGGAGAACGGAGGCCAGATTCGGAATCTACGTGAAATTTTGGGTCAGGAAGGATGTTTCCAGCGAAATCGGAGAGAAAAAATTTCGAGGACGCCCCCCCCCCCACTGCTGGAACGAGACTTCCAACTTTGGTTCTAGAGATCGTAGAAAGTCGTGTGATAGCTCATTTGAAAGCTAAGAGTGAGAGAAATGCAGTGGAAAGCTCAGTTGGGTCCTATTTTCCTGGGTTGAGAGAAAAAAATGGCAGGAAAACGTCAGATTCGGAAAAGTCAGGTTTTGGATGTTTTGGGATGAGAAAAGTCGTTTTTCGGCATGAAGGAGGTCTCGGGTGGGAAAACGGAGGCCAGATTCGGAATCTACGTGAAATTTTGGGTTAGGAAGGATGTTTCCAGCGAAATCGGAGAGAAAAAATTTCGAGGACGCCCCCCCCCCCTCTGGAACGAGACTTCCAACTTTGGTTCTAGAGATCGTAGAAAGTCGTGTGATAGCTCATTTCAAAGCTGAGAATGAGAAGAATGCAGTGGAAAGCTCAGTTGGGTCATAGTTTCCTGGGTTTAGGGAGAAAAATGGCAGGAAAACGTCAGAGTTGGAAAAGTCAGGTTTTGGATGTTTTGGGATGAGAAAAGTCGTTTTTCGGTATGAAGGAGGTCTCGGATGGGAAAACGGAGGTCAGATTCGGAATCTACATAAATTTTGGTTGGGAAGGAAGGCAGGGACGAGTTTTCCTGAGAGGCAGGGGTGGAATCTCTGAAAGCGTCAGAGTTGGAAAAGTCAGGTTTTGGATGTTTTGGGATGAGAAAAGTCGTTTTTCGGCATGAAGGAGGTCTCGGATGGGAAAGCGGAGGCCAGATTCGGAATCTACGTGAAATTTTGGGTTAGGAAGGATGTTTCCAGCGAAATCGGAGAGAAAAAATTTCGAGGACGCCCCCCCCCCACCGCTGGAACGAGACTTCCAACTTTGGTTCTAGAGATCGTAGAAACTTGAAGATCATTGGAGGTGCCAGAATTGTAATTTGTTTTCCAAATATACGCTAATTCATTCATTCATTCAAACTCGTGTGATAGCTCATTTGAAAGCTAAGAGTGAGAGAAATGCAGTGGAAAGCTCAGTTGGGTCATATTTTCCTGGGTTGAGAGAAAAATGGCAGGAAAACGTCAGAGTTGGAAAAGTCAGGTTTTGGATGTTTTGGGATGAGAAAAGTCGTTTTTCGGCATGAAGGAGGCCTCGGATGGGAAAACGGAGGTCAGATTCGGAATCTACGTGAAATTTTGGGTTAGGAAGGATGTTTCCAGCGAAATCGGAGAGAAAAAAGTTCGAGGACGTCCCCCCTCTGGAACGAGACTTCCAACTTTGGTTCTAGAGATCGTAGAAAGTCGTGTGATAGCTCATTTGAAAGCTAAGAGTGAGAGAAATGCAGTGGAAAGCTCAGTTGGGTCATATTTTCCTGGGTTTAGGGAGAGAAATGGCAGGAAAACGCCAGAGTTGGAAAAGTCAGGTTTTGGATGTTTTGGGATGAGAAAAGTCGTTTCTCTGCTTGAAGGAGGTCTCGGATGGGAAAACGGAGGCCAGATTCGGAATCTACATCAAATTTTTGGTTGGGAAGGAAGGCAGGGAGGAGTTTTCCAGAGAGGCAAGGGGTGGAATCTCTGAAAGCGTCAGAGTTGGAAAAGTCAGGTTTTGGATGTTTTGGGATGAGAAAAGTCGTTTTTCGGCATGAAAGAGGTCTCGGATGGGAGAACGGAGGCCAGATTCGGAATCTACGTGAAATTTTGGGTCAGGAAGGATGTTTCCAGCGAAATCGGAGAGAAAAAATTTCGAGGACGCCCCCCCCTGGAACGAGACTTCCAACTTTGGTTCTAGAGATCGTAGAAAGTCGTGTGATAGCTCATTTGAAAGCTAAGAGTGAGAGAAATGCAGTGGAAAGCTCAGTTGGGTCCTATTTTCCTGGGTTGAGAGAAAAAAATGGCAGGAAAACGTCAGATTCGGAAAAGTCAGGTTTTGGATGTTTTGGGATGAGAAAAGTCGTTTTTCGGCATGAAGGAGGTCTCGGGTGGGAAAACGGAGGCCAGATTCGGAATCTACGTGAAATTTTGGGTTAGGAAGGATGTTTCCAGCGAAATCGGAGAGAAAAAATTTCGAGGACGCCCCCCCCCTCTGGAACGAGACTTCCAACTTTGGTTCTAGAGATCGTAGAAACTCGTGTGATAGCTCATTTGAAAGCTGAGAATGAGAAGAATGCAGTGGAAAGCTCAGTTGGGTCATAGTTTCCTGGGTTTAGGGAGAAAAATGGCAGGAAAACGTCAGAGTTGGAAAAGTCAGGTTTTGGATGTTTTGGGATGAGAAAAGTCGTTTTTCGGTATGAAGGAGGTCTCGGATGGGAAAACGGAGGTCAGATTCGGAATCTACATAAATTTTGGTTGGGAAGGAAGGCAGGGACGAGTTTTCCTGAGAGGCAGGGGTGGAATCTCTGAAAGCGTCAGAGTTGGAAAAGTCAGGTTTTGGATGTTTTGGGATGAGAAAAGTCGTTTTTCGGCATGAAGGAGGTCTCGGATGGGAAAGCGGAGGCCAGATTCGGAATCTACGTGAAATTTTGGGTTAGGAAGGATGTTTCCAGCGAAATCGGAGAGAAAAAATTTCGAGGACGCCCCCCCCCACCGCTGGAACGAGACTTCCAACTTTGGTTCTAGAGATCGTAGAAAGTCGTGTGATAGCTCATTTGAAAGCTAAGAGTGAGAGAAATGCAGTGGAAAGCTCAGTTGGGTCATATTTTCCTCGGTTTAGGGAGAAAAATGGCAGGAAAACGCCACAGTTGGAAAAGTCAGGTTTTGGATGTTTTGGGATGAGAAAAGTCGTTTTTCGGCATGAAGGAGGTCTCGGATGGGAGAACGGAGGCCAGATTCGGAATCTACGTGAAATTTTGGGTTAGGAAGGATGTTTCCAGCGAAATCGGAGAGAAAAAAGTTCGAGGACGTCCCCCCTCTGGAACGAGACTTCCAACTTTGGTTCTAGAGATCGTAGAAAGTCGTGTGATAGCTCATTTGAAAGCTGAGAATGAGAAGAATGCAGTGGAAAGCTCAGTTGGGTCATAGTTTCCTGGGTTTAGGGAGAAAAATCGCAGCAAATCGCCAGAGTTGGAAAAGTCAGGTTTTGGATGTTTTGGGATGAGAAAAGTCGTTTTTCGGCATGAAGGAGGTCTCGGATGGGAAAACGGAGGTCAGATTCGGAATCTACATAAATTTTGGGTTGGGAAGGAAGGCAGGGACGAGTTTGCTTGAGAGGCAGGGGTGGAATCTCTGAAAGCGTCAGAGTTGGAAAAGTCAGGTTTTGGATGTTTTTGGGATGAGAAAAGTCGTTTTTTTCCGGCATGAAGGAGGTCTCGGAGGAGAACGGAGGCCAGATTCGGAATCTACGTGAAATTTTGGGTTAGGAAGGATGTTTCCAGCGAAATCGGAGAGAAAAAATTTCGAGGACGCCCCCCCCCACCGCTGGAACGAGACTTCCAACTTTGGTTCTAGAGATCGTAGAAAGTCGTGTGATAGCTCATTTGAAAGCTAAGAGTGAGAGAAATACAGTGGAAACCTCAGTTGGGTCATAGTTTCCTGGGTTTACGGAGAGAAATGGCAGGAAAACGCCAGAGTTGGAAAAGTCAGGTTTTGGATGTTTTGGGATGAGAAAAGTCGTTTTTCTGCTTGAAGGAGGTCTCGGATGGGAAAACGGAGGCCAGATTCGGAATCTACATCAAATTTTGGTTGGGAAGGAAGGCAGGGAGGAGTTTTCCAGAGAGGCAAGGGGTGGAATCTCTGAAAACGTCAGAGTTGGAAAAGGATGGGTTTTGGATGTTTTGGGATGAGAACAGTCGTTTTTTCGGCATGAAGGAGGTCTCGGATGGGAGAACGGAGGCCAGATTCGGAATCTACGTGAAATTTTGGGTTAGGAAGGATGTTTCCAGCGAAATCGGAGAGAAAAAATTTCGCGGACGCCCCCCCCTCTGGAACGAGACTTCCAACTTTGGTTCTAGAGATCGTAGAAAGTCGTGTGATAGCTCATTTGAAAGCTAAGAGTGAGAGAAATGCAGTGGAAAGCTCAGTTGGGTCATATTTTCCTGGGTTGAGAGAGAAAAATGGCAGGAAAACGTCAGATTCGGAAAAGTCAGGTTTTGGATGTTTTGGGATGAGAAAAGTCGTTTTTCGGCATGAAAGAGGTCTCGGATGGGAGAACGGAGGCCAGATTCGGAATCTACGTGAAATTTTGGGTCAGGAAGGATGTTTCCAGCGAAATCGGAGAGAAAAAATTTCGAGGACGCCCCCCCCCCACTGCTGGAACGAGACTTCCAACTTTGGTTCTAGAGATCGTAGAAAGTCGTGTGATAGCTCATTTGAAAGCTAAGAGTGAGAGAAATGCAGTGGAAAGCTCAGTTGGGTCATATTTTCCTGGGTTGAGAGAGAAAAATGGCAGGAAAACGTCAGAGTTGGAAAAGTCAGGTTTTGGATGTTTTGGGATGAGAAAAGTCGTTTTTCGGCATGAAGAGAGCCTCGATGGGAAAACGGAGGTCAGATTCGGAATCTACATAAATGTGGTTGGGAAGGAAGGCAGGGAGGAGTTTTCCTGAGAGGCAAGGATGGAATCTCTGAAAACGTCAGAGTTGGAAAAGTCAGGTTTTGGATGTTTTGGGATGAGAAAAGTCGTTTTTTTCGGCATGAAGGAGGTCTCGAATACGGAGGCCAGATTCGGAATCTACGTGAAATTTTGGGTCAGGAAGGATGTTTCCAGCGAAATCGGAGAGAAAAAATTTCGAGGACGTCCCCCCCTCTGGAACGAGACTTCCAACTTTGAGATCGTAGATAGTCGTGTGATAGCTCATTTTATAGCTGAGAATGAGAAGAATGCAGGGGCAAGCACAGTTGGGTCATATTTTCCTGGGATTAGGGAGAAAAATGGCAGGAAAACGTCAGAGTTGTAAAAGTCAGGTTTTGGATGTTTAAAAGTCGTTTTTCGGCATGAAGGAGGTCTCGGAGGGGAGAACGAGGCCAGATTCGGAATCTACGTGAAATTTTGGGTTAGGAAGGATGTTTCCAGCGAAATCGGAGAGAAAAAATTTCGAGGACGCCCCCCCCCCACTGCTGGAACGAGACTTCCAACTTTGGTTCTAGAGATCGTAGAAAGTCGTGTGATAGCTCATTTGAAAGCTAAGAGTGAGAGAAATACAGTGGAAACCTCAGTTGGGTCATAGTTTCCTGGGTTTAGGGAGAGAAATGGCAGGAAAACGCCAGAGTTGGAAAAGTCAGGTTTTGGATGTTTTGGGATGAGAAAAGTCGTTTTTCTGCTTGAAGGAGGTCTCGGATGGGAAAACGGAGGCCAGATTCGGAATCTACATCAAATTTTGGTTGGGAAGGAAGGCAGGGAGGAGTTTTCCAGAGAGGCAAGGGGTGGAATCTCTGAAAACGTCAGAGTTGTAAAAGTCAGGTTTTGGATGTTTTGGGATGAGAAAAGTCGTTTTTCGGCATGAAGGAGGTCTCGGATGGGAGAACGGAGGCCAGATTCGGAATCTACGTGAAATTTTGGGTTAGGAAGGATGTTTCCAGCGAAATCGGAGAGAAAAAATTTCGAGGACGCCCCCCCCCACCGCTGGAACGAGACTTCCAACTTTGGTTCTAGAGATCGTAGAAAGTCGTGTGATAGCTCATTTGAAAGCTAAGAGTGAGAGAAATACAGTGGAAACCTCAGTTGGGTCATAGTTTCCTGGGTTTAGGGAGAGAAATGGCAGGAAAACGCCAGAGTTGGAAAAGTCAGGTTTTGGATGTTTTGGGATGAGAAAAGTCGTTTTTCTGCTTGAAGGAGGTCTCGGATGGGAAAACGGAGGCCAGATTCGGAATCTACATCAAATTTTGGTTGGGAAGGAAGGCAGGGACGAGTTTTCCAGAGAGGCAAGGGGTGGAATCTCTGAAAACGTCAGAGTTGTAAAAGTCAGGTTTTGGATGTTTTGGGATGAGAAAAGTCGTTTTTCGGCATGAAGGAGGTCTCGGATGGGAGAACGGAGGCCAGATTCGGAATCTACGTGAAATTTTGGGTTAGGAAGGATGTTTCCAGCGAAATCGGAGAGAAAAAAGTTCGAGGACGTCCCCCCTCTGGAACGAGACTTCCAACTTTGGTTCTAGAGATCGTAGAAAGTCGTGTGATAGCTCATTTGAAAGCTGAGAATGAGAAGAATGCAGTGGAAAGCTCAGTTGGTCATAGTTTCCTGGTTTAGGGAGAAAAATCGCAGCAAATCGCCAGCGTTGGAAAAGTCAGGTTTTGGATGTTTTGGGATGAGAAAAGTCGTTTTTCGGCATGAAGGAGGTCTCGGATGGGAAAACGGAGGTCAGATTCGGAATCTACATAAATTTTGGGTTGGGAAGGAAGGCAGGGACGAGTTTGCTTGAGAGGCAGGGGTGGAATCTCTGAAAGCGTCAGAGTTGGAAAAGTCAGGTTTTGGATGTTTTGGGATGAGAAAAGTCGTTTTTCGGCATGAAGGAGGTCTCGGAGGGGAGAACGGAGGCCAGATTCGGAATCTACGTGAAATTTTGGGTTAGGAAGGATGTTTCCAGCGAAATCGGAGAGAAAAAATTTCGAGGACGCCCCCCCCCACCGCTGGAACGAGACTTCCAACTTTGGTTCTAGAGATCGTAGAAAGTCGTGTGATAGCTCATTTGAAAGCTAAGAGTGAGAGAAATACAGTGGAAACCTCACTTGGGTCATAGTTTCCTGGGTTTACGGAGAGAAATGGCAGGAAAACGCCAGAGTTGGAAAAGTCAGGTTTTGGATGTTTTGGGATGAGAAAAGTCGTTTTTCTGCTTGAAGGAGGTCTCGGATGGGAAAACGGAGGCCAGATTCGGAATCTACATCAAATTTTGGTTGGGAAGGAAGGCAGGGAGGAGTTTTCCAGAGAGGCAAGGGGTGGAATCTCTGAAAACGTCAGAGTTGGAAAAGGATGGTTTTGGATGTTTTGGATGAGAAAAGTCGTTTTTTTCGGCATGAAGGAGGTCTCGGATGGGAGAACGGAGGCCAGATTCGGAATCTACGTGAAATTTTGGGTTAGGAAGGATGTTTCCAGCGAAATCGGAGAGAAAAAATTTCGAGGACGCCCCCCCCACCGCTGGAACGAGACTTCCAACTTTGGTTCTAGAGATCGTAGAAAGTCGTGTGATAGCTCATTTTAAAGCTAAGAGTGAGAGAAATGCAGTGGAAAGCTCAGTTGGGTCATATTTTCCTGGGTTGAGAGAGAAAAATGGCAGGAAAACGTCAGATTCGGAAAAGTCAGGTTTTGGATGTTTTGGGATGAGAAAAGTCGTTTTTCGGCATGAAAGAGGTCTCGGATGGGAGAACGGAGGCCAGATTCGGAATCTACGTGAAATTTTGGGTCAGGAAGGATGTTTCCAGCGAAATCGGAGAGAAAAAATTTCGAGGACGCCCCCCCCCACTGCTGGAACGAGACTTCCAACTTTGGTTCTAGAGATCGTAGAAAGTCGTGTGATAGCTCATTTGAAAGCTAAGAGTGAGAGAAATGCAGTGGAAAGCTGAGATGGCTCATATTTTCCTGGGTTGAGAGAGAAAAATGGCAGGAAAACGTCAGAGTTGGAAAAGTCAGGTTTTGGATGTTTTGGGATGAGAAAAGTCGTTTTTCGGTATGAAAGAGGCCTCGGATGGGAAAACGGAGGTCAGATTCGGAATCTACATAAATTGTGGTTGGGAAGGAAGGCAGGGAGGAGTTTTCCTGAGAGGCAAGGGATGGAATCTCTGAAAACGTCAGAGTTGGAAAAGTCAGGTTTTGGATGTTTTGGGATGAGAAAAGTCGTTTTTCGGCATGAAGGAGGTCTCGAATGGGAGAACGGAGGCCAGATTCGGAATCTACGTGAAATTTTGGGTTAGGAAGGATGTTTCCAGCGAAATCGGAGAGAAAAAATTTCGAGGACGTCCCCCCTCTGGAACGAGACTTCCAACTTTGGTCCTAGAGATCGTAGAAAGTCGTGTGATAGCTCATTTGAAAGCTGAGAATGAGAAGAATGCAGTGGAAAGCTCAGTTGGGTCATATTTTCCTGGGTTTAGGGAGAAAAATGGCAGGAAAACGTCAGAGTTGTAAAAGTCAGGTTTTGGATGTTTTGGGATAAAAGTCGTTTTTCGGCATGAAGGAGGTCTCGGAGGGGAGAACGGAGGCCAGATTCGGAATCTACGTGAAATTTTGGGTTAGGAAGGATGTTTCCAGCGAAATCGGAGAGAAAAAATTTCGAGGACGCCCCCCCCCCACCGCTGGAACGAGACTTCCAACTTTGGTTCTAGAGATCGTAGAAAGTCATGTGATAGCTCATTTGAAAGCTAAGAGTGAGAGAAATACAGTGGAAACCTCAGTTGGGTCATAGTTTCCTGGGTTTAGGGAGAGAAATGGCAGGAAAACGCCAGAGTTGGAAAAGTCAGGTTTTGGATGTTTTGGGATGAGAAAAGTCGTTTTTCTGCTTGAAGGAGGTCTCGGATGGGAAAACGGAGGCCAGATTCGGAATCTACATCAAATTTTGGTTGGGAAGGAAGGCAGGGAGGAGTTTTCCAGAGAGTCAAGGGTGGAATCTCTGAAAACGTCAGAGTTGGAAAAGGATGGGTTTTGGATGTTTTGGGATGAGAAAAGTCGTTTTTCGGCATGAAGGAGGTCTCGGATGGGAGAACGGAGGCCAGATTCGGAATCTACGTGAAATTTTGGGTTAGGAAGGATGTTTCCAGCGAAATCGGAGAGAAAAAATTTCGAGGACGCCCCCCCCCACCGCTGGAACGAGACTTCCAACTTTGGTTCTAGAGATCGTAGAAAGTCGTGTGATAGCTCATTTGAAAGCTAAGAGTGAGAGAAATGCAGTGGAAAGCTCAGTTGGGTCATATTTTCCTGGGTTGAGAGAGAAAAATGGCAGGAAAACGTCAGATTCGGAAAAGTCAGGTTTTGGATGTTTTGGGATGAGAAAAGTCGTTTTTCGGCATGAAAGAGGTCTCGGATGGGAGAACGGAGGCCAGATTCGGAATCTACCTGAAATTTTGGGTCAGGAAGGATGTTTCCAGCGAAATCGGAGAGAAAAAATTTCGAGGACGCCCCCCCCCCACCGCTGGAACGAGACTTCCAACTTTGGTTCTAGAGATCGTAGAAAGTCGTGTGATAGCTCATTTGAAAGCTAAGAGTGAGAGAAATGCAGTGGAAAGCTGAGATGGGTCATATTTTCCTGGGTTGAGAGAGAAAAATGGCAGGAAAACGTCAGAGTTGAAAAAGTCAGGTTTTGGATGTTTTGGGATGAGAAAAGTCGTTTTTCGGTATGAAAGAGGCCTCGGATGGGAAAACGGAGGTCAGATTCGGAATCTACATAAATTGTGGTTGGGAAGGAAGGCAGGGACGAGTTTTCCTGAGAGGCAAGGGATGGAGTCTCTGAAAACGTCAGAGTTGGAAAAGTCAGGTTTTGGATGTTTTGGGATGAGAAAAGTCGTTTTTCGGCATGAAGGAGGTCTCGAATGGGAGAACGGAGGCCAGATTCGGAATCTACGTGAAATTTTGGGTTAGGAAGGATGTTTCCAGCGAAATCGAGAGAAAAAAATTTCGAGGACGTCCCCCCGCTGGAACGAGACTTCCAACTTTGGTCCTAGAGATCGTAGAAAGTCGTGTGATAGCTCATTTGAAAGCTGAGAATGAGAAGAATGCAGTGGAAAGCTCAGTTGGGTCATAGTTTCCTGGGTTTAGGGAGAAAAATGGCAGGAAAACGTCAGAGTTGTAAAAGTCAGGTTTTGGATGTTTTGGGATAAAAGTCGTTTTTCGGCATGAAGGAGGTCTCGGATGGAAACACGGAGGTCGGATTCGGAATCTACGTGAAATTTTGGGTTAGGAAGGATGTTTCCAGCGAAATCGGAGAGAAAAAATTTCGAGGACGTCCCCCCTCTGGAACGAGACTTCCAACTTTGGTTCTAGAGATCGTAGAAAGTCATGTGATAGCTCATTTGAAAGCTAAGAGTGAGAGAAATACAGTGGAAACCTCAGTTGGGTCATAGTTTCCTGGGTTTACGGAGAGAAATGGCAGGAAAACGCCAGAGTTGGAAAAGTCAGGTTTTGGATGTTTTGGGATGAGAAAAGTCGTTTTTCTGCTTGAAGGAGGTCTCGGATGGGAAAACGGAGGCCAGATTCGGAATCTACATCAAATTTTGGTTGGGAAGGAAGGCAGGGAGGAGTTTTCCAGAGAGGCAAGGGGTGGAATCTCTGAAAACGTCAGAGTTGGAAAAGGATGGGTTTTGGATGTTTTGGGATGAGAAAAGTCGTTTTTCGGCATGAAGGAGGTCTCGGATGGGAGAACGGAGGCCAGATTCGGAATCTACGTGAAATTTTGGGTTAGGAAGGATGTTTCCAGCGAAATCGGAGAGAAAAAAATTTCGAGGACGCCCCCCCCCACCGCTGGAACGAGACTTCCAACTTTGGTTCTAGAGATCGTAGAAAGTCGTGTGATAGCTCATTTGAAAGCTAAGAGTGAGAGAAATGCAGTGGAAAGCTCAGTTGGTCATAGTTTCCTGGGTTTAGTGAGACAAATGGCAGGAAAACGACAGATTCGGAAAAGTCAGGTTTTGGATGTTTTGGGATGAGAAAAGTCGTTTTTCGGCATGAAAGAGGTCTCGGATGGGAGAACGGAGGCCAGATTCGGAATCTACCTGAAATTTTGGGTCAGGAAGGATGTTTCCAGCGAAATCGGAGAGAAAAAATTTCGAGGACGCCCCCCCCCCCACCGCTGGAACGAGACTTCCAACTTTGGTTCTAGAGATCGTAGAAAGTCGTGTGATAGCTCATTTGAAAGCTAAGAGTGAGAGAAATGCAGTGGAAAGCTGAGATGGGTCATATTTTCCTGGGTTGAGAGAGAAAAATGGCAGGAAAACGTCAGAGTTGAAAAAGTCAGGTTTTGGATGTTTTGGGATGAGAAAAGTCGTTTTTCGGTATGAAAGAGGCCTCGGATGGGAAAACGGAGGTCAGATTCGGAATCTACATAAATTGTGGTTGGGAAGGAAGGCAGGGACGAGTTTTCCTGAGAGGCAAGGGATGGAGTCTCTGAAAACGTCAGAGTTGGAAAAGTCAGGTTTTGGATGTTTTGGGATGAGAAAAGTCGTTTTTTTCGGCATGAAGGAGGTCTCGAATGGGAGAACAGAGGCCAGATTCGGAATCTACGTGAAATTTTGGGTTAGGAAGGATGTTTCCAGCGAAATCGGAGAGAAAAAATTTCGAGGACGTCCCCCCTCTGGAACGAGACTTCCAACTTTGGTCCTAGAGATCGTAGAAAGTCGTGTGATAGCTCATTTGAAAGCTGAGAATGAGAAGAATGCAGTGGAAAGCTCAGTTGGGTCATAGTTTCCTGGGTTTAGGGAGAAAAATGGCAGGAAAACGTCAGAGTTGTAAAAGTCAGGTTTTGGATGTTTTGGGATAAAAGTCGTTTTTGTGCTTGAAGGAGGTCTCGGATGGAAAAACGGAGGTCGGATTCGGAATCTACGTGAAATTTTGGGTTAGGAAGGATGTTTCCAGCGAAATCGGAGAGAAAAAAGTTCGAGGACGTCCCCCCTCTGGAACGAGACTTCCAACTTTGGTTCTAGAGATCGTAGAAAGTCGTGTGATAGCTCATTTGAAAGCTGAGAATGAGAAGAATGCAGTGGAAAGCTCAGTTGGGTCATATTTTCCTGGTTTACGGAGAGAAATGGCAGGAAAACGCCAGAGTTGGAAAAGTCAGGTTTTGGATGTTTTGGGATGAGAAAAGTCGTTTTTCTGCTTGAAGGAGGTCTCTGATGGGAAAACGGAGGCCAGATTCGGAATCTACATAAATTTTGGTTGGAAGGAAGGCAGGGAGGAGTTTTCCAGAGATGCAAGGGGTGGAATCTCTGAAAACGTCAGAGTTGGAAAAGGATGGGTTTTGGATGTTTTGGGATGAGAAAAGTCGTTTTTCGGCATGAAGGAGGTCTCGGATGGGAGAACGGAGGCCAGATTCGGAATCTACGTGAAATTTTGGGTTAGGAAGGATGTTTCCAGCGAAATCGGAGAGAAAAAATTTCGAGGACGCCCCCCCCCCACCGCTGGAACGAGACTTCCAACTTTGGTTCTAGAGATCGTAGAAAGTCGTGTGATAGCTCATTTGAAAGCTAAGAGTGAGAGAAATGCAGTTGAAAGCTCAGTTGGGTCATATTTTCCTGGGTTGAGAGAGAAAAATGGCAGGAAAACGTCAGATTCGGAAAAGTCAGGTTTTGGATGTTTTGGGATGAGAAAAGTCGTTTTTCGGCATGAAAGAGGTCTCGGATGGGAGAACGGAGGCCAGATTCGGAATCTACGTGAAATTTTGGGTTAGGAAGGATGTTTCCAGCGAAATCGGAGAGAAAAAATTTCGAGGACGCCCCCCCCCCACCGCTGGAACGAGACTTCCAACTTTGGTTCTAGAGATCGTAGAAAGTCGTGTGATAGCTCATTTGAAAGCTAAGAGTGAGAGAAATGCAGTGGAAAGCTGAGATGGGTCATATTTTCCTGGGTTGAGAGAGAAAAATGGCAGGAAAACGTCAGAGTTGGAAAAGTCAGGTTTTGGATGTTTTGGGATGAGAAAAGTCGTTTTTCGGTATGAAAGAGGCCTCGGATGGGAAAACGTAGGTCAGATTCGGAATCTACATAAATTTTTGGGTTGGGAAGGAAGGCAGGGAGGAGTTTTCCTGAGAGGCAAGGGATGGAATCTCTGAAAACGTCAGAGTTGGAAAAGGATGGGTTTTGGATGTTTTGGGATGAGAAAAGTCGTTTTTCGGCATGAAGGAGGTCTCGGATGGGAGAACGGAGGCCAGATTCGGAATCTACGTGAAATTTTGGGTTAGGAAGGATGTTTCCAGCGAAATCGGAGAGAAAAAATTTCGAGGACGCCCCCCCCCCTCTGGAACGAGACTTCCAACTTTGGTTCTAGAGATCGTAGAAAGTCGTGTGATAGCTCATTTGAAAGCTGAGAATGAGAAGAATGCAGTGGAAAGCTCAGTTGGGTCATAGTTTCCTGGGTTTAGGTAGAGAAATGGCAGGAAACGTCAGATTCGGAAAAGTCAGGTTTTGGATGTTTTGGGATGAGAAAAGTCGTTTTTCGGCATGAAGGAGGTCTCGGATGGGAAAACGGAGGCCAGATTCGGAATCTACGTGAAATTTTGGGTTAGGAAGGATGTTTCCAGCGAAATCGGAGAGAAAAAAGTTCGAGGACGCCCCCCCCTCTGGAACGAGACTTCCAACTTTGGTCCTAGAGATCGTAGAAAGTCGTGTGATAGCTCATTTGAAAGCTGAGAATGAGAAGAATGCAGTGGAAAGGTCAGTTGGGTCATAGTTTCCTGTGTTTAGGGAGGAAAATGGCAGGAAATCGCCAGAGTTGGAAAAGTCAGGTTTTGGATGTTTTGGGATGAGAAAGTCCATTTTTGGACATGAAGGAGGTCTCGGATGGGAAAACGGAGGTCAGATTCGGAATCTACATCAAATTTTTGGTTGGGAAGGAAGGCAGGGAGGAGTTTTCCAGAGAGGCGGGGGTGGAATCTCTGAAAGCGTCAGAGTTGGAAAAGTCAGGTTTTGGATGTTTTGGGATGAGAAAAGTCGTTTTTCGGCATGAAGGAGGTCTCGGATGGGAGAACGGAGTGCATTTTCGGACGTTTTGGCCAATTTTGGGTGTAGGAACTTCTTTCCCGCTCAATCGGAGAGAAAAAGTTCTGACCCCCCCTCTGGAACGAGACTTCCAACTTTGGTTCTAGAGATCGTAGAAAGTCGTGTGATAGCTCATTTGAAAGCAAAGAGTGAGAAGAATGCAGTGGAAAGCTCAGTTGGGTCATATTTTCCTGGGTTGAGAGAGAAAAATGGCAGGAAAACGTCAGATTCGGAAAAGTCAGGTTTTGGATGTTTTGGGATGAGAAAAGTCGTTTTTCGGCATGAAAGAGGTCTCGGATGGGAGAACGGAGGCCAGATTCGGAATCTACGTGAAATTTTGGGTCAGGAAGGATGTTTCCAGCGAAATCGGAGAGAAAAAATTTCGAGGACGCCCCCCCCACCGCTGGAACGAGACTTCCAACTTTGGTTCTAGAGATCGTAGAAAGTCGTGTGATAGCTCATTTGAAAGCTAAGAGTGAGAGAAATGCAGTGGAAAGCTCAGATGGGTCATAGTTTCCTGGGTTTAGGTAGAGAAATGGCAGGAAACGTCAGATTCGGAAAAGTCAGGTTTTGGATGTTTTGGGATGAGAAAAGTCGTTTTTCGGCATGAAGGAGGTCTCGGATGGGAAAACGGAGGCCAGATTCGGAATCTACGTGAAATTTTGGGTTAGGAAGGATGTTTCCAGCGAAATCGGAGAGAAAAAAGTTCGAGGACGTCCCCCCTCTGGAACGAGACTTCCAACTTTGGTTCTAGAGATCGTAGAAAGTCGTGTGATAGCTCATTTGAAAGCTGAGAATGAGAAGAATGCAGTGGAAAGCTCAGTTGGGTCATATTTTCCTGGGTTTACGGAGAGAAATGGCAGGAAAACGCCAGAGTTGGAAAAGTCAGGTTTTGGATGTTTTGGGATGAGAAAAGTCGTTTTTCTGCTTGAAGGAGGTCTCAGATGGGAAAACGGAGGCCAGATTCGGAATCTACATAAATTTTGGTTGGGAAGGAAGGCAGGGAGGAGTTTTCCAGAGATGCAAGGGGTGGAATCTCTGAAAACGTCAGAGTTGGAAAAGGATGGGTTTTGGATGTTTTGGGATGAGAAAAGTCGTTTTTCGGCATGAAGGAGGTCTCGGATGGGAGAACGGAGGCCAGATTCGGAATCTACGTGAAATTTTGGGTTAGGAAGGATGTTTCCAGCGAAATCGGAGAGAAAAAATTTCGAGGACGCCCCCCCCCCTCTGGAACGAGACTTCCAACTTTGGTTCTAGAGATCGTAGAAAGTCGTGTGATAGCTCATTTGAAAGCTGAGAATGAGAAGAATGCAGTGGAAAGCTCAGTTGGGTCATATTTTCCTGGGTTTAGGTAGAGAAATGGCAGGAAACGTCAGATTCGGAAAAGTCAGGTTTTGGATGTTTTGGGATGAGAAAAGTCGTTTTTCGGCATTAAGGAGGTCTCGGATGGGAAAACGGAGGCCAGATTCGGAATCTACGTGAAATTTTGGGTTAGGAAGGATGTTTCCAGCGAAATCGGAGAGAAAAAATTTCGAGGACGCCCCCCCCCTCTGGAACGAGACTTCCAACTTTGGTCCTAGAGATCGTAGAAAGTCGTGTGATAGCTCATTTGAAAGCTGAGAATGAGAAGAATGCAGTGGAAAGCTCAGTTGGGTCATAGTATCCTGGGTTTAGGGAGGAAAATGGCAGGAAATCGCCAGAGTTGGAAAAGTCAGGTTTTGGATGTTTTGGGATGAGAAAGTCCATTTTTGGACATGAAGGAGGTCTCGGATGGGAAAACGGAGGTCAGATTCGGAATCTACATCAAATTTTTGGTTGGGAAGGAAGGCAGGGAGGAGTTTTCCAGAGAGGCAGGGGTGGAATCTCTGAAAGCGTCAGAGTTGGAAAAGTCAGGTTTTGGATGTTTTGGGATGAGAAAAGTCGTTTTTCGGCATGAAGGAGGTCTCGGATGGGAGAACGGAGTGCATTTTCGGACGTTTTGGCCAATTTTGGGTGTAGGAACTTCTTTCCCGCTCAGTCGGAGAGAAAAAGTTCTGACCCCCCCTCTGGAACGAGACTTCCAACTTTGGTTCTAGAGATCGTAGAAAGTCGTGTGATAGCTCATTTGAAAGCTGAGAGTGAGACAAATTCAGTGGAAGACACGGCTTGTTCCTATCTGCCTTCGTATAGATGTGAGACGTCATTGAAAATTTGGGACATTGGCGAAAAATACGAGTTAGAATTTTTTTCGAGAACGGCTCTAGCGGGTGAGCCAAGCCTCGGACGGGAAAACAGAGACCAGATTTGGAATCAGCGTGCCCCTCCGCATCTAAAGGGTGAGTTTCAAGTAAATCGGAGAGAAAAAGTTGAAAATTTTTTTCACACTGGGTCTCTACATGAGATTTTTCCTGAAAATATTAAGTTGTGGTCATCTTTGGCGGTAAATAGCGGAGGATTGGAAGTGAATGAAGAGCTCGGGTTTCTTTTGGGGGCAAGACCGCACTTTGTTCTCTAGGATCCTATCTTTTCAGATCTGTGGAAGGCTTCGTTTGCAAATGAGAGCCTGTTAAAAATCGAGTTTTTGCGCATTTTCCAAGATTTTGGAACTTTTGAAAAAACGACAAGTTTTTTCAGCTCGGCTCCTGGTCATCGTAGAGAGTCGAGGGATGTCTTAAATGAAAGGGGAGAGCGAGAAAACATGGCTATCAAAATTTGGAGTCAATCGGAGCACTAGAACCGGAGATAGACGGGTTTAAAGTTTTTGGATGATGGATCTTACGTCATCAGCTGATCGCCACAAACTATATAAGTGGAAACTCTGCTTGTGGAAATCAGTTCTCCTCCCGACTGGGTTGGGGTAGGTGAACTCCGGAGCTCTGATGATAGCATTGGAAATCTTAAAAACCGGGTTTCTAGGAAACCGACTTGGAAAATTTCATTGCTGATATCAGCTAAGGCGTCAGACTTAAAGGTTCACCAGGAGATGGCCTTCGTCTCCAGGCCATAAAAGACTCCAAAACTTTAAAGGCTTGTAACTTTGCTTCTACAAGTCCGTTTGACTTGATTCAAAAAAGAGTCGATCGCTATTGATCAGACCTATAGTGACAGACTACTTAAAAAATTTCATAAGTAGTGCTAAAAAGTTGAAAATTTTAAATTCACTATTTTTGGAGGTTTTCTGGGGTTTTCGACCCTGCTGAAGTCAATGAAGGCATGGATAAGTGTGTACGAGCCACATATGAACCAAGCAGATTTTAACTGAAAGCGAGCAAGACACGGAGAGTTTTGCTGTAATATTCCACTGACAGGGTGTTCCTTCGGGACGGCGGATGATGCCGTAGTGATAAGTGTGGCAAGGGAGTGTGTCATATTTTAGACCGAAACCGCTGGGGCCGAAACCTCGCCGAAACCGAGACCGCTGGGGCAACTCATGTTGGGCATTTGACACAGTTCTCAACGTAGCACTTTGAACGCCAATCGGTTGAGTCTTAGCTATCTTGTCATGGGTGGCATCTAAACATCTCCATTGCAAAACGCTTGTGAATCACGGCTTGCTATCAAGCTGATCAAAGCAACGACTTACCAACCTCTTGTAAATAACTCCACCGGTTTTCATGTCCGGCTATCAAGTCATTGACGGTGCAAGTCACGGAGATTTTCGGTGTCATACTTCCTGTTGGTGGGCGTTCTTTCGAGACAGCGGTGAAGTCCGTAGCGATGAGTACTGCACGGACGTGGGCAATGGTAATCGTTGTGAAACCTCTCTGCGTCATGTTTCCAAGTGGTTGCCTTTCGTCTCAACGTTGTACTCTGACCGCCAAGGCGACATTTAGCTATCTGCCACAGGTTACCTCATAAAATCTCCATTGCACTTGTCTCCCGATAGTTGGTCAACCATGCGAGAATGAACCATGAGTTCTGCTTGTCTCTATCACGGAGGCGAAATGATGAAGGGATGAATTGGAAGGGACATTCATGCGCCAGACGCAACCACACCCTCATTTCTCTCTTCGCTAGTGAACAAGCTCTTGTAGTCAGAAAGTGTATCAAGGTTTGCAAAAGCAACGTTTAGTGCAGTCAAATAGTTTTACTGCGACACAAGTTTGAGAAAGTAAAGTTTGATCATCGAAGTTTTATTCGTCAGTGTGGTCAGAAAGTGAATCATGGTTTGCAAAAGCAATGTTTAGTGTAGTCAAATAGTTTTACTGCTACACAAGTTTGTAAAAGTAAAGTTTGATCATCGAAGTTTTATTCGTGAGTGTCGTCAGAAAGTGTATCATGTTGTATAAAAGTTTTACTGCAACACAGGTTGATGTATAGTTAGAAAGTTTGATCATGACGCTTTATGAAACACAAATGTCATAAAATGTTAGCGTTGGGTAGTCAAATAGTTTTTACCACAACACACGTTTGTGAAAGCAAAGTTTGATCATTGAAGGTTTATGACTGACCGAACTCACCACAGCACTAGAAAGTTTTATCGAAAAGGTTTTACTGCACAGTGTAGATTGTCTTGGAACTTACTTTCACAGTGTCAGAAAGTTTTATTGGAGACAGTTGCCAAATGTTCCCCTATTAGAAAATTCAAACTTCATGACTGTGAGATTAGCTTCATCAGGTTCACTAAAAGCAGTCTTCTACTGCAGTGAGACTGAGAGTTTAGAATGTTAGATGAAAACAGCATTCACCACAGCACTAGAAAGTTTTACTGCACTGTGTAGATTGTTTCACAGTCTTAAAAGGTCTTATAGTAAGTACTACAGTGTTGAATGTTTTATAAAACCGGGTTAAGTCTTGTCACAACGTTGAGTGTGAGAGCTAGTTCCATGACATTGAATCGCATGGGTTTTAAGTCCTAAAGTCCATAATCCAAGGGTAGGGTCATCAACGGCTGGATTTAGGGATTTAGGGTTTTATATCACATGCATTAACCGTTCGTGTAGAATGCGTGAAGCACATGTTCACTTAAAAGTCAGCAAAGTTCAGCAAACGTTGAAATAAGTTTTGTAAGAAGTCTTTGACATGCTGCTGTGAAACTTAGCGAACGTTGAAAAAGTTTTATAGAATGTTTCTGCAGTCACACTGTTGGCGTACCAGCTTTACTAAATGTGTTGTTTGCCTTTATCAAATTGACTGCGTGTGTAGACTGTTTTGTAAATAAAGACAGTGTTAAACGTGTTTGCACGCTGCATCGACAGCATACAAGTATACACATAACAACCTGTAACGTTGTAAGTCGAATGCATATGGGTTAGGAAACACTCAAAACATGTGTGAGATAAAAATCAACCTGCTAGATTAAGTGAAACACAAAAGTTTCACAACCATTTTACGGGAAATAAAGGAGAACTGTTTAGCGAGAACGCTTACACTCATCATAGACAGATGAACATATATTCTAACTTCAACCTCCTGACATTCAAATGAAATTCGTAAACATGAAGCTCTAGACTCATGAAAACTACATGACGAGTGACAACAACTTTATGGTGATAAAATTTTCGTAGATTGCAGTAGCGTTTAAAGTTTAGAAACCTATAGAAACGCATAAGTCTTAGATGCAGTTCCACGACTCGACCATTGAACTCACAAAATGAACAAGTCTGTGTAATTAAAACGCTCATCAGTAGGAAACAGCAAAGCATGCAATGTCATTGAATGATCAAGACTGAGTGACATGTCAGTAGAATTATTTCATGAGTATGAAACAGTGAACATTACATTAGGACTGTCCATGAGCATTAAAGGTTAGAATCAAAGTTTGCTTTTCATGTGCATGACGAATGAATACGTGTCTCACTTCTAAACGAATCGTAAGTTGATAATATAATCAACATTGAAACATGCATCAAGTGATTTTCTGTGCGAATGCAGACATGTGAAAATGACACTCTCTCTCGCACCCGTCTGTCACATTAAACAGAGATCTATCACATCTGCCCCACGAACAAGGATGCAGGAACTTATCGTCATCTCAGACCTCCCACCTAGCTGATTCCCACACAGCTCATTGCTATCGCGCCGGAGAGATTATCGAAGGCGACTGAAAGGATTATCACGTTGACAATTCGTTACTGTGCACTCCGCACGCGCAAGAAACCATTTGCTGCTAAAGCATGGACACTGCCGATTTGTTCAAGGCTTCAATGCCATGCTAGCCAGTTACAAAAATGTTGGAGAAATATAAGGTAGACGTTCAAACTCATTCATCAAATACAAGTCGATTGATGCAATGTTGTTCGATATCGCTTTCTTTGACATGAGCCGAACCCTTGAACTTCGCTGAGAAACTCTTTCTCCTGGCTGCTTTGCAGGCTGAGAGTCTTCCTCCTGGCTGCTTTGCAGGCAGAGAAAGGCGAAGCAATTCGCTGCCCCGTCCACCTCATTCCACATGAGCTTGTGGAAAACCCTTTGTTTAGGGATATGGCACTAGAGTATCTGGCGTTGCTGAGAACTCAGCGTCCGGAATACTACGAGTAATCGAAGTATTTCATCGGTCCTTCCGAGGGCCCGGTTACCAATTCGTTGAAGGCCACCCTATTAAGAAAGAAAAGTTACAGACTGTGCTACACACAAACACTCGATTTAAGGATCTCTATCTTTCTTAGAAATTGAAGAATCTCTTATTAAATTCATCTGATGAGAAAGCAACTTCATGACAAGTGTTAAATTTGTCCAACACACATCTTCAAAGGTCTAACTACCATGAAATCATTATGTTTAAAGTTTTAAAGCCCATATAATAAGTAGCCAGGATCTTTTAAATGATGTAAAATATAAACGTGTGTAGAGAGAGGATTAGGCCCGAAGTCATGAATTTTATTTCTTCACTACCCGTCAAATGGAAAGAGTAAGGGTGGTGGAACAATCACCAGAGAAACGTGTTCTATAGTAATGCAGGCAATGACAGTCATGATTGGATTTAGAGATTTAGTGTTTTATATAACATATATCAATGATAACTGTTGTTGTAGAGTGTATACATGCATTTTCTAACTTCACTATTTGTGAATGACATAGCTAAATTGCTAAAGTTCATCATCTGAGGGGTAGGGTTATTTAGCGTTGGATTTAGGGTTTTGGATAACACAAATTAACGATCTCTTTTAGTGTAGAATACGTGATGCATATGTTCGCTTTATAAAATGACTTTGAAAGCAAGACTCAATTTCATGATGAAAAGACAGATTTCATATCGTTGATGAGAGATAGTTACATGCTCATTATGTTATACACTTTACATTTGATGCAGTCAGCTGAAAGGTGATTGATGCATGTTCAATAGAAGAGTTGTATGTATCTTAGTGATTGGAATAATAAGAGTGTAAAGAGTTGATTAGGAAAATAGTCAACGCATGAAAGTTTCTTGTTATCCAAGCTAGGAATATATGAACATCATTCATCAGTCAGTGTTGTATTTTAAAAAAAGTTGGATGCTGACAGAGATATAAGATTGCTAAATGATACAGCAAAACTCCTAAATCCCCAAATCCATAGGATAGGTGTCCCTGTGTTGAGATTTAGGGATTTAGCGTTTTAAAAGTGTAAGTTACATAGATAAATCACTAAGTCCATAGCATAGTCAACCCTATGACAAGACTTAGCGTTTCATATGATCCATGTTAGCAATATCTGTTCGTGTAGAATGTGACTCAATGCGTCTAGTCAGATAATGTATCATCAATTTCATTCACTTGGTTATATGCTGAAGAAAGTGTGAGATAGAAGTGAAAGCGATCTCATAAAGTTTAGAACACATCGTAGTAACATTGTAGGAATAAGTAAAGTGAAAAGTTATATTGCATGAAATGAGTGATACAAGACTAGCTAACATTGAACTGAATTGTTAGTGTAACAAAAATGCTGTGTGGGTTTCAATAACATATCATGTACCTACTGTGTCGTTTTCTTGTCGTTTCAACAGAGTGAATTGACTGAGTAATAAAGTTACAACCATTTTACTGTTTGTAAAGTCAGGAATAATATCAGAATCATTTCAGTGTTTGTAAGATAGGTAAAATATAAAATAGTGTCACAAGCATTTCACTGGTTTTAAAGTTTGAAATCATGTTAGAATCCTTTCAGTATTTGTAAAATAGGGGAAGTATAAAATAATGTTAGAATCCTTTCAGTATTTGTAACGTTAGAAATATAGTTGATGTGGGAGAACTGTGTTCCAGTCATGTTTAAAGTGACAATGTGTGTGTGAGAGAGATTGAGTTCAACGTTATTGAGAGATATAACTTCGTGCGCTGCGTAAACGAACACTTTATAAGACAATGCGAGTCCAGTGAAAGTCTATACAATTGTATAAACACATAAAAATTGAAATGTCATGGGAATGCAGTATTGAACTTTACAAGCATCCTTCGAATGAAACATTGAATCAAGCCTCTTCGAAAGCGAGCATGATAATGATATAAGAAAACATTCAAATGCCCCTAAGTGAAGCCCTTAAGTATCATTGTGAGCATCTGTACGTTTGTCATTCCATGTATTTTATCACATGCTAGGAACTATTCAATCATTTCATCTTTTTCATCATCGGATACATTCAGTTCACATGAGGGTCATACAAACTTGCCACTCAGGATAAAGAGACCGCTATCACAAAGCGTGAGCTGTGCATCATTCCCCTTCCGCCACGAAGCGGGAATGCCCATTTATGGTAATTTTGACTCCCTGCGTCAGTCAGGAAAATCAGCGGTTGACATTCCAAATATGGTGAGATGAAATCGTTTGAAGGAGACATGACCAAATTTGGACTTTGGCATATTCTGTCTTTGTGAGAGAGAAGTACGTAAGGCGCTTCTCCCCACCCAATTTCACTCCTGTTTCCTCCTTTCAACGGTGAGTCGTCTGACGTTTGCTATCAAACGTTCTAAGTTAGAGATTTAAAGTCAGATCTTACAGGCATCACTGATACACTTTCTAACATTAGGGTCTCAAGGTTTGGGTCTTCATTGTCTGTCCTATGTCATTTATTACAAACATGTTTCTGATAAACAGTGCTTTCTTGTGAGAACTGTAGTAAATAACTGACTTTTATCTTGCAGTTTCAACATGGTCTTATCAAAGTCTTCGCGCTACAGCGCCACAAGATGTTCATGTGATAAAGCATACAGAGGGACCGAATACAAAAAGCACTTGAGACAGGTGGAACACATTGGGGAGCACAAGGTCTTTGAAATAAAGACATGTATCCATCATGCTGCGGAAGCAGACTCTGACTTCGTCGAATTTAGGAAAAGACATGACCAGTGTCCTAGTGCGTCTATTTCTAACTGCCAGTTCAAAAAGTGGTTTGATGACTTGTATAGATGAAGGCAGGAGGAGAGGGCGGCTGTAAGACACATTGTCAACTTGGATGATGATGGGAACGATCTCTTCCTCAGCGATACAAGCAGCAGAGAGGAGGAAGGGGAAGTACAGGAGGTGAGAGCCGTTTTCATGAGTGGTAAACAGGAATCTGAACATGTATCTGAGCATGCATCTGAGCATGTAGAGGAGCCACTTAACACTTCTACGCCAAAGAAAGACGGTATACGCGAACAAACAAGAGCTCTATATATAGATAAGTTGAAGGCAAAGGCATCACAGCAAGCCCATTACATGCTGCTCAAATATCGCTGAGGCCATGAATAGACAAAATAAAGAGATGGTGCAGGACATAGCCAAACTAGAAATTAAAGTGGGAACGGTAAAAGTCTTACAGGAGGAAGTATAACAGCTGCAGGAGAGGAAACATTAATGAAAGAGAGGCGGGAATGGAAGGAGAAGGAGATGGCTTATGAGGAGGTAGTATCCGAGTTTTGAATCATCAGAGGCAGGAGGTTGACAGACTTGGTGTGATAGAGAGGAACTGTCAAGGGATGAGAGAAGAAAATCATGACCTGAAGAGGAGACTTACTGAGACTGAAGGCATCAACAAGGAAATGAAGAGAAGACACGTAGAGGTACACCTGCCAATCTACAGAAACCAAGTATGTGACGTGCCTACTGTTACAGATGATTTAAACACCACGCAGGAGTGCTACGAGGGAGGTGGGGTCACCTGCATTCATATCAGTATGGAGGTAGACGGTCAACTGTGTGATTTTTCAGTCAGAAAAGTGAAGAGGAAAATTCCTAGTAAGTTACTCGAACGTCATTGCCTCTCAATCAACTCTAACACCATTTTTCTTTCTTACAGAGATCTTCGAGCAAAAGTAGAGAGGTCGGAGAACGCCGCAAACGGCCTTCATGAGGCTAGTGAATGTCCCAAACAGCCTTCATGAGGCTACCCATAATGAAGCCGGAAAGTGTTTTCACTTTCTGACGGTTCCAAGTCCGTTGAACGCAGAGGATGGGTTGAAAATTGATGAAAGGGATGAAAGGATGGCCACTCACACGCCAAACGTATACAGAAATCAAATTTCTATCTTCATTAGTTTGCAATCTCTCTTCACAGTGTGATGATTTCAACACTCATCTTCAGCGAGTTAAGAATGAATATTCAAAGTCTCCATTAAACTAGAGTTATGAAGTAACTCATACATGCTACTAGACATGAAGGCATCAAATGTTACTCGTGTAAATTGAAATGAACTGCTGAAGCATCTTAGGTTCTCATAACCTTCTCACACCTGAATAACAGGAATCTACAAGCCTGAGTCATGCACATGAATGCGATACAATTCACAACAGTCATGGCACAGTGATTAGAGTGTTAGAATACATGGTAGGGATTGTGTTGAGACCACTGCAGTAACATTGTAGGAATAATTAAAGTGAAAAGTTGTGTTACATGAAATGAGTGATTCAAGATTAGCTCACATTGAAATGAATTGGTAGTGTAACAAACAAGCTATGTGGGATTCAGCATATGTTTGAAGACAAGCGCTGTTAAAGGGTTTTGTGATGATGTGAATTTTATCACGTCATATTCATGGATGTAATAGTATAAATGTCATTGCAGATTTTGAGTGCATAGGATAGAACACATGAAATGAATTGTAAGTGTAACAAAAAAGCTGTATGGGTTTCAATAACATATCATGTACATGCTTTGTCGTTTTCTTGTCGTTTCAACAGAGTGGATTGACTAAGGAAATAAAGTTACAACCATTTTTACTGTTTGTAAAGTTAGGAATAATATCAGAATCATTTCAGTGCTTGTAAGATAGGTGAAGTATAAAATAAAGTCAAGACAATTTCACTGTTTGTAGAGTTAGAAATAAAGTTATAACCATGTTACTGTAAAGTTAGAAATAATGTCATAGACATTTCAATGTTTGTATAATAGGTGAAGAATAAAGTTAGAATCATCTCACTGTTTGTAAAGTTAGAAATAAAGTTGACGTTGTAAAGTTAGAAATAAAGTTGGTGATTGTAAAGTTATATCCATGTCTCTGTTTGTAAGATAGGTAAAGTATAAATGAAATCAGAATCATTTCACTGTTTGTTAAGTAAGAAATAAAGTTGACGTTTGTAAAGTTAGAAATTAAGTTATAACCATGTCACTGTAAAGTTAGAAATAATGTCATAGACATTTCAATGTTTGTAAGATAGCTGAAGAATAAAGTTAGAATCATCTCACTGTTTTTAAAGTTGGAAATAAAATAGCTGTTTGTAATATTAGCAATAATGTCATTCACAAATGGTTAAGTCAATAAATCTATTATACACTAACGGTTAACATTCACTTGTGCCATATAAAACCCTAAATCCCTAAATCCAACCGTAGCTAACCCTATCCCGATAGATGGACTCTAGCAATTTATAGGTAAAGTATAAAATGAAGTGAATAAAGTGACAAGCATTTCAGTGTTTGTAAGATAGGTAAAGTATAAAATATAGTCACAAGCATTTCACGGTTTGTGAAGTTAGAAATAAAGTTGATGTTTGTAAAGTTTGAAATCATGTTAGAATCCTTTCAGTGTTTGTAAAGTTAGAGTTATTATGTTTGACAAGCACGTTTGAGAGTTGACTGTACTGAGATCCAAGGATGTGATTGTCACATTAGAATTCAAGTGATTGAATGTCATCTTAATGAAGATAGAAATGTGTTTGTGGTTGCATGTGGTGCAAGTTTGCCTTCCCTTCATTCGATTTCATCATTTATCCTTCCCCTGTGCATTCCATATCCCAAGATATGTGGCGGACTTGGGACCGCTTCAGCTGCATTAGAAGGAAGTTCTTATACCAACACATGATGCATTCACGAGAGGAAATGTGGTGAAAAAGTGCGCTGTATGCGTGCCTGATGACTTTATTAACTAAAGAACGCCCATCACTCACTCCATCACTGAAAGAAAACATGAACGAGTTGAGATGACAGCCATTCGTATGCATGTGTAAATCTCTTACTTCATCATCTGATATCACAATAATCTCCTCACTTTCCACCGAGTCCTCACTTTCCGAGTCCTCACTCCACATCAACTCCTCTCTTTCTACCGTCTCGGCCTCACTCGCCATCGTCTCGGCCTCACTCGCCACCGTCTCGGCCTCACTTTCCGTCGTCTCCATCTCTTGCCGTAGTCGACGGCTCATGTCCTCATTCAAGGTGAAGTATGAATAATACTTCATAATTTCCAATGTGATATCCTCACCGTAGATATCACTGTGGAATTCTTCTCCATGGTGGAGAATCCGAAATGGCATGACGCACGCTCTTGGCTTCTCAGACATGACTATGATAGTGAAATGCATGAGACTCTGCTTTATATGAGAATGATACAGCTTTTCAAAATGTCCGGTTCGCGCAATCATATTGCTCTAAACTTATGGTTGGAGGAAGAAAAGGGAAGACATATTTTCATTGACTGCCATCCTCAACCACTCAACAAACTTAGATGCAGTTATCGCGTGAATCTCCCTTCCGGTGTAAAAGCAATGAGCTGTGTGGGAATCAGCTAGGTGGGAGGTAACGATAAGTTCCTGCATCCTTGTTCGTGGGGAAGATGTGATAGATCTCTGTTTAATGTGACAGACGGGTGCCAGAGAGAGCGTTATCATTCATCTTTGTGTTCTACTCTATCTAGGGGGAAGCGCGACAAACAGGCGATAGAGTGCACTCGTGAGCCTTTGTGTGTTCGTGAGGGGAACATCTGTTTCACTGATAGGTTTTATGATAAACATTTTGAATGGCAGCGTATTGAATATTGCAAGCATGGTTAAATGCCAATCCGTGTGTCATTTTCACATGTCTGCATTCGCACAGAAAATCACTTGATGCATGTTTCAATGTTGATTATATTATCAACTTACGATTCGTTTAGAAGTGAGACACGTATTCATTCGTCATGCACATGAAAAGCAAACTTTGATTCTAACCTTTAATGCCCATGGACAGTCCTAATGTAATGTTCACTGTTTCATACTCATGAAATAATTCTACTGACATGTCACTCAGTCTTGATCATTCAATGACATTGCATGCTTTGCTGTTTCCTACTGATGAGCGTTTTAATTACACAGACTTGTTCATTTTGTGAGTTCAATGGTCGAGTCGTGGAACTGCATCTAAGACTTATGCGTTTCTATAGGTTTCTAAACTTTAAACGCTACTGCAATCTACGAAAATTTTATCACCATAAAGTTGTTGTCACTCGTCATGTAGTTTTCATGAGTCTAGAGCTTCATGTTTACGAATTTCATTTGAATGTCAGAAGGTTGAAGTTAGAATATATGTTCATCTGTCTATGATGAGTGTAAGCGTTCTCGCTAAACAGTTCTCCTTTATTTCCCGTAAAATAGTTGTGACACTTTTGTGTTTCACTTAATCTAGCAGGTTGATTTTTATCTCACACATGTTTTGAGTGTTTCCTAACTCATATGCATTCGACTTACAACATTACAGGTTGTCATGTGTATACTTGTATGCTGTCGATGCAGCGTGCAAACACGTTTAACACTGTCTTTATCTACAAAACAGTCTACACACGCATTCAATTTGATAAAGGCAAACAACACATTTAGTAAAGCTGGTACGCCAACAGTGTGACTGCAGAAACATTCTATAAAACTTTTTCAACGTTCGCTAAGTTTCACAGCAGCATGTCAAAGACTTCTTACAAAACTTATTTCAACGTTTGCTGAACTTTGCTGACTTTTAAGTGAACATGTGCTTCACGCATTCTACACGAACGGTTAATGCATGTGATATAAAACCCTAAATCCCTAAATCCAGCCGTTGATGACCCTACCCTTGGATTATGGACTTTAGGACTTAAAACCCATGCGATTCAATGTCATGGAACTAGCTCTCACACTCAACGTTGTGACAAGACTTAACCCGGTTTTATAAAACATTCAACACTGTAGTACTTACTATAAGACCTTCTAAGACTGTGAAACAATCTACACAGTGCAGTAAAACTTTCTAGTGCTGTGGTGAATGCTGTTTTCATCTAACATTCTAAACTCTCAGTCTCACTGCAGTAGAAGACTGCTTTTAGTGAACCTGATGAAGCTAATCTCACAGTCATGAAGTTTGAATTTTCTAATAGGGGAACATTTGGCAACTGTTTCCAATAAAACTTTCTGACACTGTGAAAGTAAGTTCCAAGACAATCTACACTGTGCAGTAAAACCTTTTCGATAAAACTTTCTAGTGCTGTGGTGAGTTCGGTCAGTCATAAACCTTCAATGATCAAACTTTGCTTTCACAAACGTGTGTTGTGGTAAAAACTATTTGACTGCACCAACGCTAACATTTTATGACATTTGTGTTTCATAAAGCGTCATGATCAAACTTTCTAACTATACATCAACCTGTGTTGCAGTAAAACTTTTATACAACATGATACACTTTCTGACGACACTCACGAATAAAACTTCGATGATCAAACTTTACTTTTACAAACTTGTGTAGCAGTAAAACTATTTGACTACACCAACGCTAACATTTTATGACATTTGTGTGTCATAAAACGCCATGATCAAACTTTACTTTCACAAACGTGCGTCCCGGTAAGACTATTTGACTACACTAAACGTTGCTTTTGCAATCCTTGATACACTTTCTGACTACAAGAACTTGTTCACTAGCGAAGAGAGAAATGAGGGTGTGGTTGCGTCTGGCGCATGAATGTCCCTTCCAATTCATCCCTTCATCATTTCGCCTCCGTGATAGAGACAAGCAGAACTCATGGTTCATTCTCGCATGGTTGACCAACTATCGGGAGACAAGTGCAATGGAGATTTTATGAGGTAACCTGTGGCAGATAGCTAAATGTCGCCTTGGCGGTCAGAGTACAACGTTGAGACGAAAGGCAACCACTTGGAAACATGACGCAGAGAGGTTTCACAACGATTACCATTGCCCACGTCCGTGCAGTACTCATCGCTACGGACTTCACCGCTGTCTCGAAAGAACGCCCACCAACAGGAAGTATGACACCGAAAATCTCCGTGACTTGCACCGTCAATGACTTGATAGCCGGACATGAAAACCGGTGGAGTTATTTACAAGAGGTTGGTAAGTCGTTGCTTTGATCAGCTTGATAGCAAGCCGTGATTCACAAGCGTTTTGCAATGGAGATGTTTAGATGCCACCCATGACAAGATAGCTAAGACTCAACCGATTGGCGTTCAAAGTGCTACGTTGAGAACTGTGTCAAATGCCCAACATGAGTTGCCCCAGCGGTCTCGGTTTCGGCGAGGTTTCGGCCCCAGCGGTTTCGGTCTAAAATATGACACACTCCCTTGCCACACTTATCACTACGGCATCATCCGCCGTCCCGAAGGAACACCCTGTCAGTGGAATATTACAGCAAAACTCTCCGTGTCTTGCTCGCTTTCAGTTAAAATCTGCTTGGTTCATATGTGGCTCGTACACACTTATCCATGCCTTCATTGACTTCAGCAGGGTCGAAAACCCCAGAAAACCTCCAAAAATAGTGAATTTAAAATTTTCAACTTTTTAGCACTACTTATGAAATTTTTTAAGTAGTCTGTCACTATAGGTCTGATCAATAGCGATCGACTCTTTTTTGAATCAAGTCAAACGGACTTGTAGAAGCAAAGTTACAAGCCTTTAAAGTTTTGGAGTCTTTTATGGCCTGGAGACGAAGGCCATCTCCTGGTGAACCTTTAAGTCTGACGCCTTAGCTGATATCAGCAATGAAATTTTCCAAGTCGGTTTCCTAGAAACCCGGTTTTTAAGATTTCCAATGCTATCATCAGAGCTCCGGAGTTCACCTACCCCAACCCAGTCGGGAGGAGAACTGATTTCCACAAGCAAAGTTTCCACTTATATAGTTTGTGGCGATCAGCTGATGACGTAAGATCCATCATCCAAAAACTTTAAACCCGTCTATCTCCGGTTCTAGTGCTCCGATTGACTCCAAATTTTGATAGCCATGTTTTCTCGCTCTCCCCTTTCATTTAAGGCATCCCTCGACTCTCTACGATGACCAGGAGCCGAGCTGAAAAAACTTGTCGTTTTTTCAAAAGTTCCAAAATCTTGGAAAATGCGCAAAAACTCGATTTTTAACAGGCTCTCATTTGCAAACGAAGCCTTCCACAGATCTGAAAAGATAGGATCCTAGAGAACAAAGTGCGGTCTTGCCCCCAAAAGAAACCCGAGCTCTTCATTCACTTCCAATCCTCCGCTATTTACCGCCAAAGGTGACCACAACTTAATATTTTCAGGAAAAAATCTCATGTAGAGACCCAGTGTGAAAAAAATTTTCAACTTTTTCTCTCCGATTTACTTGAAACTCACCCTTTAGATGCAGAATGGCACGCCGATTCTAAATCTGGTCTCTGTTTTCCCGTCCGAGGCTTGGTTCACCCGCTAGAGCCGTTCTCGAAAAAAATTCTAACTCGTATTTTCGCCAATGTCCCAAATTTTCAATGACGTCTCACATCTATACGAAGGCAGATAGGAACAAGCCGTGTCTTCCACTGAATTTGTCTCACTATCGGCTTTCAAATGAGCTATCACACGACTTTCTACGATCTCTAGAACCAAAGTTGGAAGTCTCGTTCCAGAGGGGGGGTCAGAACTTTTTCTCTCCGATTGAGCTGGAAAGAAGTTCCTACACCCAAAATTGTCCACAACGTCCGAATTTGCACTCCGTTTTCCCATCCGAGACCTCCTTCATGTCGAAAAACGACTTTTCTCATCCCAAAACATCCAAAACCTGACTTTTCCAACTCTGGCGTTTTCCTGCCAATTTTCTCCCCAAACCCAGGAAACTATGACCCAACTGAGCTCTCGACTGCATTCTTCTCATTCTCAGCTTTCAAATGAGCTATCACACGACTTTCTACGATCTCTAGAACCAAAGTTGGAAGTCTCGTTCCAGAGGGGGGATGTCCTCGAAATTTTTTCTCTCTGATTTCGATGGAAACATCCTTCCTAACCCAAAATTTCACGTAGATTCCGAATCTGGCCTCCGTTTTCCCACCTCCTTCATGCCGAAAAACGACTTTTCTCATCCCAAAACATCCAAAACCTGACTTTTCCAACTCTGACGCTTTCAGAGATTCCACCTCTTGCCTCTCAGGAAAACTCCTCCCTGCCTTCCTTCCCAACCAAAAATTTGATGTAGATTCCGAATCTGACCTCTGTTTCCCATTCGAGGCCTCCTTCATACCGAAGAATGACTTTTCTCATCCCAAAACCACCAAAACGCTCCTTTTCTCACTCTATCCTTCCCAGATTCGTACCCTTCTCCCTTCCTACCCCTTGCTGGAAAACTCCTTCCTTCCTTCCAGAGGGGGGTAGGGAGCAGTTTCCTCCTCTCGGACCCATTCCTCGCAGCACACCCTTGACCCTCTCCCTTCTTCCAGAGGGGGGTAGGCAGCATGATGACTCATTGCTCCTCATTTTGGACTTGATTTTGTCAGGGGATTACTACGGTCTGCGATGCCAATTGAACCGCGGATGAACCGCTAGGGATGAAATTGAGGTCCAATCACATTGTTTAGCATCTGTTACATGCAGACACATGAGACGCAAAGTCTATATAACAGGACTGCCGACAGATGTTTCAGCAGTGTCACGCATAGCCACGGATGTTTAGGTCATGTGTAATTACGCGTAATTGAGCGTGGTATGTCACCTAGAGTAATTACAGTCATTGCAATAATAAATCTTTTCCCTCTACACTTCTCATGGGCCCAACAGAAGTTTTAGCCTATAGAAGAATCTTTATGTCAGCACGAAATACAGAGAATGCACTTCGTTTACTCGATTCTATTCATCTATTGAAACTTGGTCTTGGGTTTTGACGCAAGTTTTTGCCCAACCTTGACAGACACAATATAAGCTTGTTCCTATAACATTGCTGCAATATTGTTTGCTGGGTCTTTACAGGTATGTGATGCATGTGTAGATTCGAAATCAATTCTAAAGCCAAGTGCGAAAACTTTGAATACTAGAAGCAGTCAACACTGAAACTAATATGTCTCCATCGGTTGGACTAGTACGCATTCCTCTTCAATCCATTCTCCACTTCGTACACAAATGGGTAGGCCTTTAACTGCAGAATTTATCATAGCATACATTAATATACATTTGGCATCGCATGTCCTGAACAGTTACCTCCTTAATTTCAGTAAAACTATGCTTATTATATTCTTTAATGTTGACCCTCCGTGTTGTCTACAAAACCCGCTTTGCAATAAAAATAGTAGAATTAGTGCACGGAAAATGCACAAGCTGTACTACGTTGAAGTGCAGCAGGAGAATATGAGAGAAATGTAAAAGGTAATCCCGGCCTTAATTGTAGAGTCTTGGATGGAGCTTATTACATCCGACTTGATATCATTACACAGTCAATCACATTTGCCAATGATGAGTCGCATCTCAATTATCTTATATACAGCGTAGTATAATAAAGCACCGTTAGGCCTAACTAGAAGTATATAAGGATTCACACACAAATTATTAGCTGCCAGCTACTTTGATATACTGAAAAACAAAACCATGTGATGAAGGTAATTTGTAGGCCCACATTAGGTGGCGCTCTTTGATTTTTTTAATTTTCGTTGCAGGTACTAAAAACTATTTTTTGAAGAATCGATCGGTCACGTAAAAAATCTGTAGACATTGTCCTTATTCCATTTTATAGCAAAAATGACTTGATAAATTGCAAGTGGGCTTTACTACTTACCGAACCATATTCATACGTAGCACACTTGTTCATTATTCATGAATATTCAGATTACAAGTAGCAAATAGCCGTGGATCAGTTATTCAATGCAGTTTTGCTATAATACGTCTTGAATTAATCCATATTTTAGAAATGTCCCAATTTTCGTCAACTTGTGTTGCTATACGGTAATTTCAGAAGATACCTACTGTATTTACTTGCATTTTTCGACCCCATTAAGAATATCACAATAGTCAAAATAATGACTATACATTTATATAGGTCAGGTAAATAAAAAAACATAAATGTGACTTTTGAAAATAAAACAGACAATGATATTTGTCACGAAATTTACAATATCCAGATCGTCATCACTTCAGTACGCAGCAGTTTCAAAACAATCAAGATTTCAATAACCTCAGGATCATTCGATTAATTTGTACGAACTCGAGTAAGTGAGAAACGTCCAAGAAGCTCGTTTTGTTTGGAAATGGATTCATTTCTCAAAATAAAACCTGTGCGATCAACAAGACAATCTTCATCTGAATCTGTGGCCATTTGTTCCTTCAGATTTGAAATCGATGTTCTGGACATCCTGTAAAAAATTGTAAATAAACAAAGTTTTGATTAGCTTTAAACAACGAAGCGCATATGTATTTAATGAATATAAAGCACAAATACTGCATGCATATAAATTTCTGGCACTTGATTTAGGGTCACTACGTTTGCCATTAATGGTGGCTTAATAGCAGCTTTGCCGTGGAACGAGATTTCTTCGTCCCATTCCATTCCCACAGGATTCCAATGGAAAATCTCATTACCACAGAATTTTTCAAAATTTACGATTTTTTCGCATAATATTTCCCATAAGTCAAATGTCTTATAAGCCTAACCGACTGAAACCGGTAGCAGCTAGGTTAGGGGACATTCCATACCACTTCAAGTCTACCGTGAACATGCATGATGGGCCGAAATCAAGTCTTAATACCTCCATGGAACTTGCAACTTTTAGGCAGCATATACTTAAACCAAAGGGATCTACAAATACTAGTACGTCTACATCCATGATCCATACTATTTGACCACTATAGATGCAGTTAACTTGTATTTCGAATAGAAAAGCTACCTTCCATTAAAAGTTTCAATGTGCCCTTTTACGGGTACCTGTTCTCAGCTAGTCAGGCCTAAAATAGTTAACTAAAATACTTAAAGCACTGTCGATGCATAAAGCCAGTCTAATATAAACATGATAGACTAACTACACATATGTTCATGCATAAAATATTCCTGCTAACCGAAACGAATGGATACCTGCTTGCATCAATTTTAGCGCTATTAAGTAGATCGTCAACATTATTTAGTCTATACAGGTCTTTTGGTACATGTGTGATTCTACTGCATATTCCAACATATTGTTCACACGATAATGGCGCCTACCGAACCTGCATGTAAAATGGTCAATACAGTAGGCACAAGAACATTTATCCGTGTTTATTGAAAATAGACATGTGCGAGGATGCACATGTGCGAGGATGAAAAACAGAAATTCCAATCATGCATTCTTTCATTTTATCCTTAATGTACATTATATCACACAATCTGATTCCTAATCAAGATGAGAAATTTAATTTTACTGAACTGTAACAAATATAATTCTATTACCAATATACGATAAACAAACATTATCTTAATTTCTATTACTCAATTTACTTTAAAACTTTGAATTTGAAACTTTTGAAATTTTGAAATGAAGACTGATATCATCATATCTTGCATACCGCAAAATGGGGTAATTCGGACACCGTGGGGTAATTCGGACACCTGGTCACTTTTTATCTTTAATCGACTAATGAAAATTGTTAGATGCTTCTAGTGAGACCGAAATGCATTTTTTTAGTTAGATATACATTAATCAACTGAAATTTATCAATAGACGCGAAAATTTTTTTTCAGTGTATTCACAGCTACATTATATTTAAAATTCAAAAAAGTCGAAAAAAAACTGATTTTACTAATTTTCATCAGATTTGATCTACCACAAAGCTTTGTTGTAGGTCGAAATGGTCTGGCTTGCGGAAGTACCATTAGAAACCCTTACTAATTCAGTCACTCGTTTGTAGCTGGTCAGTTGTTGTACCCAAATACAGACGACGCGAATTCTTGGAGTTTCTTGCGCCGGTGGGTGCAGCAAGCAAGGCTAATTGATACTGATCAATCTACTGAGACGGCATTTCTCACTATCTATTGCTATCACACGCGAGTATGTTGATGAATCACCCGCAAACTTGTTCAGCGATCAAGGATTCAAGTTCGTCGTCCTCAAGTGATGAAGACGACACATGCGCAAACAGTTCAGTCGCCTTTATGAAGTCCAGTGGACCGGACTGGATCCAATGTGTTACTTGTGCCGAGTGGTTCTGTGGCAAGTGCAACGGTGGAAGCGTTGATCCCTTTTTCGAGTGTGCCCAGTGTACATAGACTCACTTTAACTTGAGTTTGCAACATTTGCATTTGAATTAGATCGTTTCTGTTCAGTTTGAAATACAAAACTTGTTGGTGTCCGAATTACCCCATTTTTTCTTATTTTAAGTACCCCTCGTAGAAATTATCCAGACAAATTTCTACAAGGCTTGAGGTTTCCGGGTCATTACATATTGTAAATAACGCCCCATTTGCGGTTCATGTAGGATTATAGGATCATAGCATCACTACAAATGATAAAAAAATTAAAAAACCCTCAATAAGGTGTCCGAATTACCCCCATTTTACGGTATTTATTATCGTAACTATGATATCGTGCAACAGTTGCAAGAAAAAATAATAAGCTCTATTAGAGTTTCTGGCATTTTTATGGGAAATCCCGCTCCCACGTCATGCGTGCTTAATGGACTATTTCCAAGTTAATCCTTCAGTACAATATTTATCAGGCCAGGAGTATGATGACCAAAATAATTGAGCTTTTACTTTTAGGCTTAGCCAGCATATGCCAAACATTTTGACAAAATTAGTCATATCAATTGCTTTGCACCATTGATTGATAGTTATGCAACCGTGCCGACATGATGAAGTTTGTGAAAGTGTGAAACAATAGAATTTTGAAATTCAAAAAAATTGACGTCTGAAAGAATTTTGTAGGCCTCAGTATGTACGATGACGAGAATGTTCTATATGTCCTAAGCTTCTTAATATCTATTAAAAGCATATCCCTTAAATTTTCATGATTTAATTTGAATTTCATAATGCATAGGTCAGCCACTTAAGTGAAACGGAGATCACATTGAACAAACAGGCCTATGGTGCTAACTTACGAAAAATAGAGGAGTTTTGACGCAAAAATTAGAGGAAATAAAAATGATTTATATGCAAAATTCCAACTTGTTTGTGGTATGTGCAAGTGTTTGCTGTCGACCTGGTCTGAAAGTACGAATCTTTCAATCTATCGTGGAACCCATACTCCTCTACGGTTTAAAAGCAGTTCCAGTTACCGACACAAGAAGGCAAGTCAAAGATGCAACTCATAGGTCTCTCCTATAGGCATACACCACCCGCAGAAAATCTATTCTACCTATTCTATATACACCACCAAAGTCCTATTGGCGCGAACTCGTGTTGCCCCTCTGAATGTCACCGTGCGGCAACGTCGTCAAAGTCTGATTGAATACTGCCTGCGAAGCTTCGGCAGAGGGTGACAAAATTACGCTTTCCTTGGTCATCCTGAATTAAACCTCTGAGCATTTTTCAAAGAGGACAATGACGGTCTCATACAATAATTGATTGCTTCAAGTCTGACCTACATGCTCTCAATCTCACCTTTCAGTGTGCTGTTAGTTGTCCGTTTGTCACTTTCTGTCAGCGCGTGCGCACAAGGTTGTAACCTTTCGTCAAATATACAGGGTGAGCATAAAGTCTTTCCCTGATTACAACAATTAATATTGTGATGTTTTATTCGAAATATAAATTTTTTGACGATGCCATTCGTAAGCTCAGACGTCAAAGTTTTGGTTTAATCACTTTAGAAGTACCGTATCAATCAAGTCATACATAAAAATTCGACTTAATCAATTCTTATCAATTTTTAGGCTTTATACGAGCAAAACAATTTTTTTCATCCAATATCTTATATTTAAATTGATTTCAACTATTGTCAATGCACCTCAACATGAGCTCCTTTCGTAGCTCGGAGCACATCCAAACGATAATCAATTTCTCTCCAATTGTTTTCCAGCATCTCAAGACTTACGGTCGCTATCGCTTCCCGAATCCGTAATTTGAGTGTTTCGAGATCACGAACAGGTGAGCGATAAACACCGTCTTAGGAACACTGTCATAGGAAGAAGTTCAGCGGATTGTGCATTATCAAGTTCTTGTGAAGCTCTTCGAGTTGATTTCATTGGAATACTCTAAAAAAAAACTCCGTGGTGACTCAACCGCTTCTCCACTTGCTGGTGGTCTCCCTCTTCTATTGAGATAGCCAAAGCTCCCAGTCTCTTTGAACTTTTCGTACCAGTTCTGTATGCTTTTCACATCCGGAAGAGATCGGCCGTAATGTGATCGGAAATTCCTTTGTACAGTTATCGGAGACTTAGTTTCATGAAACCATAGAACGCATTGAGGTTTCTCCACCATAGATGCCATGTTAGACAGATTATCATGGACAAATGAATGTTCAACAAGATGGAAAAAATTGAATGACTAGGGAGACGGCAAGTGAACTATGAAATGTCATCATTATTATTTTATGTAATATGTGTTCATTCAAAGGCCAACAAAACGAAATCAGAGTGTTAACTATCACTTGATTGATTTTAATATGGCACTCCAGAATTATCGTTTTTATCAACAATTATTCATTATCATGCCAAGAGATTTCAAAGATGTCTTTATCAGAATCAGAAATTATATCAATTGATAAGAATTGATTGAGTTGAAATTTTATGTATGAATTGATTGATAAGGTACTTCTAAAGTGATTAAACCAAAACTTTGACGTCTGAGCTTACGAATGGCATCGTTAAAAAATTTATATTTCGAATAAAACATCACAATATTAATTGTTGTAATCAGGGAAAGACTTTATGCTCACCCTGTATAAAAGGCCTATAAGTGTTTTCGGGAAATTGCAAAGCAAAAAATTATGCATCAAGTCGAATCATTAGTCACTACGGTATAGATCATAAGGAAAACAACATCACATTTATAGACGATCAGTTTAAAAATTAGAGTTTTCTGACCAGCAACCATCTTCAGGGTGAACACAGCAATGAAATACAAAATGATATGAAATGACAATCAAGTTAAGTTAAAACGAACGAAAATCCCTAAAAGTCAAGCTTACACGAAGGCACAGTAAATGGACGGTAAACCTGAATCCGTGCGATTGAAATTGTCATTCCACGCTATGTGCCAAGTTTCTAAAAATAGACGCCGCGTCTAATTGGATTCCCCTGTGACGATCTGTATTGTTCCAGTCAATGCGATGACCTTCACACAACAAATGTAGTACCTCAGCGGATTTGTCTTACTGCATCAAGCGTACAGCAGCTTTGTGTTGTTTTAGGCGGGTCTCCAGGGCATTGCTCGTCTGGTCCACAAACGAAAGAGGACAGTCTTTGCAAGGAATCGCAAATGGATCGATCCATTAAACTACTCATTCGTCAGATGAGCAAAGGACAATGGAAGTGGGAAGTGTGAAAGGTGACCAGCGATTTGATGGCGAATGGATATCCTGAGAAATTCATCACAAAGAGAAGGAAGTCTCAAGGATAATGAAGATGCTTGCGGGAAAGTGATTTTCCCCTACGTAAGCAAGGATGTAGAAAAGTTACCCCGGGTCCTTCGTCGGTTCAATGTCAAGGTTTTCTACCAAGCCCCGAAGATGCTTCCTCCTATTTGGGTGTGCCTAAGGACCGACCTCCTAAAGAGCAGACAAGAGGAGTCCTTTGTGGGATTCCTTGCAAAGACTGTCCTCTTTCGTATGTGGGCCAGACGAGTAATGCCCTGGAGAACCGCCTAAACAACACAAAGCTGCTGTACGTTTGATGCAGGAAGACAAATCCGCTGAGGTACTACACAGGGCTCCCACTCCATAATTTGCGAAAATTTGCGCAGGCTGCTAAAATTTGCGCAGCTTTTGATTTCAGGGATAAATTCGAAATTCTTGTGCCTAGACCCCTGTGTCGCCATCTTTGTGTTTGTGATTTATTTAATTGCTTCAAGTTATTATCTTATTGCATTTCTAAAATATCAATGCAGACCAAAGTTTGAACTAATGAACTGCTAAATGATTGTCTATCAATATTTTATTATATCATGTGATAGTTATCTAAGAGTTAAGTAGGACATATGTAATTTAGGCAAAGGCCCTACTTGTAATAATGTATGTAATTAATTGTAGGGCCTAGTCAAGCATGTAATTTATCGATACTTACTAGCTACAAGTGATGTATCCAGTAATCGTTTTTTAAAAAAAACAAAGGAAAAGTCATGTTTATGATATCTTTATATTATGGTATTCAAACAATTATATATTTGAAATCTCGATATATGGGCAGATCTAAACGTAAAAATCTTACGAAACAGCGAGATATATGAAACAGAATTTTTGGCATTGTAAACATAAAACAACAAAAAACAGCTCTAAAATGAATGTGCATATACAAAGAGTGGCAGTATACTAAAAGAAGGTATAGGCCTACTAGTCAGAAGTGTAGTCGCAATTATGCAGTTTTTTAAAGGCGTTTCACGGGCCAAGTTTCCTATCGTGGAATTATATTTAGGTACCGTCTAACATAATAGATGTCGATATAATATTTGTCATACAATTAATAAGTTTTTGTCGATAAAGACAGAAATGTTCTCTATTAATGATGATATCGAGGATGAAATTAAAATGAATTTGTTTTGGAAATAATATGACTTTGGAAATAAAAAAGTTCGAGACAGTTGACGGTTAGCAGCTTATACTCGTATTGTAAGCTTATATTTCAAACTTAAGTAAACATAGCATAATTATGACGTTTGTTTTGCATGATTACTAAAACTCAATAGGCATTTTGATTTATTCGGAATGATCAGTCGATATTATGTTTTGAACCGTGAAGAAATTCTTTAAAAAACGAATGTTATGTAATAGTATAAGAAAAGAACCTGTAAAACAACCAAATCGGTGTCATAGAAGAGTATAGACAAAATATAAAAATCGTGAAACAATAATATGAAGTATGATGAAAGAAGCAAGAACTGCACACTTCTATTTCTTATGATATTTCGAAGGCTGTGAATAATCAGCGTCAACCTGTGGTCGCTTTGGGAATACTTTGTCCATAATTTTTCTTGCAGCTGCTTCCTCCTTCACTGCACTGGCAAGCGATGCCATTGCTTGCTTTCTCTTAGTTTCGGCTCTCGATTGTTGGTCGCATGCTTGCTCTTTCAAATCTTTTATGTCTTCCAGCGCAGCTTTGTCAGCAGTCTTTCTTGCAGCATATGCTCGTTTTTATATTCCATTTCCTTCAATTCTTCTTCCTCTTTCTGTCGTTTCAGCCTCTCTTGATATCTTGATCGCGCTGATAGACATACGTGGTGTGATCCAAAATGTCCCGGACTAACCTACTTGCAGATAACCTGTGATAACGAATACTACTTCAGATGTAAATTTAGGTCTTTAAGGCATGAGAAATATGGTCGCCGAAATTTTTCCGGTCAGTTTTCTATTTTTAAAAAAGATTTTTACATTTTAACATGAATTTCTGTATTTTCTGAATTGATCGAGATCCGATTTGTCTTATTGTTATAGTTAGATTGATTTTGATTTGTACCTTATTTGACGGATATCTTTGCCATGAATATTGCACGTCTTTTGTTAATTGCTTCATGTGTTACGATATCAATCTTTGAAGTTCATTCAGCACGCATTCATTAAGAAATCCGTGTCAACGATGGTTCTTTGTTCCATCAGTTTTCATGATGGATGTGACAAGCGTGTCTTCAGTCGAATATCGCAGTGTGATACGATACCTCCTGATCCGCGGCTTCGCTAATGGTGACATTCTAAAGGAATTAAGCCTGGCATATGGAAGCAAAGCTCCATCGAGAACTACTGCTTATTTCTGGATAAGCGAATTTAAACGCGGAAGACAATCTGTGGAGCAAGATTTTTCAACTGTTGGTCGGCCGCAGGAGATTCCGGAAGAGAAATCGAGTCAGTGCGATGAAGTGACTACAGCACACAGAAGGATAACCATCCGTGAGTTGTCAAGAGAGTTGCGAATCAGTTATCACTCCTGTCATGACATCATCGAAAGACTTGGATATCGCAAACTGGCATCACGTTTCGTACCGAAGTTTCTGTCACCTGAAATGAAGGAGAACAGACTTCTGGCGGCACAGTCAAATTTGGATCTCCTCGAAATGCACGGAGATCAGTTTCTGAACTGCATCCTTACAGAGGATGAAACACCTTTTAAGTTTTTTATCTGCCTCAAAGTAAGCGAGAATCTGCAGAGTGGCGAAAATCAGGCGAGTCTGCCCCTTTGAAAATGCGATCCGGAACATCACATCGCCGGTCGTTGATGCTGACGGTCTTTTGGAACGCTTCGGGAATCCAACTGGTTGACTTTGCGGATAAAGGAGTAAGAATCAATAGCGAATATTATTCCAATCTGTTATCTGAAGCGAGGAAGAAAATAAGAAAGCCACGAAACATTCCCCTCTACTTGCTTCATGACAATGCTCCGATTCACACCTCGCAGGAGACAACCAATGCCTTAACGAGAAACGGATTTCAACTATTGAGCCATCCTCCTTATTCACCTGACTTGGCCCCAAGTGACTTCTATCTGTTTAGATTCCTCAAAAAGCATCTTCGTGGACACCATTTTGAATCGCCAGTTGAACTGCGGGATGCAGTTACTGAGTTTTTTGATTCTTTGACACCGGAATTTTTTCATAAAGCTTTTTGTGAATTGAGACTTCGTTGGCAAAAAGTGACGAATGCTAACGGCTCATACATTGAAAAGTAAACTGTTTTCTGGAACAAAACATTTGTTTTTCCGTTAATTATTAGTCAGGTTATTAGTGATAGCTTAACTGTCAAGTTAATCTAAATATATTAATTCTAAATCGCTAGAATTTATAGGAAAATCTTGAAATTCAGACAAAAATGTTTGAAAATTTTGAAAAAATAGAAAACTGACCGGAAAAATTTCGGCGACCATATTTCTCATGCCTTAAAGACCTAAATTTACATCTGAAGTAGTATTCGTTATCACAGGTTATCTGCAAGTAGGTTAGTCCGGGACATTTTGGATCACACCACGTAGCTCCGCCAACGAGTCAGAGAAGGGAAAAGTTGAACTAGTCCATCCATTCGACATGAGTCCACATTTCTTCACCAAAAGACCATTCAAAGTAAGTGACTTCATAGCACTGCGTTCATTCAAGTTGTGCGACACATACTTCAAAATCCGTTCACTGTCAGCATTTCCATGGGGAAGAGACAAAGTAGTCAATGCCAACTTTAACAGATTTTCATAGCTCTAAGTCGCACGTACATTCTGCCAAAATTTGCAAATATCGCTGTCATCTTTGAATAACTTGTCTGTCACGACGCAATCTAAACGAAACCGTCGACTTTCCGTTATCCGACTATCTTTTTCATTTGGTTCAACGATGGTAGGAAATCGATTGGCGACGTTTAGAACTTTTTGCTCAAAACTTTCGATCGTTTCATTTTTTGGATCGACGAAGGCAAATTCGTTCAACATCTCTGCGTTTTCTTCAAGTGAAAAATATTTTATATATTTCTTCACCAAGGTGGAGTAAAGTCCCCTTACGTCATTCAAGAATGCGTTTCGCGTGCATGTTGCGACTTCAAACCCAGACAATAATTCTGCACAATTTCGGTCTAAATCCAGTCTCCCATCCGGTAATTGATTTTCATTTCCGATATTAACTTTGTGGACATCGGTATTCTCCAGAGCGATATTCTCCATTATTAATTTAACATTTTTACAACAAAATTGTCAAATTTGCGCAGAAAATTGGAATTTCCTAAAAATTTGCGCATTTGAGCAGAATTTGAATATTTGGGCAGCTGCGCAAAATTTGCGCAGGAGTGGGAGCCCTGGTACTACATTTGTTGTGTGAAGGTCATCGCATTGACTGGAACAATACAGATCGTCACAGGGGAATCCAATTAGACGCGGCGTCTATTTTTAGAAACTTGGCACATAGCGTGGAATGACAATTTCAATCGCACGGATTCAGGTTTACCGTCCATTTACTGTGCCTTCGTGTAAGCTTGACTTTTAGGGATTTTCGTTCGTTTTAACTTAACTTGATTGTCATTTCATATCATTTTGTATTTCATTGCTGTGTTCACCCTGAAGATGGATGGTGGTCAGTCATCCGAAAATTCGGTGCAAAATATAGATAATCGTCGAAGCGCAAATTTTTATATAACTGAATTTATTAGTGGCATATTCTTCGATTTTCCATGCTAATGTACGTAGATACTCCTACATGAACAGCATTAGAGACTGTGTTTAACGTGGAAGATCCTATGTCGGTTAATTTTTCACAATCATGATCTACACTCCATTGGTCAAGCTTCTTCCGTAAAGAATGGTTCACATTTGGTCCATCACTGGATAACATAAGGAAACGAGAAGGTGGCAATTTGTTATTTGTAATTGATGTTGTGACTTCGTTCAGTAATTTTGAAGCCTCAGCGTGGCCAAACAATGGACTATCCAAGAAATGCGTCCTGACTCGATGAGTAGTTTCGGAAAAGTAGCGGAAATGAATGTCAAATGTCAAGAACGAATACACTGACCTGAGCATCACTGATGCAAACTCTGCCTGTAAATTGTGTATATCAGATGACATTTAATCAATGTATAGGGACCAGAAAGCGCATTTGATATATACGGTGCATACTTTCATACTTTCTCAACTGATTTCTTCAACAACAATACATCATTGTAAACATTAATAAAATTTAGAGGAAAAAGAGGAAATTTCCTAAAATTCCTTAGGGGAGAGGGTCCTACAATAGAGGAAATAGAGGAACTGCTACAGGCCTGAATAGATCATATAAACACATTTGTAAATTTTATGAGTATCAACTCATATTAAGACAAGTAACCGGGCAATAAATAAATTTATCATATCTCAACAGATTTAACCACCACGATCAACTCACATCATTTCAGATTTTTCCAAAACTTTTTCATTTTTAAAGCATGCCTACCAGTAGCGGGAAGCCGGGAACAATATTCCATTGCAAAAAGAGCAGGACAACAGTAGTATATTTTAATCAAGGACTTATCTAAGAAAGGCTTCAGGATACGCAATGCATATAATCGACAAGATGAAGATCTGTGAAATGAAATCAGATACCTTCATTAAAAAATAGCATTTGCGCACGAAATATGTTATTTTCAATTATGTAGTTAACATTAAACATGACAAGACTTGCCGATGTCACTTTCATTCGTGTGGAAAGGAAAGTGAATAGTTTCCTTCACACGGGCAAATACAAGTTGTCCCAATAACAGATTTTTTCTTTTTTTAATGATTCCACTTACATGCCTGACGCATCAGCAATGGCTATACTTGCAAAGCGTCACACAGAATTAATTGAATTACATTGAATCACACAGTCCGCATTGAATTAACTCGATCAGTGACATCTGCAGATTTGTATATCAAAGTTTATCAAATCAGCACTCGATTCTGTCATCTTGCTTTCGAATGATTGCACGAGGATGTTGAAGTTGTAACTTGCAAGAAGACGTTATCTTCGTAGCTTGGTGGAAGCTGCTTTTCAGGGCCAACAATTGACATATAAACAAATTTGAGGACAACCAACTTGAAGGATCAATGAACGTCTGGTAGTGCCGTAGCTATCACCCTATGACAGACAGTGGAGAGTATGTTTGAAAACAAAAGCAAGTTAAAAATTTCGATGATTTCTTGAGTTAAAAGTTACAAAAATCAGACGGGCCTTCGGCGTCCAGCGCCTTCAAACAGTCGATGGTAACAGACGGGATTACAGATTTATAGAGGTCGTCTCTTCTTCTATTTGACCAGAAAGGAAACATTGGAACACGTAACGTTAATGAAATGGCGCACAATCTACTGACATGATACCATAGCAATCGAGCAATGGGCAGCCAGGTCAACATTAAACAGCGAAATTTCAGTGACTGTTATCAACCGGATCACACAGCAAAACATGTCAAGTTCTACAGAGAAGTTTGTGAACGTTTTTCCGTGCGCCAGTTAACTTTTATAATAATGATCGGAGGGCCCAACATTATCGAGAAAACTTTTGAGCAATGATCTGAATTCTTCTAATCTGAAGGAATTCACAGCAATCCGTAAGTGGCGCACGACTATGTTTCCTATCTCTGTAAAGTATTACAAATTTCTTTTTGCCCACTTAGTAAGTTCCGGCATGTGCCATCGTTTTGAATCAGCTTGCACTTCTAGCAAAGTGATACGCTTAATAATCAATCTAATTCAGTCGACTGGATGCAACTGTGTGAAGTATTTATTCGAAGATGTGAGCTATGTTAAGAAGTGTGTTGACGGTTTGCATGATTATCGAATTGTGAAGAGAGATTGTAGTCTGAAAGTTCGCGTTTCCTGTTGATCTGCGTTTTAAGCTGTATCATTACTTTGGCCTTCGCCATTGTTGTGTCTCGAGTGTTGTGCAGCTTGCGAAGGAGACCGACCTGAAAGTTGCCGATGCCGCCTATCTCCTATGCCTATCTCGCAAATGGTTATAAAGAGCACTATTGCTTTTATTATCAATGGCCTTCTCATGCTCTTGGTACCTAGTTTTCAACATGCGGGCAGTTTCTCCTCTATAAAGTGATGTATATAACACTACACCCGAAAACATCATATTCTACTTTGAAAGACAAGTGACTTCCAATTCGACCATTGAAGAAAAAAGACTCATGAAAATTGTGAATGACAATGTGAAACCATGGTCGTCTGAATGCAAGATCAAAGTTCGAGTATACTACAAAACTTTGAAGTTGTCATCTGCTGTTAAAACGAAGCACGACAAGATGCCTTCTACTGATCACGTTGTGTACCAATACACTTGCCCTGCGGAAAATTGTAAAATGTCCAATAAATTGGTCATACAACAAATGAGTTATAGGTTCGAACAAAGCAACATGAAAACAACGGCTTGATAAAACAACATTTCTTGGAAACCCACAAAACAAAGGTAAAAAACATCATAAATTCAACAACAATACTGGCCAAATTCTCCGACAGAACTCAACTTCAATTTGCTGAGGCAATCTTAATAAAGGAGAGGGCACCAATATTGAACAAGAGGGACATGGGTTTGACTAGACAAATGAAGATTATTTAACTTACCTTTCTACGTTGTGATATCAGACGATAGTTGATTTAGATATCAACATTATTTGCCAATGCTTTCAGATATAGCTATTTTGAATTTTAAGCGTATTTGTACTTTCACTATTTTTAATAACTTGAGAATGGACCGTGTTTCAAGGTCCGAAACGTCGTGTATTTTTTATAATAAAATGGGTATCTGTAATTGCATTTAGATCATTAAAAGGCGAAGCAAAACAACAATGTCGAAAAACTGAGCGAATCTTACAAAAATGTTTTAAGTTACAAAACGATGAACAATTCAACAACATTTGTAAGGATAATGACTTGCAGCCTAAATACACTCAAATACGTATATATATATATATATATCTATATATATATATATATATATATATATATATATATATATATATATATATATATATATATATATATAGATAGATAGATAGATAGATAGATAGATAGATAGATAAGTAAGTAAGTAAGGTGTATATTGCAAGACAATGAAAATCAAAAAGACAAGCATAGATACATATGACATGAACTACAAAATAACAGAATAAAGTAGACGCACGTATTGATTTGATGCTCAAACCGCAGAACTGGTACAAACACTTTGGGTGGTACTATTTGCCAACATACAACACCAAGGAAAGAACGAATTTAGGCGTCTGTTCGTTGAACAATATGACAGAGCATAGTGCCCGGAACGAGGCAACACTGACGGGAGATATTGATGCAAAGGATGCTCAAGACATCTACACTTGTCTAAGAAATTCAGCGCTAACCTTTCCCGGATATCTGTCAAATTACCAGTTACAAAGCACTCACATAATGAATCGCAAATAGTATGATGGGCTCTCTTTTGGATTCTTTCCAGTTTCTTTATGATGGAGGCAGGCAACTGACAAAATGGGGGTGATGCATAAAGTATGATTGACATCATAGAAGATTTGTACACCTCAACCAACTTCCTTTTCTCAACAAATTGCTTTAATGCTCGGAGTAAATACAAACGCCTTGATGCTGAAAGAATCACACGATTGAAATGTTTATTCCACTTGAGATCATCTGTCAGAGTCACACCGAGAATCGTAAGTGAGTTTGTCAATTCGATGTTATCATACGGTACAGCCGAATCATTTCTGACACGATGAATCAACATCTGCTGGCACTTTTTTTGGTTAAGTGGCATTTTGTTTTGACATGACCACACAAGAACAAGCTCCAAATTATTGGGACATGGATTGTCAATTGAGCAGGACTCAATAAGAGTAAGGTCATCCGCATACTTGACCAACTTCGCAACTGGAGAGTCAATGTTCAGCGTTGCAATGAACAAAGCAAACAAGTATGGACCTAAGACAGAGCCCTGAGGAACGCCAGATGGGATGTCAATAACAGGACCGATTTCCCTTGCAATACGCACACGTTCACAACGATTCCTCAAGTAGGAGCTCAACCATGCAATGAAGCCTAGATTGAAATTCCAACGAAGCAGGTTGTTCAGCAAGCGATTGAATTGAAGCTTATCGAAAGCCTTTGAATAATCGAGGCATGTGATCTTAACAGTTAGATTGTTCGGGCATTCCATGAAAAGGGTAATATAATTATGAATTTCAATTAGGGCACTCGTTGTTGAGCCATATGGACGGTAAGCGTGTTGACTGCTGCCAAAGAATTCCAAAAAAAAGACCTTTCATCGAAGCTAATACAAGCCGTTCGAACACCTTTGTAATAATTGGCAGGAGAGAGATTTGTCTATAGTCATGAATGGTTGGACTCGACTTTTTCGGTATGGGTACAATAAATGCATTTTTCCAATATTCGGGGAAAACTCTAGTTGAAACGCTAGTTCTGTAGATTTCGAACAAAGGTTCGCAGATGATATCAGCACATTCCCACAATATTCTCGCAGATATTCCATCATATCCGGTCGATTGCTTGAATTTCAATCTTTTCAGCGAATTATACACATCATATGAGTCAAAGTGAAGATCCCAAATTTCATCCGACAATCCACAAAGGTCTTCATCTTTCTCGTTGTTGAAACATGATGCAAACGTATCCGAAAGATCCGACAAAAAGCGAGACAGTTCAATGTTGCTGTCAGGAAAATAAGTGCTAGCCTTATTGCTGCCTTGAAATTCTTTAACCACATTCCAAACATTTTTTTCCTTCCTCATTACCCTTTCACTCCATGTTTTTTTGGCCTTGAAAATCTCTGTCCGAATCTTTGTCTTTAAATGATTGAACACAGTCCAATTCTGCACACGATAGGCCCTCCATCGATCATTGATCATTTTCTTCAGTATGGGTGTAAGCCATGGCTTATCCTTTTTTGTAAATATCACCTCATGATGAGGAATCACACTTAGAGCGTCAAAAAATAACTCGTAGAAGGCATGACATTTATCGTCGACATCACTCGCAGCATAAACCTTATCGAAGCCTGAAGAAACCAATCTTGATACGAAATGGTCGATGTTGGAACGTCTCAAGTCAAAAACTGTCTTGGTTACAGTGTTGTCAATAATTGGCTGGGATGAAGGTGTCAATAGAACACAATTATGGTCCGAATTTGAAAGAGGAGGACCGACTTCAGCTGGGCTGGTGTAAATGTCCGATAATTCCTCTGATATCCAGATTTGATCCAGCAATGACGCACCGCGTGTTGGTAAGGTAACTTTATTGGAACACATGAAATTTACATGAAAAAGATCTCCGTCAAAGTCATTAAAGTCTCCGCAAAAAATAAACTTGGACTCAGGATACGAATCAAGAATGGAATCATGAATTAGCACCAATTTATCAAAGATATCTCGATGAGAGGATGCTCTGAGATTAGGTGGGATATACATGCAACAAATAACTACTTTGATTCTTGAAATGCGAATAAAGAGGACCTCAATGCCTTCAATCAAATGATGTTGCAATTTCCTCGGATTGAAAGAATTATGAATATAAATACATACACCACCTCCAATACGCCCGTCTCGATCAGCTCGAAAAAGTTCATAGTTCCTAATTGATAAGTAGTTGTCAGATATTTCACTTGTCAACCAGGTTTCGGTAATGCCGATAAAACCAGGAGAAAATCTATCGACCAAAACCCGCAACTCATCCAGCTTGTAGTAAATTGAGCGTGCATTAATGAGCAGCATGGATGGAAAGTTTAAGTTAGGTAAAATCGGTTTCAAAAATTTCTCAATGATTCCCGTGTTTGAATTTGACCTCTGTAAATAACTACATCGTGACCAGCAGTTCTTTGGCGATGCAGTTCCTGGCGGAGGAAATAATTCTCCCTCTGCTGCTGCCTCGTTAAGTCATCACTCACAAACACTTGGCGAAACGCGGGGGATGTTCTCAGTTCTTTGGACTTGCGGACGAAAGCTAATTTGGAATAGTGCTCTTGAAAAACCACCTTCAATGGTCTGGATTTCGTGCTGGAAAATTTGCCACATCTGTGAATTAATCCGATCTTCAGGTTGTCCAAGCCAACATGACGTATCATCTGCTTCACACTGCTTTCGTCTTGACTTTTCCGCTCTGAAATTGTGCCACTTAAACTCTCGGGCAAACCATTGATGATCACATTATCGCGACGTCTCTGCCTGTCCTCTATTTCACCAAAAATTTCGCTTACTGGAATTTCCGGACCTCTGGATTCAAGGTCAGCAACAGCTGTTCGCAGTTCGGATATGTCTCTCGCTTGATCCTCCTGCACCCTCTGTACCGTTACCAACGAATCCTCAATGTTAAGAATGCGATTATTAATAGATCGTATTTCATTTCGCAACTGTTCAAATTCAAGTTTCACCGAATTTATTGAGTTCAGTACTTCGAGTTTTGATTCATTGATAATGTGACGAATATGTTCGAGGGAAAATGATTCCGAAGATGCATTCGCAGAATTGGATCTTGTCGTCCTTTGACTCATTTTACAAAAATAGAGTTATATCAGTGAATCAAACAGGAAAACTGTGTGGGAATCGAACACAAGCCTCAACAGAGAGTAGTCGAAAATCGTACCCAGACACCACACACCCGCGATATCCAGTGGCTCTATTACTCTTTCTTATTCCAACAGATATTGAAATGAATTGACGGGAAGGCCACGTGATAGCTCTAGAAACGATATTGAAATTACAACACCAGCCGGTTATGCACGTGGTGCATACGAGCTCTATAGAAAATGGCTTTCTAGTAAGTCCGCGTGCTATGGTATTCAGCAAATTGATGGATGCGACGATAAATCTATACGCCACTTTTGCAGCAACCAATGAACACAACTCCAAAGCGACCAGATGAATGCCAAAAATATCAAAAACCACCAACAAGGCACAATCAGGGGACACACAAACCACCACGACGAGAAAGATGATAGAACGAGGATCAACCTGATACCAAAATCCACGGAAAAGGACCAACGGGCACAAAATTACACGCACAGATAGATAGATAGCTAGATAGATAGATAGATAGATCCACCACTGTTTGGTGTAGGGTTGGCTGAGCCACACGTGAGTTCATCTCGCGGTTGTTATCCATGTCCTTTCCTTTATCGGCGTTGCCTCTTTTGTTACCTATAGTATGGTATCTTGGACTTGGTTAACTTTGAGTGTTCTTTTATTTTGTGTTAACTGCTTTTGTTTATTCAGTTCGCAATTGTAATGCGTTTTTATGATTTTTGTACACTCTGAGTTATTTGTAATTGCATGCCTCTCCTAGTGAGAAAATAAAGCTTTACCTAGATAGATAGATAGATAGATAGATCGATTTTTATTATAGTTATATATGTATAATTTTTATATAATATATTATATAATATATATATTTATATAGTTAATTTTATGAATTTATAATGTTAAGCCTAATTTTCAACATGGTTTCTATCACCTTGTTTGCGTGACACCTCGAGAGTAGATAGTCGTCCCATCTGTCTACTAGGCCTCCCTCTTCATTTTGGGGCGGTGTCCACCACTGTTTGGTGTAGGGTTGGCTGAGCCACACGTGAGTTCATCTCGCGGTTGTTATCCATGTCCTTTCCTTTATCGGCGTTGCCTCTTTTGTTACCTATAGTATGGTATCTTGGACTTGGTTAACTTTGAGTATTTTTATTTTGTGTTAACTGCTTTTGTTTATTCAGTTCGCAATTGTAATGCGTTTTTATGATTTTTGTACACTCTGAGTTATTTGTAATTGCATGCCTCTCCTAGTGAGAAAATAAAGCTTTACATAGATAGATAGATAGATAGATAGATATATATACTACTCAACTTTTGATAAGGATCACTTCAAAATTTCTAATGAATTCTACATTATAGTGTATAAAGTAATCTGAATGTTTCACTTTTGATGAATAGCTAATTTGACATATAATTATTCAGGTATGTCATGTTATCATAGATATAGTCATGATGAGATCTTTACATTCACGTGCACCTTCAATTCATAGATATCACTGCTGTATACACTGATATGCTCATTACATATTGTGCTGCATGTACAAGTACATCTGTCTGTTGATGTGGGTTCATTTCAATGAGCAATTCAAAGTTATCTGCACCAGGAGTAGTTTTCAAGCTCAAAATGCAAACATACATGTAGCTAGAACGAAGAAGAGCTAAAGAAAGACAACCAAGAAGTCATTGGACCGTGTGGTGTCCTCTCGCTTTGGTAGACCGTTAACGACCTCACAGCGCCTCTTCATGCTACAAATTAGTCTCCTTATATCAATATGGAGTTATTCTATCTCGTTTCTCTTCCAATGCAATTTGTAGTTCCTGAATGGATAGAGGTTGATTCATTTGGATTTTTGCTTTTCTCCCCACTATCACCTACGCATGTTCAATACAATCTGTGTTCAATGTGGTTTCAGTCAGGGTATTTCGCTGCTCAATTTATGCGTTCAATTGCTTCTTCCAGATACCAGTTCACAGTTGTAGTACGATGAGGGCATTGTCATCCATCAGAACAAAATTCTGACTAGTAACTCCGGCATACGGCCTGACTACACGTTGGTAAATTTCATCGCGATTTTAGCTGGCTCCTATTAAAGAACCGTATAGAATAATATATGAGAATAAGTCTGTTTTGTCTTGCACACTGATTCTGCCCTAACCATAACAGAACCACCTCTAAACCTGTCATGAGGTTCCTCAGGTTCCGTTCCAGCTAGGCTCCTTCCTTTGGATCAGTCATATCCAGGGAAAGTTCCGCTTTCAACATTCCAATATCGCTCCTGCAGTCTTTCTTTACTTGATGCCTGTCTCTGAAGTGCAATCTGACAGAATTCAGTAACGGCTATTTCTTTGGCAACTGTATAGTCCAAATTGATTTGAAATTTCATGATGAACATTCAGCGTTAGCAAACTTCAAATGCAGCTAAAAAATTCTTTATCACAATGAATATGTGTATGCCAGTGTTTATCATTGATATCTATGAATCATAGATGAATAACCTACTATTTAAGTAACATGCCTATGATCTCAAGTCATACAAGAATAATGTAGAATCCCAATTTAAGTTAGAATTTTTGCATTCAATTCGCAAAAAAAATCTTTCTTAACAAAAATTCTACCTACTATTTTTTTAGTGATCCTTATCAAAAGTTGAGTAGTATATATATATATATATATATATATATGGTGTATAGTATATGTATAGTGTATAGTATATGTATAGTAGTAAATATATGCGACACTCACTTGAAAGTATAAATCAAGAACAATAAGTTACTGCCCGACCGGTTTCTACCTTTATCAAGGCTTGTCAAGGGCTGAAGTGAATAGTTATATTGATTCAAACTACATAGCATGAACTGAGACATAGATTTACAAATAAGGAAATGTGAGATCTTCATAAGAAATCAAACTAATATCTACACTCCTGCATGTACTATAGTAGGACCAAAGAAATCAAGGCAAATAGAGCACTAGGTCTTGTTTAGTGTTGGTCTTATGATATCAATGCATATTTTCTCCTTTTCTTCGCGATCTTCTTTGCCACAATTTGGAGATAATTTCATAATGGGCATGACATAAAAGGGTGGATCGCAATTATTGGCACAATTAAAGATGTGTTCACTTACACGCAAAATTCTATACTTGATTTCTTTGATCTGTTGCCGGTGAACTCTCACCTTAGAACGCAAAACGTCTCTAGTTTGACCTACGTATAGAGCCTCACATCCTCGACACCTCAAAGCATATACACCGTCTTTGCTGTTACAGTTCATGTTAGATTTGATTTCAAATATTCTTTCTTCTTGGTTCCCATTTTCGCATTTGTTAACATTGAAGGACAACACATGCATCTTTCATTGTTGCATTTACTCACGCCAATTAATGGAATTTTGTTTCGTTTACTTATCATGTTCAATAAGGACCTCGGTTGTTTATAAACAGGTCTGACAACATAGTTTTTGAAAGAGAAACTTAATTTCAAGCATGAAAAAGCTGGAGTCACAATATTTGTATATATGTTTGGCTCATTTAGGTTGTAAGTATTTATAAACGGTATTATTTTCTCATCTTTCTGTATTCGAATGTTCTTTATTTCAGGGTTAGATTTGATGATTGCGTCTTCCACCAAACTCTTTGGATAACCAAGTTTATGCAGTCTAGATCACATTTCGTTCAATCGAATGCCTTTCAAATTTTCACTAGAAACTATTCTTCGGATTCGTTTAGCTTACACATATGGAATGTTCCTAGTCATATGTCGAGGGTGACAGGACGAAAACGGCACGTAATTAAAACTGTCTGTGCCCTTGTGGTATATGTCTCTTTCAATTTTGTTTCCGTTTTTATAAATCGTTATGTCTAGAAAGTTCAGTTTCTCTTTTCCCGTATCTGTTGCAAATTTTATTTTATTATTTACAAATAAGACCAACATTAAACAAGACCTAGTGCTCTATTTGCCTTGATTTCTTTGGTCCTACTATAGTACATGCAGGAGTGTAGATATTAGTTTGATTTCTTATGAAGATCTCACATTTCCTTATTTGTAAATCTGTGTCTCAGTTCATGCTATGTAGTTTGAACTAATATAACTATTCACCTTAGCCCTTGACAAGCCTTGATAAAGGTAGAAACCGGGCGAGCAGGAATTTTGTGTTTTTGATTTATACTTTCAAGTGTCGGGTATATTTACTACTATCATTTTCCATTTTTGGTGCATTCATTTTTCGACTATATACATAAAATATCAAATATGATTTATCGGTGCGTTTGATTAACGACCATGATTATCAATCGGCCAACTACCTTAATAATAAGAAGAAAGAAAAATCATGCTTTTGTACATGTATATCTGCAGTGATTTTAAGAACAACAAGTACTCATGCCGAGACGGATTCGTCGTTTACCAATATACGTTTGTGTTCAATGCGGATAATTTTATATAGGAGAAACTGCCCGCATGTTGAAAACTAGGTACCAAGAGCATAAGAAGGCCATTGATAATAAAAGCAATAGTGCTCTTTATAACCATTTGCGAGATAGGCATGGGGAATATGCGGCATCGGTAACTTTCAGCTGCGCAACACTCGAGACACAACAATAGCAGAGGCCAAAGCAATGACAGCTTAAAGCGCAGATCAACAGGAAGTACGAACTTTCAGACTACAGTCTCTCTTCACAATTCGATAGTCATGCAAACCGTCAACACACTTCTTAACATAGCTCACATCTATGAATACTTCACACAGTTGCATCCCGTCTGTTACCATAGACCCTTTGAAGACGCTGGACGCCGAAGGCCCGTCTAATTTTTGTAACTGTTTACTCAAGAAATCATCGATTTTTTAACTTGCTTTTGATTACAAAATGATCTCCCGACGACTTGTCAACTAAGTATGTCGTAATTCTGTTTCAAGAAGTGTCACTGAAGATAGAAACACATCCATTTGTCATATTTACAGAAATTTTGATGAACTGAAGTCAATCTTCACAGATCGCTACCGAAGTTGATTTTTGTTATTATAAGTTAATAGACAGCACAATGATTCAACAGCTGAATGGAAGCGACAACGATCGACGTCTTCAATTTATTAAATGGATAAGAGCACCAGCTGAAGAATACGAAGGCTTTTACGAAAACCTATTTCCTTTCTTTCAGATGAAACAGAACGGCAGTGTCAATAAGAGCAATCTTCATTGCTATTGTGACTAAATGTTTAATGCTAAAAATCTTAAAATGGATGTTTAATGCTAAAAATCCTAAAATGGATGTCCCACAATCGACAATCTATAAAGGTACAGTGTCACTGGCATCAGAATTATAGGCTTAGAATGACATTTCATTGTCAACATAGAATGAGGACAGACGATGTCGAGATTTCATAGGTCTCTACATTCTTAATCCAAGAGATATATGCCACGAAAATGCATCAGATCTCCATTACAGTCGTGCTGCCAGAGATATTCTTGATAATAATACGTAATGTTGATGGATTGGTCGGCGAGGATGTTGATTTCACCGGACTACGCCCTTTTCACATGCATTATGAATTCCATGCGCTTCCTTTCAGAAACTTATTTTCGGAAGTAATGCATAAGTAGTAACAAAAGGTCCAGAATAAACACAGCGCGCCCCCCCCCTCTGGAACGACAGAGTCTGTCGTGGTGTGCCGGCCAGGTTGGTTCACAACATGTTCGCTGACTCCCCCCCCCCTCTGGAACGTCAGAGTGTGAGACTCGAGTGAGTTGGTCCGACCGCCTGGTTGACTTGGGCGACCGTCCAGGTTGACGTGGGCGACCGTCTAGGTTGACGTGGGCGACCGTCTAGGTTGACGTGGGCGACCGTCTAGGTTGTCGTGGATGGTGAAATGGCTGCCAGATTCGGATTCAGCGTAAAATTCTGCATCGGTAGGGTGAGTTTCAAGGCAATTGGTGAGAAAAAATTTTTCTTCAAAATTTTAACAGAGTTAGAATTTGGGGCGTTTTGGTGTTTAGCGCCCAAACGAAGCATCGGATGAGAAAACGGAGGCCAGATTCGGAATCTACGTGAAATTTTGGGTTAGGAAGGATGTTTCCAGCGAAATCGGAGATAAAAAATTTTTCGCTGACGCCCCCCCCCTCTGGACAGCTTGCTTCGATTTTGGCTTCCAGTGGACGGATTTTGTCGTGCGATAGCTCGTTTGAAAGCTAAGAGTAAGACAAGTTCAGTGAAAGAATCGGCTTGTTCCTATCTGTCTTCGTTTAGGTGTGAGACGCCATTTAAGATTTTGGGACATTGGCGAAAAACGACAGAGTTAGAATTTGGGACGTTTTGGGCTCTAGCTTCAAAACGAAGCATCGGATGGGAAAACGGATTTCAGATTTGGAATCAGCGTGAAATTCTTTATCTGTATGGTGAGTTTCAAGTCAATCGGAGAGAAAAAATTTTCAACATTTTTCGAAAAAACGACAGAGTTAGAATTTGGGACGTTTTGGTGTGTAGCGCCCAAACGAAGCATCGGATGAGAAAACGGAGGCCAGATTCGGAATCTACGTGAAATTTTGGGTTAGGAAGGATGTTTCCAGCGAAATCGGAGATAAAAATTTTTTCGCTGACGTCCCCCCCCCCTCTGGACAGCTTGCTTCGATTTTAGCTTCCAGTGGACGGATTTTGTCGTGCGATAGCTCGTTTGAAAGCTAAGAGTGAGATAAATTCACTGAAAGAATCGGCTTGTTCCTATCTGTCTTCGTTCAAAAGTTAGAGCGGTTACAAGATTTTAGGTCGGAGCTCGCTTACCTGAAAAAATCCTAAGTGTCAGAGTGACTTTGTATGGGTAAAATTTTGAAAATTTTCCAAAGTGTGGAATTTCGACCTGGGACCGTCACCAAAACATTTTTCATCAAATTTAGAAATTTCACTGACATCCCCCCCCCTCTGGACAGCTTGCTTCGATTTTGGCTTCCAGTGGACGGATTTTGTCGTGCGATAGCTCGTTTGAAAGCTAAGAGTGAGACAAATTCACTGAAAGAATCGGCTTGTTCCTATCTGTCTTCGTTTAGATGTGAGACGCCATTTAAGATTTTGGGACATTGGCGAAAAACGACAGAGTTAGAATTTGGGACGTTTTGGGCTCTAGCTTCAAAACGAAGCATCGGATGGGAAAACGGATTTCAGATTTGGAATCAGCGTGAAATTCTTTATCTGTATGGTGAGTTTCAAGTCAATCGGAGAGAAAAAATTTTCAACATTTTTCGAAAAAACGACAGAGTTAGAATTTGGGACGTTTTGGTGTGTAGCGCCCAAACGAAGCATCGGATGAGAAAACGGAGGCCAGATTCGGAATCTACGTGAAATTCTGCATCTGTATGGTGAATTTGAAAGCAATCGGAGAGAGAAAATTTTTCGCTGACGTCCCCCCCCCCTCTGGACAGCTTGCTTCGATTTTGGCTTCCAGTGGATGGATTTTGTCGTGCGATAGCTCGTTTGAAAGCTAAGAGTGAGACCAATTCAATGAAAGAATCGGTTTGTTCCTATCTGTCTTCGTTTAGATGTGAGACACCATTTAAGATTTTGGGACATTGGTGAAAAACGACAGAGTTAGAATTTGGGACGTTTTGGGCTCTAGCTTCAAAACGAAGCATCGGATTGGAAAACGGATTTCAGATTTGGAATCAGCGTGAAATTCTTTATCTGTATGGTGAGTTTCAAGTCAATCGGAGAGAAAAAATTTTCAACATTTTTCGAAAAAAACGACAGAGTTAGAATTTTTGCGATGGCTGCCTACTGTAGAGCCAAAACGAAGCATCGGATGGGAAAACGGAGGCCAGATTCGGATTCAGCGTCAAATTCTACATGGAAATGGTGTATTTCCAGCTCAATCGGAGAGAAAAAATTTTCACTGACGTCCCCCCCCCCTCTGGACAGCTTGCTTCGATTTTGGCTTCCAGTGGACGGATTTTGTCGTGCGATAGCTCGTTTGAAAGCTAAGAGTGAGACAAATTCAGTGAAAGAATCGGCTTGTTCCTATCTGTCTTCGTTTAGATGTGAGATGCCATTTAAGATTTTCGGACATTGGTGAAAAACGACAGAGTTAGAATTTGGGACGTTTTGGGCTCTAGCTTCAAAACGAAGCATCGGATGGGAAAACGGATTTCAGATTTGGAATCAGCGTCAGATTCTTTATCTATATGGTGAGTTTCATGTCAATCGGAGAGTTTCAAGTCATCGGCGAGAAAAATTTTCAACATTTTTCGGAAAAAACGACAGAGTTAGAATTTTTGCGATGGCTGCCTACTGTAGAGCCAAAACGAAGCATCGGATGGGAAAACGGAGGCCAGATTCGGATTCAGCGTCAAATTCTACATGGAAATGGTGTATTTCCAGCTCAATCGGAGCACTAGAACCGGAGATAGACGGGATTTTTAGTGTTTGGATGATGGGTATTACGTCATCAGCTGATCGCCACACACTATATAAGCTGGGAACCAACGGAGACTTGTCATTTAGAGGAGAACGACTGTCAGAGGTAGGTCGTCTCTCTGAGCTCCGATGATAGCTTCGGACATTCCAAATTCCAAGTTTCTGTAAGAAACCGACTTAGAAAATTTCATTGCTGATATCAGCTAAGGCGTCAGACTTAGAGGTTCGCCAGGAGATGGCCTTCGTCTCCAGGCCATAAAAGACTCCAAAACTTTAAAGGCTCGTAACTTTGCTTCTACAAGTCCGTTTGACTTGATTCAAAAAAGGTTCGGTCGCTATTGACCTGCCCTAAGTGATGGACTACTTATAAAATTTCATAAGTAGTGCTAAAAAGTTGAAAATTTTAAATTCACTAGTTTTGGAGGTTTTCTGGGGTTTTCGACCCTGCTGAAGTCAATGAAAGCATTTTTAATGATGTCTGAGCCAGTCTTCTCATGGTATAAGCGACTTTTCACTGAAAGCGAGCAAGACACGGAGAGTTTTGCTGTAATATTCCACTGACAGGGTGTTCCTTCGGGACGGCGGACGATGCCGTAGTGATAAGTGTGGCAAGGGAATGTGTCATATTTAAGACCGTAACCGCTGGGACAACTCATGTCTCATGTTGGGCATTTGACACAGCTCTCAACGTAGCACTTTGAACGCCAATCGGTTGAGTCTTAGCTATCTTGTCATGGGTGGCCTCTAAACATCTCCATTGCAAAACGCTGGTGAATCAAGCTCTCTACGGCTTGCTATCAAGCTGATCAAAGCAATAACTTGGGATGTTTCCTCAAGGTTTTCAAGTATGCTGAGTTCAAATCTGCTATCAGATTTCAAATTTAACTAAGACTAAGGCAGCTTTGAGGGGTTAGATCCCAGCTACTGTTCACTACCTTTGACTCGGCGTTGCTGTTACCACTTCGGGGCAGTGACAATGATGTCTTCAGCTGTAAAGAGCGGGTATCGGGGAAGATCTCTCACTTCCCTAGTGATCAGTACAAGGCCTTCGGGCTGTCGACGGGATCGAGTGCCACTCACTACACTCAAATCTATCATTCCTCACTAAGTGTAAATTACTGACTATACATTTGTCCTGCTATCAGGTTATTTTTGACTTGCTATCTAGTTGAATAGTCTCTTGCTATCAAGAGATTCACTTCTACTCATAAAGCACATCATCGCTGTAATACCTCCTTTGCTCGAGCGTTCCTTCGGGACGGCGGGTACTGCCGTAGAGGGATTGTGTTGCACGGGTTGTTCGTCGTTTGTTAGACCGAAACCTCTGAGCCGTTGCTCATGTTGGGCGTTCGACTTCATACTCAACGTGACGCTTTCTTTCGCCAGGTCAGAGTACTTCAGCCATTCGACAAAGGTTAGTCTTTATGATATGGAGTAGAGTGAAATGTAATTCATTAGATGTCCCTTCAATGATTGCTCCCATGATAAACGTTGATGAGACAAATGAAATGATTCTCATCTTCCCTTTTCAATGATTGAAATCTACTAACACACTACCGTATAATCGGCCACTATGGGGCAAGACATGATAGAGCCTTCAATGCGCTTTGCCCTGGGCAGTCTTTAGACTGGCGAATACTATCATTAAGTTGAATCTGCTATCAGTCAACTTGAACGTTGCGTCGCATTAGAGGGGTATATAAACCACTGCCTCTCATTTCATTTCATTTCAATCATGCAGACGCCGAACAGTCAAGTCAGCTCTCCTCGCGGACCGCAGTTAAGGCCGCGAAATTTATTTGAGGAGTTTGTCAGGCTAGAGGAGCAAGACAGAGTTTTTAATAATCTTGCTCGGATTGGCAATCCGATGACAGCAACTGCTGTCAATCCAACGGAATGGCGCTACATTCCACTTTTTAGCCATGCGCCAGCTAGTGTGGAAGTCGACAGTGCTACCAAAGAGAGAGTCAAAGACTCTCTCAGCAGAATTGGTAGGGTGTAAGATGACGTTACTCCCGAGAACGAACCATCGGCTCTCTTAAGGGCCACCATGGGGCAAGACATGATAGAACCTCCTCGCGGTTTGCCCTGGGCAGTCTTCGGACTGGCGAATACTATCATTAAGTTGAATCTGCTATCAGTCAACTTGAACGTTGCAAATGAAGTTCGGTGTAATACTTCCTTTCGACGGGCGTTCCTGTAAAGGGCGGCGGTGAAACCCGTAGCTATGTATACCGCAGGGGACATTCGGCAATGGTCAATCTTGTTAAACCTCTCTGCGTCATGTTTGCAAGTGATTGCCTCTGTCTCAACGTAGTATGCATTCGCGCCAGGGCGACATTTAGCCAACTGTCGAAGGTTGCCTAAAACTTTCCATTGCATACGTTATGAGAACCATGAGTTCTACCTGTCTCTATCAATGAGACGAATTGATGAATGGAATGAAATGGGAGGACACTCACGCGCCACACGTAACATAACACACTTCTCTCTTCCGTAGTCTAACAAGCTCTTTACACATGGATCGCAGTCGATTGCTATCCCTGTATCAGAAGTGTAAGCTATCTTAATTTATTTGACACTATTTCATCTATTATCATCATCGTCCATATGAAATGTTTTAAGATTTACAAGTTAGACTAAGCGTTCTACTATTTGTAAATGAAAGATATAGTTTCAACAGTTTACAGATTGAAAATAAAGTTTCAATAGTGTGTGTATGTGTGTATGTTAAGAATAAAGTTTTATCTGTTTGTATGTTAGAAATAGAATGAAGTTTCACCAGTTTACAAGCTAAGAATAAAGTTCTATCTGTTTATATGTTAGAAATAAAATAAAGTTTCAACCGTTAACAAGTTAAAAATAAAGTTTCAAGAGTTTACAAGTTAAAACTAATGTTTCAATAGTGTGCAAGATAAAAAATAAAGTTTGAACAGTTTACAAGCTGAAATAAAGTTTTAATAGTGTACACGTTGGAAATAAAGTTTTAATAGTTTATGTGCTTCAAAATAGAGTTATAACAGTTTATATGTTAGAAATAAAATGAAGTTTCATCAGTTTACAAGTTAAGAATAAAGTTCTATCTGTTTGTCTGATAGAAATAAAACAAAGTTTCAACCGTTTGCAAGTTAAAAATAAAGTTTCAACAGTTTACAAGTTAAAATTAAAGCTTCAACAATTACAAGTTAAAAATAAAACTTCAAAAGTTTACCAGTTAGAAATAAAGTTTCATCAGTTTACAAGTCAAAATAAAGTTTCAACAGATTATAAGTTAAAAGAAAAGTTCCAATAGTATGTGCATTAGAAATAACGTTTCAGCTGTTTGTATGTTAGAAATAAGATAAAGTTTCAATTGTGTGTACGTTAGAAATAAAGTTCTATCTGTTTCTATGATAGAAATAAAACAAAGTTTCAACCGTTAACAAGTTAAAAATAAAGTTTCAAGAGTTTACAAGTTAAAACTAATGTTTCAATAGTGTGTGTATGTTAAGAGTAAAGTTTTATCAGCTTGTATGTTAGAAATAAAATGAAGTTTCATCAGTTTACAAGTTAAGAATAAAGTTTTATCTGTTTACATGATAGAAATAGAATAAAGTTTCAATAGTTTGCAAGTTAAAAATAAAGTTTCAAGAGTTTACAAGTTTTAAAATAAAGTTTAAATAGTGTGCAAGATAAAAAATAAAGTTTGAACAGTTTACAAGCTGAAATAAAGTTTTAATAGTGTACACGTTGGAAATAAAGTTTTAATAGTTTATGTGCTTCAAAATAGAGTTATATGTTAGAAATAAAATGAAGTTTCATCAGTTTACAAGTTAAGAATAAAGTTCTATCTGTTTGTCTGATAGAAATAAAACAAAGTTTCAACCGTTTACAAGTTAAAAATAAAGTTTCAACAGTTTACAAGTTAAAATTAAAGCTTCAACAATTACAAGTTAAAAATAAAACTTCAAAAGTTTACCAGTTAGAAATAAAGTTTCATCAGTTTACAAGTCAAAATAAAGTTTCAACAGATTATAAGTTAAAAGAAAAGTTCCAATAGTATGTGCATTAGAAATAACGTTTCAGCTGTTTGTATGTTAGAAATAAGATAAAGTTTCAATTGTGTGTACGTTAGAAATAAAGTTCTATCTGTTTCTATGATAGAAATAAAACAAAGTTTCAACCGTTAACAAGTTAAAAATAACGTTTCAAGAGTTTACAAGTTAAAACTAATGTTTCAATAGTGTATGTATGTTAAGAATAAAGTTAGAACAGTTTACAAGCTGAAATAAAGTTTTAATAGTGTACACGTTGGAAATAAAGTTTTAATAGTTTATGTGCTTCAAAACAGAGTTATAACAGTTTATATGTTAGAAATAAAGTTTCAACAGTCTACAAGTTAAAAATAAAATTATAACTGTTTCAAGAGTTTACAAGTTAGAAATTAAGTTTCAATGGTGTATGCGTTAGAAATAAAGTTTTAGCTGTTTGTATATCAAAATAAAGTTTCAAGAGTTTACAAGTTAGAAATAAAATGAAGGTTCACCAGTTTACAAGTTAAGAATGAAGTTCTATCTGTTTGTATGTTAGAAATAAAACAAAGTTTCAACCGTTAACAAGTTAAAAATAAAGTTTCAATAGTTTGCGAGTTAAGAATGAAGTTTCAATAGTGTGTGTATATTAAGAATAAACTTTTATCTGTTTGTATGTTATAAATAAAATGAAGCTTCACCAGTTTACAAGTTAACAATAAAGTTTTATCAGCTTGTATGTTAGAAATAAAATGAAGTTTCATCAGTTTACAAGTTAAGAATAAAGTTTTATCTGTTTACATGTTAGAAATAGAATAAAGTTTCAATAGTTTGCAAGTTAAAAATAAAGTTTCAAGAGTTTACAAGTTTTAAAATAAAGTTTAAATAGTGTGCAAGATAAAAAATAAAGTTTGAACAGTTTACAAGCTGAAATAAAGTTTTAATAGTGTACACGTTGGAAATAAAGTTTTAATAGTTTATGTGCTTCAAAATAGAGTTATATGTTAGAAATAAAATGAAGTTTCATCAGTTTACAAGTTAAGAATAAAGTTCTATCTGTTTGTCTGATAGAAATAAAACAAAGTTTCAACAGTTTACAAGTTAAAATTAAAGCTTCAACAATTACAAGTTAAAAATAAAACTTCAAAAGTTTACCAGTTAGAAATAAAGTTTCATCAGTTTACAAGTCAAATAAAGTTTCAACAGATTATAAGTTAAAAGAAAAGTTCCAATAGTATGTGCATTAGAAATAACGTTTCAGCTGTTTGTATGTTAGAAATAAGATAAAGTTTCAATTGTGTGTACGTTAGAAATAAAGTTCTATCTGTTTCTATGATAGAAATAAAACAAAGTTTCAACCGTTAACAAGTTAAAAATAACGTTTCAAGAGTTTACAAGTTAAAACTAATGTTTCAATAGTGTATGTATGTTAAGAATAAAGTTAGAACAGTTTACAAGCTGAAATAAAGTTTTAATAGTGTACACGTTGGAAATAAAGTTTTAATAGTTTATGTGCTTCAAAACAGAGTTATAACAGTTTATATGTTAGAAATAAAGTTTCAACAGTCTACAAGTTAAAAATAAAATTATAACTGTTTCAAGAGTTTACAAGTTAGAAATTAAGTTTCAATGGTGTATGCGTTAGAAATAAAGTTTTAGCTGTTTGTATATCAAAATAAAGTTTCAAGAGTTTACAAGTTAGAAATAA